>JAOPTO010002404.1:728221-748318 GCA_033822845.1 Tetrapedia diversipes | reverse complement strand
CTTCAAAAATATTCTATAAGACACAATTACTTAAATGAATTGGCTTTTTATATATATATAGAAAATTTCATATAAATAGATGAATTCGGATTCTTCAAGTTCTTTTGTAATTTAACGTATGATAAATAAAATATAACAATACTTATGACATGAACTTTCGTGTAAAAAACAAATTGTTTAAAACGTTTTTAAAATTTTATCGCTTCTAACTTGAACGATATATCCCTAAGTAAACACACGCAACAACTGTAAGTGTACCGACCTATCTCCAGAAATATTGACTGTGGTAAGGTTATTTAATTCTATTAATGTATAATAATACTTAGATTCAAAATTTAAATATCACATTGACTTTTGATAGTGACATTGATTTGAATTAAGGATAAGAAGGAGTTTTGTCACTAGCTACGTTTCACTATAAATTCGTGAATAAAAGTTTGTGCATTTAGCTCAATCAGTTTTCTTAAAGGTATGCAATTTCGCAGATGCTTGTTGCTCCCTACCTAATTTTCTTCCATTAACAACCAATATAACTGGAGTTTCAACGCGTATAGATTTGAAGTCAAAATCCTGAAACAGAATATGTTCACATAATCATCTTTAACATTCAAAAAAGCGTATATGCTAGTACAATAATACTAACGTTATTCAGGTAGGAAAATTTTTGATGAATCACAAAAGGTTCAGGTATAGCAACAGAATCTCCTATAGTAACTCCACGACCTTTAGCAAGGTTGTATACCGTTACAGCAATACATGTTTTCTCTTCGTCAACGAGACAAAAAGCACTGAAAAATTCAATATGTATTTGTTACTCACAATTTCAAATATTATTTCATATTGAAAGTTAGAAAAAGCACTCACAAAGGTACACATTCAGTGTCTTGTATCCAACACACTACTTTTCCAAATATAACTTTCTCTGGATTTATCCCAAGTGCTAAATCTTTTAGCGATACTAAATCTAATTTTACAGTCTTCTGACCAGACGTGAAAGAGCCATCTTTGTATGGTCCCAAATGCTTAACATCCAATGCCTACATTTAATCAGAAACCTATAAATATGTATAGGTACCAACATCATGTATTAGATTTGTATGATCTTACAAAGTGAAGATCATTTTGAAGCATATTTTCGTTACAGATAAAGTAAATTGTTAACAAAGATTTAGATACCCTTATCATTTGGTACAATCTCTTCGGTTTTACTCTTCCATTATGATTTACTGAATTCTGTACATCTTTTAAATATTGTAGCAATTCATCTCTTTTATTATGTGGTGTTTCCCATGCTGGATCTAATAACATTGCTCTTTCAAAGGATTTTAATGCTAAACTATATTCTTCTTGATACTTTAAAGCCTAATGTTATAATTTATTTAGATGAATACCAGGTACTAAATTTCATCAGTATTATAGAGGAAATAATAGAATGCTTACCACTGCCTTATTGTGGAATACATCAGGATTATTTCCAGCCACAATATCTTTTTCCTACAAATAATTTACATCTGCTTACCATTGTACTATTGTTTAATAATGAAATAAAATTGAACCATAATATAAAACAACTTACTGCTTGTGCATAAGCTGACATACAAAGACGTAAAGTTGCAGGATTTTGTGCTATTGTAAAAAAGGAAGACAAATAAGCATTTCCTAATATTGCCCAAGAAATACCATCTGATGTGTCAAGACTGACTGCTTCTTTAGCATATTCCACTCCCTTTTGTATATTTTGTATTCGTTGTTCAACATTAGGGATTGGTTCTTGCCTAAGTACCATTGATAAATTTCTTAAGGATACTTTATTTCTACCCTACAATATTTGTTATGATAGTTTAATTATATGATATGTAATTGAAAAACAATAAGAAATTAAAATTTTACATGACGTAATGCTCCCGTAAAACAATTCTTTGCTTGGTCAATATCATCATTTTTCCAATAACATTCCCCTAATTCATTCCATGCTTCTACTAAGTTAGGTTCTAATTTCACTGCTTTAGTTAGTAACTCTTCTGCTTGAGGTATAAAACGTTCTGTAACATTTAGAGCCTTTCCCTTTAGGTAATAATATTTTGCTCGTGATCCATCAATTTCATATCCTTTACATTCATCAAATTTATTTAAAGTATCTTTCATTTCTTTTTCTACGTCACTATTTTTTTTAATTGCTTCTTCAATAGAGTGATTTTCAAAATAGTGATCTCGAAAAAAATATAATGCATTTACTTTTTCCTAAAATAAATAGTTTAAATAAGTTTCACAGAAATAAAAATGAAATTTAAAGGTAAATTTAATCATGAAATCATATTTTCTTCTACATATCGAAATACTTATTACATTCCGAGAAAATAAGGGAAATAAGTTATTTTTTGTATAGCGATAAAAAGAATATGTTGTTTCAATCGTTTAAACTGTATTATTAAAACAGTGTATATACCGTCAATGCTACAATAGGATCTTCTTTAACAACATTTGCGGATTTTGCTCCTGCGACCACTTTATCATCTATAATTGCAGACATTTTTAAAAATACTTTCATAAACAGTTTATCACAGTAATATCATTGTGCGTCAAATGCTTGTGTGGTTTCTAGCTTTATACATAATTTACAATTATATACACGCGAATTAACGCTTGAATAAAGCAGTGTAATCTGTCATTCGGAAACTGTCAAAATGTTACAATATTCAGATCAAATAAAGAGGTTATGTTACAATATTAAGGTAGAAGTAGCATAAAGTAACATTCACACTAGTGTTAATCATCAATATTATCGAGTATTTTATTTTTGACGACAGAATGAAAATTACAAAAGTTTTTCAGTCAAATATACAAAAGATATAATAATAATAATTAGAATAAAAGTAATATAAAAATTATTTTCAATTTCTAATTTTCAAAATGTTTAAACAAGCTTCGTTTGCATTGTCCTCAGAAATCCGGTTTCTGAAGAGTTTTCAAAATTCGCCGAGGATGGCGCGTTTGGTACGCCTCCCACTGCCACCTGTCGTGAACATCGAACAGGGCGACTAGTCCAATCGCGTACTCTGTGACCGAAGCTTTCCCGGAAGGCTGCATCGTCTCAGAATCGCCATTTTATGTGTTTGGCTCCGAGACTGGGACGGTGGGTGCGTGCGGTGCAAACTATAGAGCGTATTCCGTGCATTATTTGCAAGATGTTACCCAAATACTTTGCGCCCGACATGTACAAGTAACGACAGGTGTCGGAGTGTGTGATCGGGCAGCGAGAAGGCTCGGGCCGAAATGGTCCCGGAATAGTGAGCTGTGGGTGAGTGTGTTTTCATCGAGTAAGTGCGTCGCACACTGGCTTTTCACTGCTGTCACCATTTGTTAAATACCTGTGCCATTTGGAAAGTCGGCTTTGGGTCGAATTACGGACGGCCTCTGGATTCCCTGCGACACCCTCGCCACCATCTACGATGAGTTCGCGCAACATACCCTCAGACAAGGTGAGTCTTGTCATTTGCTCTAATATGTCTACCGCACCCTTCCGCCTCCTCTTTCTACTTTATCCTTCGCATCCAGGCAATCCAGCTATCGTTCGATAGCAATCATATGGTACCGTTTTACTTTAGCCATACTTTTAGTCAGTAAGTCACAGCTATATCAAACCGTCAGTGCGTAAAATTACAGTTGGATCAATGAGATGCCTTCTCGCGCCTATCGGTTATTACTTTTTCCGATTAAACTACGGATGTACACCCCCGCGACAACGATAATGATATCTCCTTTTTTCATTATGCTATGTATACCGCATTATCTGTCACTTTCCTCTGATTTACATAACGTAAGCGTTTCTATTAAATACTTGGTCAAGAGAATACAGTATAATATTCGAAATTGCGCGGTAACGCGTTATCATCGTACTCTAGCGCATTTCGTACACCATCGATCGATTGTAAATCGGTATTACGAATCTCACATCATTGTCAGTTAATTTTACTCATCGTTGTAGTCCTTTCAAGTATCGTCATAAATTTACACCTGTAGCTAATTAATCGACAGAGGGTTGCTTTTGATCGCAATCCTCTTCGTTACAACAGCTACAATTTTGCCGGTACTTCTTTCTTCGCGTCAAGAGCCTCACGCTGTCGAGCCGTTCCATCCCGCCATCCCACCCCCCCACCTTTTGCGGTCTCCTTTCCACCTTTGTGAATTAATTGTGTCGTGAAAGTCGCGACGAAACGTTCTCCACACTTTGTGAATTAGACCTACCATTGCCGTCGTAGATTTGTCGTGTTTTTTTTTTCTCTTTTTTTCCCTCTCTTACAAAGCCGTCGCTACTTGCGCGAAGCGCACTCATCGTCGGTCCGACGAGGCTGTTTAATTGGCATCAATCGTGTCACAGGGACGAAACGACGAGTACTTTGTGCGTCAACCTGTGTCCCTCAGACTCTCCTATCGATTTCTCCCCTTCACCTTTTGTTTCGCGTCTCGAAATTATTAAATTAACCGCGTGTGTCAACGTTGGTGGCGGTAAGAAGTAATAACGGGCTTGCTCGCGCGTACTAAAGAATAGATCGACGGGCACGGTCTATTCCGCTAAAAATAGCATGCATCCAAAATTCAGCAGCATGGATGGCGCATAAAATAGATGCAAATATTTGCGCGACCGCTTTTCGCATCGATTATGCACGCTGTTTCCGGCTGTTTTCGTGTTCCGTCATAATCTTCCTGCTGCCTATAATTAATTGACGATACGAATTATACTCGATCGTATTCAGAAACAGTTTCGCAAGGGAAAATAGGAGGATACGTGTCGCTTGGTCGTTTCGAGCTAGGTGAATCGGTAAAATACTTTATTGTGTTGAGCTGATAATTTTTTTGACGTTCATGGTCAAGACACGCGTTCGACCATTTTATAGTTTTGCGTAGTTTATGGCGTAACGGAAAAAAGACGTGCAGGGCGATTTCAGAAACTGGGTCGAATTGTAGATACCTTTTTTATGCGATGCTAGGGAAATCGGTGGGGGAAAGCATTACGTGGTTTATCGAGGTCGATCTGCCGGTGATCGTGGTTCTTTTAAGAGGCATATCGGAGCAATTGCAAGGTGCAACTGCAGTTTCGATATTTTAGTTTTTATTAGACGTATATTTATAGGTGTTCGTAAAATTATTTGTTACGATACGCACGTATATATGCGTTATCTTATAATTGAGATTACATTGCTATATTGATTTCAACGTGACATCACTGCACGCAATTAAAGTGGGTGAACTTTTCTTTGTAAGCTTACGTTTATATGTTTTATCAAAAGCTCGCTATTCTGATCGCTTCAATAAAACCAGGTACACGTTGGACCGCCCGTAGCCCCGCGACCACGCTTAAAATAACCAAGAATTCCAGTAATTTATCCGCGTCTAGATCCGCGGTAATTGCAAAAAAGTTCACACGGGCAGAATCAAATGGCAGGCCGTTCCGCTTGGCTGACGGCGAGTTTTCAATTAAGAAATGTTTTCCACGGAGAATTGCGCGGCCCCGCGGAAGCTTAGTTTCGTTACAATTAATCGTGCAAATTGGAATTCATGGCGAGCCACCATTCCTGGCTGGATATATACTAGGCGAGCAGAACAACGTGGCGGCGGACCCTTTCACCCGCCATCCGGCTAAAGACACTCTATCACTTAATTGTTTTAGCCCGTGGGCGACGCTTTCGCGGGGAAATATTTAAGCAGTTCCCATGGAATCGAACGACTGCGTCGATTCACCGCCTCGCCGTTTGATAATCCTTTCTACTCGAATTTCCTTGCTACACACACATAGTGACACGCCCTAATTAGGCACGTAAATTGTAGATTTTGTTGCCACGATAAAATTCGAGTATTATGTACCTGCGTTTTGTATGAAACAATAAAAATAAGAAGCAGAGAAAAAACCCACTCGTGTAATTAAAATTCGTTGAATTATCGGTCGATCGGTTAGCGAGCAATTTTCATCAAGGTCTTCCATCGCGAGCTGCTGCTCCCTCGAGGTCATCAATAAAACGATCCGGTTTTGTGCCTCTGTCTCTCTGTATTTTTGCATTAGTTAATTCGCGAGTTATCGTCGGTAAACGCAAACTGCGGTTGGTACAGTTTCTCGAGATTCGAGATCATTGTCACGAGAAACTTTTCTTTTGGAAAGCGCGGTTTATTGTGTTCAATTAAACGGATTGGCACGGAGAAAGTAAGAACGGTATCGAAATAAAAATTCTCCTTGAAATTTCTTTCAACCGTAGCGTTTCTGCATTCAATGTCACACGCATCGAAGGAATATCTGTCTAATACGTTCGCGGCGAACTCGCTTTCGAATGAAACTATTAATCAAAGCAACCTTGTATCGTCCCTCGTCGGAAAAAAAGCGCCTGCTCGTCCTCGGCTACCATTTGCCCGTAGGCGGCGGCCATGTTTGGGATCCAAGAAGTCTAGACATAATTGGTCAAAGCGTAGTCACCTAGCGAACGAGAGCGTCGTTCAACTTCTATCTTAGAACCGCCGGTACATCAACCGCTCGACCAATTTTCTCCCTACATCGCCAAAATAATTTGCCCTCGAAACGCGAACTCTTGCGCGCGCGCACTCCGTCGGTCACAGTAGCGTACACGTTTTATTGTATCGACGCGCACACTTTGCACGGATAATTGTCGCGCGTCAGAATCCCTAAGTGAGACGATTAAGCGTGCACTACTGAACCGTAGAACTCCTTTTATCCGAGTATGTCGAGGTACAAGGCAGTTCAGACAAACCGAGTAGTTCCGATAACAGAGGTTCATCTAATTTTGCCTCCCTTCCAGTTTATTTAAACCAAGTTCCACCGTGCTGTTTTAACACTTAGCCAACCAAATGGAGAGATTTCTCATTTTTTCCTCAACAAAGCGCCGCCATTGATTCTATTTACTTTTATGTTATTAATTAACCTTGGACTAGTATTGTTCACAGTTCATGAAATGTATTTTCTGCTTTTCCAAAGTACAATTTTTAATAAATTGAATTTTGTAATTGTAAACACGGGTTCAAGACTAACTATTAACAACAAAAGTGAATAAAATCAATGGCAGCGCTTTGTTGAGGAGAAAATGGGAGATCTTCCTATTCGGTTAGCCAAGTGTTTAACCCTTTGCACTCGGCTGTCCCCTCTCATGGGACATCGTAATCCTAGCATATGATAGTTTCGCAAATTTTCAGACGTTAAATAGTCATATATGTAAATTTTAATATACGAGACTTAACTAAACTAAATGAAGTTTAATATACGTGAATCATAGTAAATATTCCGAATTTGAAAATTTTTGAAGTTAGTATCATTAAACGACTAACGGTTAGCTCTCGAGTGCAAAGGGTTAAGATTCCCCGCGCCGCCTAAAAATTCTGCCATTTTTCGCTGAACACGCCCGTTCGTTCGATTCGCCTTTCCAAGCCCGACGGTATACGTGATTTATCAAGCTGGCTCGGCTGAAACGTTTCTCGTTGGCATGGAGCTCGAAAGGCTGGAGAACGCGCCCGTCCCCGTCGACGGTCGCGCGCCATTGTCGTGGCTATCGAGCAGAGAGCACGGTCAAGGTCGATTAAAGAACAGAACGAATACGTTTCTTTTCTTGCGAGCGGAGGGAGTAAAAAATGGGGGATCCTCCTCGTGCGGCGACTCGGACACAATGCCGGAGAGACGTACCTCCTAACTCGCACAATAAACCGTGGAGAACGCGGTTTCCTCCGGGTAACGTTTTTTCTACCGTTGCCTTCTTCGCCGTGGCTATGTACAGGGTGTGCCGCGCCCAATTTGTGCACACCGAATGGTGGATCGATCGAGAGCTGGTTGAGTACAAAAATTTTGTACGATTTAAAAAAAAGGGTATGTCTGATCATTTAAAGATTGACTTAGCTTTCTTGCCAGCTATACTTTATACGACCAAAGTTTCTAGGAATATACGATTCAGTTTTTTCTAACCCTTCGAGGGCTCACCGGGTCGATTTCAACCGCGATGAATCCTATTTATAGCTCGACAGTCTTTCGAAATTTGTATTTCCTCTCTACTAAGTCTACAAACGTTTGACTTTAAGTATCTATGGTACATTAACATTAGATTTTTTAGAAAAAATATAAATTGACCTATCTATTATGAAGATTGTATGTTCTACAAACTTAAAAGTTTTCTCAGAGGAGTCAAAATGACCCCTTGGTAAACCTAGTGTTAAAATGGGAGATTTCAAAAGTAACCCAAAATTGTTTCGGATTTGTTGAGGAATCAAAATGACCCTTTGGTAAACCTAGTGTTAAAATGGGAGATTTCCGAAGTAACCCAGAATTGTTTCGGATTTGTTGAAAGTGGTAGTCTCGAACGAGATGGATCCCACTCCACCAATCATACGTGCTCACGAAGGGTTAAATGCAGTAATGCAATCAGTTTCTGCATCGGTGGTCTTCGATTCTTCGACTGACGTATAATTTAACCCTTAGCGCTTCGTTGGCTCCGAAGACATTCTGTATTTAATACGATCACATTCCAGATGCTTTATCATCAAGTTATTTTCCGACCTATTTTTATAATTAAACACATGGAAGAATGTTACGTCAAAAATATAAAGCTAAGCGATGGTAAACAAGTATTTTCTACGAAGAAATCAAAATTGTTTGAAAAAGAGACTGTTCTATACGAAGAAAAGAAATGCACGAAGCGCTAAGGGTGAAGAATTATCAAGGGTTGCGCGTGTTAGGTGAGTCACCCTGTACAGACCCCGAAAGAGGGGAAAATGTGTCGAGGGGCGGGGAAAAATCGAGCTGTCCGCCGTGTATGAAAAGAGAACGTCCGGCGAACGGATCAAGGCGAATCCGCTTTTGTGAGACGTCTAAATCGATTTCCCGTTGCCGGCCGCTTTTCTTCTCCGATCAGAAATGTGTGTCGACCGTGCTCGCGGGCTCGTGTTCGTTTCCTCGATGACGAGCTGACGGCTCGCCTCGTCCTTCCGAGGCTCTGGACCTGGGAAAGCTCGAGGCTTTTCCGTGCAAAGTGATTCGATGACGCCAGGGACGAAAGAACGTGGTTGAAATCGGTTGTGATCGTTTGCAGATACAGTGGAACCTCTCTTATACGAACTAACTCTTTGCACTTGAGAGGTAACTCTTAGTTGTCCAATATTTTAATATCGAAAATTTTTATTAAGATTCGCTCGTATTACATTTCATTTAGTTTGATCGATTAATATATTAAAATTAAGGTGTATAACTGTTCAGACCTTTGTGTCTGAAAATTTGAGAAATTATCATTTGATAACTGACGGGATAAAAAAATTTTCGGAGAATAGAATAATTACTACTTTTTCTTATGCCAAACTATATTTATTTAAATGGACATTGAGAGGATTAACAGTTTGTTGAAATATTTTGTGTATCCTGTATCTGTGTTTCACTGTTTCGAATTAAATGACCCTTTAAAATAAAGAAGTCTTGTTAGACGATATTCTGTTTGGATAGTAAAATATTTGCGAACAATGTTTTCAGATAATGGGTATTCGTATAAGGAGGGGTTCCATTTCAGTGTAGTTCGTTGAAAAAGTAAAAATTACAGGTTTTTAATTCAGTTCCAGCGAATATTTGTTAGCTTGTTCCGCTATTGGCGTTCATTGAATTTTTAATTTTTACAAACTTTTGCTTGCAAGTCTTACACAGATTCGAGTGGTTTATTTTATTAAACGAGGATCGTGCTTTATAAAGAAAAGTGCATCTCCGAATAAAAGCGTGACAAAGAACGCTAAACTGGGAAACCACCGGCTCCGTGTTTTTCCTTCTGCGGCACGTTTCTTGTAATGTAATTGAATCTAAAAGTTTAATGCAATACATTAAATTCTGATCGATGTTTTGGTGACCAGTTTCTGCTTCCCTGCAAGGGAATAGAATTCAATTGAAAAAATGTATCTTGGCGTAATAGGAATTCGATCCACGCGATTACAAATCCATGGTTTCTACAATTACGGACTATTGCCTTTCTTGAAAAAAAAAAAAAAAAAAAAAAATGAAACCATGAAATCGCATACACTCCACTTTTATCGTTAAATATTTCATAAACTCTGTGTGGTATCTATAAAAATGTATAAGAGTGGATCTAACGAATGAGGTTACAATATTTAGTCAATACTTTTACCCTCGAATGATTTTCAGTAAGTTTCACATATTATTTGAACGAAATAAAATTAAGATTCGTACAAGTCAATCTATACGTTTCTCAACCATGAGAAAAAGTCCGGAAGTTAAATAGTCGTATACCTAAATTTTAGTATACGACTTAACCCTTTGACTGCTAAATACTCTCGCGTGGACAGCGCTCTATTAGCAATTGTGTTGCTTAAATTGGAAATCGGAAAAATTGAGAAACCCATACACGCGTCCATAATCCACGCGAGTGACTTTCATCAGACGCATATACGCGTCCATAACTCACACGAATAACTTCCATCAGAGACGCATATACGCGTCCATAATCCACGCGAGTAACTTCCATCAGAGACGCATATACGCGTCCATAATCCACGCGAGTAACTACCATCAGAGACGCATATACGCGTCCATAATCCACGCGAGTAACTTTCGTCAGACGCATATACGCGTCCATAATCCACGCGAGTAACTTTCGTCAGACGCATATACGCGTCCATAGCAGTCAAAGGGTTAATTAAATGAAACGTGGTTTAACATAAGCCAATTTTGGTAAATATGTTGCACTTGAAAATCTTTGAAGTTAATATTATTAGTCGGCTAACAGTCACCTCTCGAGTGCAAAGGGTTAATCCTGTGACCAATCACAGACATCGAGAACGCGGACACGCGGATTCGATCAACCGCGTTTCTGTTTGGATAGCGAAACGATAAAGAATAGACTAACGTTGTTTTAATAACCGAGCGGTCGCGACCGAAAGGAGCAGAAAGGAGAAAGGAAGAAACGAATCACGTTGCATCCCGGGGCCTGGTAACGAACCGGTCAATAAGGTTACTTAACGAACTCGTTCTTGGACGCGAAGACAACGGTGGAACAAAGGATCTATTTGCAAGAACAATGGCCAGAGGAGGACTGGTTAGAATGAGTATTGTTAGAATGCGCCTTCTTGCTGCTATCGACAGCAAGAAATATTGCTTAATAATAATTTCCATTCAGTCGTTGTATGAGGAAATGTGTCGATGACAATTAGATGATAACTTGAATAAATTATTTTATTATTTACGTTTCGAAATTTGTTAAGTGTATTAGATCGATGTTCGTCGTTTGACTCTTTCAAGCACATGATTTCAAAGAATGAATAGACCCAAGGTGCACAGAAATTTTGTAGCGTTTTAAATTAAACGAAATAGGTATATTTTTATTAACAAAGTACGTACAACTGTTGAAATTTTCCAACACAAGCAAACATATTTCTAACATTTTTTTATGGTATTACCAATTGCATTACGTGAGTAAGACTAAATATAAACCTATGCGCGTGCAGATATTGCAATATTTCGAGGTGGGTCTAAAAATGTCCCACCATGCATTACCGCGTATCAAAAAGGTGGGACATTTTTAATCCCACCGTGCCCCAAACAGTTAATGAGAATAAATTTGTTTTAACGAAATTGATAGTGATAGAGATGAAACACTGAGTGTGAGTGTGAGTGTGAGTGTGTGTGTGTGAGATTGAAAGAAGGGGAAATGTAGAAACAATAGAACAGCGTGGTTGTACCGCACATGTTTCGGCAGTTCACCCTGATCCGTGCATATGAATAGATGTAGTGAATTAGTAATAGTTATTATAATTAAGTAATATTTAGAATAATTATAGAGTGTATGTATTATTATTATTATTATTATTATTATTATTATTATTATTAAAGTGTTAAACAACCCAACAGATAGACATAATGATTAATACTTTGCTGAACGCGCGTGTGCATTACGAAACGTTTCTTTAGCTTATGCTACCGAGTTACTGGGAATAATAATTTTAATTAGAACGAACGGTATATTTACAAAGGCCAGCCACACGCAAAATGAGTAATTAGTGTACACGCTTGTTATTATTCGAAGTATCATCAGGCGCATAGTATATGTCTTTACGTTTGTACGTTCAGGAATTAATTAAGAAAATGAGCATTGGTGTTTGAAATGTTTCAATTAGGAAGAAAAAAGGCGTGATACAGCATAACAGAAAGTGACGAATAACATTCACACGGAATACTTGAACTGCCATTTGCAATACGTGTATTTAATAATCATGGATTACTTTTTATACCAAAAGTTTGTTTTTCAAAGAGAAAGAAAAATAGTGAAAAAACATTCTGTTAGGTTACGTGTTCACTCTTTGCAACCATCTGGCTATATTTATTCACGCATTCCATACACCGTGTATGTATATTCGCATCCTGTACAACGCGCGGAGCTTATCGAATACTAAATTCAAATCATTCGAGCAGGTAATCCCACAATTATTTCGACCGACAAAAACTCTTTGCTCTTACGAACGATTTAAATATCCTCACATGTCACATTTGTAATATCGTGTGCGGTGTATAGCAATCTAGTTTTCCTGAACTTTGCATGAATGCAATCTCGTTAAATTAATTTCACTATCATAGCTTGTGAACGTAATTAAAAAATAACGTTCATTTGGTACAGGTAGGTCTCGGTTAATGCGAGTTCAAGCGATACGATATTCGATTCATGGTAAATTTTAACACTAGAACTATCAGAACAATCAAAATGATTAATTGATGATTATTCATAGCAGCCTTATAAGTTCAGTGTGGTAAAGCTTTCAAAATTTACTACGATTTTCTGCAGAAAGTATAAATGTAGGATTCTTCCACGGAATAACCGTTGGAAAGACATAGTATTTTTCCGTAAAATAGCCGTTACAAAGATGACACGATAGTCGATTGATTTAGGTAAACGTGTTGCGACCTGCAAATTTGGCGGTAATCATTTTCTTGCGTTCATAAGAAGAAGATTCGCGGAAAGCAGTGCCGCTCAGATTTTTGTTCTTCTTTTTTGCGTGTGTTCGAATAAATTAACTTTCTTGTGTGGTTTTTCTCTTAATAAACTGTTAACTTTCTTCGTTTCTAAGATTTGTGTGTTTTCCCCTTCACCCTCATATCCTACATAAATAAAGATTTGTTTTCTATGCATTCAATATCTTTTCATGTAATTTTCAATTTGATCTCTTCCATGTAAATAAACGTGCTATAATTGTCGGTAATTCTAATGTTAAATTGGCGCCAGGGTTCAATGCGAACGAAAATTCGATTAACGTGAGAAGAAATAATTGGTATATCTTTAAAAAAACCAATGAACATGTTTCTGCCCTTCCTGGTTTAATAAATTCGAGTACTGCGAGTTCAAATAATGTGAGATTGGTTTTTGGGTTTTATTATTCGCATTGATCGGAAGTTGGCTAGATTTAAAAGAGTTAAAGTTACACGATATAAGTAAAACCTGAAACGGGCAAAACGTTCTCGATAAATATTTGACGATGCTCTCTTCCCCGGTGAAATGTTTCCTAAACCGTATTACGCTAAAGCGTTCGAACGGAAGCCGTAACCCTATATTTCACTGGAAACGCGATTCGCGCCAAAACATTCTTTCCTCGACCCTGCTCGAGGTCATGCTCCATTTGCCGGAGCAGCCCAAAATTCTACAAGAGCGAAAACAAGATCGAATCGGTCGCATACGTTCCTGCGAATTTATACGTACAGTGGTTCCAAAAAGTATTCGTACACTATGTCACAAATAAATTGGTTTAACCCGGAAATTCTGAGTCTGATAGAAGTATTGGATAAAATTTTGTGGGTATGTACAGTGGCTCCAAAAAGTATTCGTACACTATGTAACAAATAAATTCGTTTAACCCGGAAATTCTGAGTCTGATAGAAGTATTTGATAAAACTTTGTAGATCTTGATAGTATTATATGTATGAATTAATCTCTTCTTTTCATCTAAATGTCATTTTAAAGGGGTGTGAAACCAGCGTTGAATTTTCTGAGTTTTCTCTCAATTTCTAAAAATAACTTTGTAATGGTACTTAATGAAGCAAAACCTTTCGAATAGAAAATGTTTAATTTTTAATACTCTATCGCCCTGTCATAAAAAAAGAACACAGAAAAGCTTGTATTCAAAGCGTGAAAAATCGGTGAAACTTTGAGATTCGTTATCAGCCCCCTTAAAAGATATTTTGCTGCCGCAAAAATTGCTCCACGCAGGACACACCATGCTCTGTACACAAATAAAGTTTCATTGGAATCAGAATTTCAGAGGTAGATGATTTTAGTGTACGAATACTTTTTGGAGCCACTGTACATACCTATAGGTATATCATTGTTTTTAAAACGCCTGAACCCGTTCCCGAAGTGCCTCTCTGCTTCCCACGTATTAAATTACACCCCTCGCGAACCGGGCGCACGAAACTCGTCTTGGAAGCGCTCGTTCTCTCCCCCTCGATTCTATTTTAAAAGGCTCCTCGCTCCGTTCCTTTGCTCGGCACACAAAACACGTGGCGTGTTTACACGCGTACTACGGAAAGCTCATTAATGGGACCGTGGCACACATCGGGGCCAGCGGGGGCACGGCTCATAAGGAACCGGTCCTGTTTACCCGCAGAGCAAATAAAAATTGGTCGCGGCACGCGTTGCTCGCGCGGTATTATCGGAAGAGGTCCGTTTGTGTTGTGTCGCGCCACAAAGGCGAATCCAGACGCAGGATAGGTCTCGATTAACGCTAGGTTTACGAAACCCGTCAATTTGACGAGTTTTCGATTTTATGAATAAAATTTGCAGAAATAATTACCGTTATTCCAACAATTTCTGTTGACTTTTATTGATGGAACGATACAAATATACCCAAATCTATTTCCCTCTCAGTTCTGAAACTTCAAATCCTTTTTGGTGGATATCTATTCCTTAATATGTGAATATTAGAAATAGACATACAAGAAATGTCCGTAAATCTAGCGTTAACCCCTTGCACTCCGTTGTCCCCTCTAAGGGGACATTAGAATTTATTAGTGATTCCGGGGAATCAACTTATCCCAGCGCAACCTTTTCAGGAATGTATGTTTCTGTGAAATTTTCTGCTAAAATAAGCATTAAGATATCAAATCAAAATATGGTACGGTTACCAAGATATATAAAAAAAAAATAGTGATTTTGAGAAACCGAGGATACGTCCATCCAACACGTCCGAGATGACGCGGAGTGTAAGGGTTAATAGTGCTTTCTAATCTAATGCTTGAAGGGTTTGGCGATGCCCCTTCCATCTAACCTGTGTCAATCTAGGGTGGCAGAAACTTAAATCCGCCTCTGGTCGTTGTAAATATTTTAACGGAAACCGAAGTGCTGCCTCCGCAAGCGTTTCGCGCGAAACGACTGGCTTACGCGGATTTACCGGCCGAGGAGAATTATCGTTGCGCTTATACACACACGCGTACACGAGTTTGCGAGCACGCAGAGGAAACGGATGAGACCGCAGCATCATATTCGAAGTTTTACCGTTTTAGTTGTTTATTCGTTGTTCCAGCCCCGTTTTTCGTACCACGTTAATTTTTGTATTCGTTTAACGCATTGACTGCCATGGGGGTCACCGGTGACCGGCGCGCTCAGATTGGTAAAAAAACATAATTTCAACAAATGTCAATAATTATCGACTTTTTATTATCACCATCGTTAACCCTTTGCGGATGAGTGTCGAATATATCCGCCCAATTCTCGCGCTGCGGCTGGCGTTTGTCTGTCGTAAACGACATGTATAAGATACGCATGGATATATACTAGCCTAAGAAGTCAAGTTGGCCTAAATTTGTTTGTTTATGATTTTGTTAGATTCAATGAAAAATTTATTTAAATACACAGCTTTAGTTTTTATAACACAAATGCGCGACGTAACTATTTTCTTTACTGCTCCGTCCGCAAAGGGTTAATATAATGGTGTGAAGAAATTAATGAAGTATAAAACATCGAAAAATAGTTATACACTATAACTTATTTATTGTAGGTAATATTCCAATAGTATATGTATCGTATAATAGAAAATTCATCGTGGCACCACGGGCAAACCCTGTAAAACTGGCGTGGCATTCAACGTGTTAACGCGTTTACCCCTTTTTTTCGCAATCGTCTCGTTGGCGCGACTTCTGTTCTACCGTGTGTTTACGTGTTCTAGACAATTGCACTTCTTAAGGTTAACGATGATGTTTCTGTTTCGAAGGATAAATTTTTCCGCCGCTCTTTTCTTCATCATGCGTGTTCTGCTCGTTACGCATGGTCATTATTTTTAATTACGCGTTTGATTTAATTTTACACCGTTAAAAATACCATTATCACGCGACACGCGGAATCGTGTCGAGCACTACGTGAATGCCGTGTAGCCTTTGCGAAAAAATTAACGCTTTTGATCGGTCGGTAAATACGTTGCCGGCGCAAGAGCGATTGCGTGGCTATGCAAATTCCGTAAGTTAGGTCCTGTGAAATTCATGATACGTTAAGCATACATTGCCGGGCTACATACGACTGATTGCATCAGGACCGTATTCTCGTATCACAATTGCCAGCTCGATTCGTTACCGTTGCAGCCTATGGACAACGGACAGGTGCATAAGCAACCGGTATTCGCGATCGTTTTCGAACGTGATAATACCCGACGTTGTAACGCGACCGATATTTTTGTAACAACAGCCCGGCACAATGAAGCAAAAATACCGCAACAGACCTATTTCTGCGATCGCGTAACGAAAAATTTGTTTTGTTCGCTTCGTCTTGCGATCTTTACAATTCGTCAGAGATAAAAATATGCATCGCAACCATGTTCAACTAAAACAAAGACATTTTAAGATGTTAGGATCGGTCGTGAACTAAAGATGCAGATGACAACACTAATAAAATATTTCTTAATAATTAACAATTAAAAGATAACAATACTGCGAGAAATGCAGAAGTGCATACACGGGCTGCTAACTGCTAACTGGGCAGTTTTGACGTCCACGTTTCGGTTACTACCAAAAAAGGGACGCGCCGAAAAAGTTCCTAAAACCTGGGAAGGGGGCCAGGGAAAATCCCTGGGACCATTCCGTACCGCGTGGCACCGGCAATAACGATCATTAGGCTTATTATTTCATTATAGCTGGTGTAGGGACGGTTATAAGATAACTTTATTGTTTTCCCTATGGGATTACAAGAGAGTTCCGTTCCTTTACATCCTCCTTATTTTCTCACCTCGCTTATTCCTTATATAAAAATTTAATTAACAAAAATAAAATAAAGCTAAATTAAAATTAACAATAAGTAAAAAACAAAATTCCAGAATAATAGTAACCCTACATACTATTATATTTATGTACACTATTTACACGTTAATATGATAATATCTCCCTCCCGTTCCTCCTCTTTGGTTCTCTTTGGTTTTCTTCTCTGACTTCAACCCTATTTCCCCCTTTATTCACTTCTCCCCCTCTTCTCCTAAGATTCTCCTTACATTATCTTGCCATCCTGCTGTAGGGACGGTTATATATACCCTACAACATAATTCTTATTATTTGATCGCATTTTCGGATCTCACAGAACCGAGTGAAATCTTTTCAAGGCGTAACAAAGTATATGTACCGCGAAATGGTTCGCAAGAAGAAACAACTGTTACCTCCGTTATGCTATTAATTAGTTAAACTTCAGAAGCAAACGATTATAAGTTGAGAGGCGAAAGAGAAGAAAGAGAGAAAGAGAGAGATCAGAGGAAGACTCTTAGCGGTGTGGTTCCACGGAAAACGGTAACCGTAACGGCTACGAGAAGCGGAAAAAGAAGCGAAGAAAGAGAGTAAGGGAGACGAGGTTAGGGTGAGAACAGAGAGATGCATAGAAAGGCGGATGAACTGACCAGACAAACACTTTTATAGAGTAGCGGTGCTCTCGCGTACTGTTCGAATTTTTTTTCTCGAAATTAAAAAAAATACGAATCTTGTAACGTCCGTGGCGAATTTCTAGAGGACGCTAAGAACAGAATTAACCCATTCACTTTAGAGATATCTCGTAGTTTGTGCGAAAAATTTAGATTGATTGCAATTGATCATGAAATAAATTTATAACCGTTTGAGTTACGAATTACTGGAAAGGATGAACGAAAATTTTATGTAGTAATATATATATATTTTTTTAAATCTTCTAATATCATTTTTTATCATCAAGATGATAACCGATGTTTTCCTTAAAACGAAATCTTGGCGCCCAGGGCAAGAAGCTCTAAATTGGCCTGGCAGTGAATGAGTTAACCTGGCTTCGCGAATTTCACGATATGGACGCGACATACAAACACGTTCGTATCTCGAAATTTTACTAGATTATAGTTGGCTTGCGGATGGCTCGGATCAGTCGTTACAACGTAGTCGAACAAATTTACGAGAGTTTTTGCATGAAACTGTTACGCGCACGCCGGTACAAAACCGCTCGAATTTTTACCCGGTGTGTTTCGTCGGCATTACATGCCCGTATTCGAAACGGCCGCGGGATAACCTAAATTTCTTCTTTCACGATCCTCCATTTCCGTGATATTTACGGGATACATCGAATTATTCCGCTAGCGTATTTTTACTTTGCACCGCACAACGCGGAGGAAGATCAAATTGGAATACCTGTGGAGTTTTGCGAATAGCTGGCCTAAAAATGCAGTGTCAGAAAGTGAACGACTTCAGATTTTTTATATGCATGTATGTATATTGATAATGACTCGAACGTCTGGCGCATTGTTCATTATCGTAGTAGTTAACTGATCGTTGAGAGTGAACGTTCGTTTTTTAATAACGCGTGATACTGCATAAAAGTGATAGCATGAAACGTATTTTTTCCTCTTTTAAGTTCGTTTCTTTTATGAAAGAAATTCTTCACTTAACACCATTCCTACCGACGCTTCACGTACACCTATTCCTACCGCAACATTCTCACGTAAGACAGACTACAAATTTTTCTCAGAAAGTAAACAACGAAAAGAAAAGTGAACATTGAAAAATGTATTATCCGTATATTTGAAGAAAAGTCTAAAGTTTAAAGGCGATTCAGTTACGTTGTATATACGAAATTCTAATTGAAATTTTAAAAACGGTCATTTGACCGGTCGTGGTAGGAATAGTGTTAAGAAACTTCAAGAAACTTTCAGGTGTTTATAAATTCCGGCGTTTCGAGTATGGTTTAAAATGTAAGTGGCTCATCGCGTATTCTCGTTAGCATAAAAAGTAACCGAAACAGGGACATTGAAAACGCGATGCTCGTAGATCGAACGTGTCGATCGTGCAAACTTTCACGCACGTAATATTACTCAATACCTCGGCGAGCAGACATCGTTAGCAAAACTCGATGCCGATTCTGTTCTACGCGAGCAGCGGCAAAATGACTCGTTGTAACGTTTTCATTGCCACAATTCCACGAGGTTTTTCTACGCTTTCGTAAAAGTGTACCTGACCGCGCACAAAGAGAAAGTGCACGGACTACTTGCGACGGTTCTTGCGAAATTCCAATTCTCGTCCACTGCGTGGTTCGATTACCGTATCGTAACCTCTCTATCGTAATCGCGTTGACGGCGTACTTCACACGGACAATAGTACCTTGATTCCGACCATATTGAATTTTGTTTACGTGTTTCGAAAGTCTTCCGAAATTTTCCTTTTTCTTTGCTAAACCTGTGAAATAGAGGCTTCGAAAAGTAGGCCAGAATTTCTTCAAACTTGTTGAAAACTCAGTGTAGTGAGATAAAGATAGTTGCTGACAATATGGACCCATGGAAGATGCGAAAATCATGTACGGGGGGATAAAGCAGAAACGACAAAAATCTACGATTTTCCATCATTGGAGGTATATGCATACGATATAAAAGATTTTAACACGTTCGTCGCCCACCCTGATTCGACTGAGTTTCTCGCTGGGCCCAAATCCGATTGCATCGAAAACTGGGGTAAAAAAATATAAAATCAGCAAAATTTTTAACTTCTTATTTTTATTTTATGTATTTCATATTTATATATATATTATACTACAATACTTATTCCATTGAATTCCTTGTAAAATTCCAATTGAAAATCCTATTTAACTTTAAGAAAAA
>JAOPTO010002403.1:483843-503930 GCA_033822845.1 Tetrapedia diversipes | reverse complement strand
CTGTAGAACGCGAGAAGTTTAAACTCCAGGATAACAGAACTGGAATTAATCATTACGAATTACGACCTCATAGGTATAACCGAAACATGGGTAAAAGATCCGGACCTCCCAGCAATAAAAGTTTATTGTAACATTAGTAATGTGGAACAGTGGACCAAAACTTGCGGTTTTGGGCTTGCTCTCTATTACAGGCAAGAAATTAATTTTCAGAAAATAAATATCCCCCCACCAGAGGATTTGAAACCCTGGGGATTAGCTTAATAACACAATCTACAGGTACAATAAATAGAACAGTCATAGTATACAGATAACCAAGTACACAGACACGATACAGTAACTGGAAGGAGTTAATAGACAATTTACAACCAGACGAACAAACAATCATGATGGGAGATCTCAACGCTAAGAATAGAAGATGGAACTGCCCTTCAAATACAAACACAGGCTGCGCCCTAGAGATGATACTGGAAGAATACAATTTAGCAGTAACCAAAGAGCATACCACTTCCAGAAATACACCTAACAGCGCCTCCAACCTTGACCTTGTCATAGCACACAGAGAAAAAACTCAACACATAACAGTTACAGAATCGGGACTAAACCTCGGTTCGGATCATCAAATCCGAGACGCTACCATAGAAGACGTCAGAGGATACAGGGACAGTATCCCGAAGAAATCGAACAACACCAGAATATATTTGAAGAACACTGTAGACTGGAAGAAGTTCTGGTACGAGCTGGTCATAAATAAAGAGGGAACGCAAGAGAAGTTAAATGCTGCAACCCCATGGCAAAGTAAGTATAATGAATGGAAAAATGCCATTTACTCGGCGATAAGGTCCACGGACGCAAAATCAAGACTGAACACAGCAGATCCAATCAGGAACAACGGCAGATGAAATCAAGGGAACCGGAGGCCCGAAAAAAGGAAATACTGGTGGGACAAGGAATGCGAAAAGGCACGGAAAAACTGGAAGCAGGCAATGCAAGATTTCAATCTACACGGAGGTCAAGCAATCTGGAACGGGCTGATAGGACACAAGAGCACATGGAAAGCGCTGATTAAAGCAAAAAAGAACCAAGCTTGGAGAAACATGACCGACACTATCAGCAGAAACTCGGATACATCGGTGGTTTGGAACCAAATCAGAAGAATAAAGACAGGGTTCACGGAGCCTCCATCAAGCTTGAACCAGGAGGAAAGAAATAACTTAGAGGAAATAGAGATACAAAAAATAAGAGATAGAAATACCCAGCAGAAACAGGTAGATCACATAGGAGCCCATCACATAGGAACACAGAACACAAGAATTCAACACCATAGAGCAACTAAATAGGGATATAGCACCGCAGGAATTAGAATGGGCAATAGTGAACGTAGGGAAAAGAAGATCCGTCCCAGGACGGCGGAAAAATTCATGAAGGACGCCCTGTTAGGAATAATGAACTCGAGCTGGAGAAATAGTTAGATCCATGAAGACTGGAGGAGGACAGAAATCATCTTCCTGGAGAAGAGGGGGAAGAAAACTCTAAGACCAATCAGTCTGTCATCCTGTATAGGAAAGTTACTAGAAAGAATAATAAATAACAGAATTTATATATGGACCGAAAGGCAAAACATTATATTCTCAGCACAAACCGGTTTCAGGAGGGGAAAGTCAACACAGGACAGCATGACGGACCTGTTCCTGAACCTGGGGAGGAACCTAAACCGCAACGAAATTAAAATAGGGAGTTTCCTAGATGTGAAGGGAGTGTACGGCAACGTCAACCTGCAGACCTTGAACGAGACCTTGGAACGGAAGGACTGCCCAGAGAGAATAAGAGGATGGATCAAAAAATGGAACAGATCCATGAACACAAACACACTCTTAATAACGTTATATCTAACTTAAAGTCAGCCAAGGAATTTGTTATACAGTAGAACCTCGATTATTGCAACTTCTGTTATAAATAGAAACGGCCGTTAGAAATAGGATAAAGGAAAAAAAAGACGAACGCGCCGTGCGCGTTTCGACAGGCACAACGGCCGAATTATTGTGTATAATGTTTGCGGCGGGCGCTCGTCAATTGATGTTCTATGATGTCCTACTCCATGGCCACGCCGGTTTCATTCGTTCTTGAGATGTCGAGTCGTAGAGGTGGTTTGTTAACGAGCGTATAATTATATTCAATGATAATAAAGTTTTTCTTCCAATCTCTTAGTTACTGCATTATTCGTTCATGATTTAACAACTTCGATTATTACATGAAAATCTTGTCCGTTGCCTGTCGACCGTGTCTGGTGGAGACTATGATACCCATCGTTTAGAAGCAAAAAACTGGAAACAAAATATAGAGAAGAACAGATGTGTTGCGACGAGTCAGAACGATCAAGATTGTTTACCTCGATTGTTGCAAAACCTCGGTACATGTACGAATTATCAGTTTCACTTTTTAAAATAATCGAGGTTCTGCTGTAGTAAATAGTAAGTGCTTAAAACATCCACCCGACTTAGATAAAGCATCAAAACTTATTCCTAAAATAGATACTATTCCTGATGCTGTTGAAGTTATATAAACCTTCACTCTAAGGATCTTCCAGATTTATTTTGTATGTTTATGAACATATACGGTTCTTTCAGAAATCGAAATATAAAAATTCGCTTTAGCGCGATCAAAAAATATATTCAAAGTTCCAGTCACTCATCATGGAGCTAGCAACAACCTAAGCTTCAATGACGACCTCCTCATAACATAATATCACGATTCAACGAGAATTCATGGTGACCAGTGTTTATCTTTGGCTCCTTCTGTCTGTGTACTCTCATCTAATTGTCTGATAATCAACCGTCAATTTGAAAGTTTCAACTCATTTCGAAACTTGAAAAATCAATAAGAAAACGTATAGTGGTTGCAACATCTCTGTTAGTAAGCAAGTGTTGTTCAACTTGTGGAGTTGCCTCTTACTGAACTGCTCATCCATTCGCAAACGGCCAATTTAAGGACTACGATCCTTCTCAAATTCGGTCTCCTGATTTCTCTCAATTTGTTGAATTATATTTGATGGAATGCGCGTGTGCCCGATGAATTTTTGTAAATTTAATCTTCGAAAACACTATCTTTTTGATCCAGTTTTTTCATAGAGAATCAATATTTCACAACAAACTGATAGCAGAACGTGGTTGGAGAAGATTATAATGGACACTAACTAGTACATTACTAGTTTGGATTTTGATTCTCCAAAATTAAAAAATGAATTTAAAAAATATTGCACTGTGTTAAAAAAATATCTAAACTTGATCAGAGATCAATCACAAGAGTTCTTGGTAACGGTAGCTGAAACTTTAGATCTTGGAACACAACAAAGTGTTTATGCAAGTCCCAGATAGGAATTGGGGCCCTGGCGAGCTACATCGCCTAAGAGATTTTCGTCCTCAGTCACTTCATATCACTTAGCTAGCAAGAACATATCTTCCTTAGTAATTGAAGTAAAGTCTGTTTGTATACATTTAAATATAAAAAAAATACGGAATATCA
Source organism: Tetrapedia diversipes (assembly GCA_033822845.1). Taxonomy (NCBI): domain Eukaryota; kingdom Metazoa; phylum Arthropoda; class Insecta; order Hymenoptera; family Apidae; genus Tetrapedia; species Tetrapedia diversipes. The sequence goes on along the minus strand of JAOPTO010002403.1, from coordinate 500,411 downwards.
TTTTAGTTGAATATATTCCATAATCTTAATACACTGATTACATGGAGGAGTTTTCGATCAATAACAAATCTATGGTAGTTGGATTTGCAACAAAAGTCACACATGAATTAGGACCAGAATCAAGGAAAGTAAAAAGGGGAACAGGAGATAAAGCTTGGAAATTGTTACAACTGTAGATAACAAAAAACATTATACGTTTAATGGCTACGTAATAGACTATACGGATTTTTCCTTGCGGGGTACGACTTGAGCAAACATACCGTAAATATATATTACAACTAACAGATATCATGATTACGCTATTAATGATATGCATTCCAATAGGATTAAACCATTTGTTGCTGTAATTCTATACGTTTATTGTGCTTTAAGTACAATGTTCTGTGGAATGTACGATATCTTTGGTCTTGAATCTCTGCACACTATTGTGAGCTTCTCAGATAAATATGCATATCTCCTTTATTATTGTCGATAAAGTCTGTATTATATGGGAGTGTACTGTTTGATATCTTAGTATTTTAGTAGCTATTGTATAGTATTGATACTAAAATAATATTTAGTATTAAATCGCAGTTGCTACTATACAGGTGTATAACACTCTAATATTTTAATATTTAGTTTTTATCGTTATTCTATTTATTTATTTATTTTCTCTAAACAACTATTATCGTTTCATTAATCTCTAAGAAGCTACAACAGTTTCCATAAGATTTCTACAGTTCGTTAATTTTCTTCCATCCACTAACCCAAGATCTTCGTGGTTTACGTTCCACAGAACCAATCCTGAGTTTCCGAATCATGTAACCGTTGTAACGATCAACACGAGTTTATATCAAAATTCTAACAGCACGCGTCTCCGAGCCTTGCGTAATTACCAGGCTGTAATCAACAGTTTCTAAATCAGCAGATTCATACGTAAAGCGGTTTGCGTTCGTCTCTGAGGAGTGCTGTATTAACGACCTTCGATACGCGAAATGCTAATGAACAAAGTAACGATTAGGTCGATGTATCGATGTTAAAGATAACAGAAATTATTGAACGCCGTGCAAGGCAATATTATTGCGGACGTTTACTTTACACACAAATGTTGAGTGCAAGTTCCTCGTTGGATAAACAAACCGATAAGTGGAAGGCTGACTTTACGTAAAGAGCGTATCCCCAGACGTATGCAAAATACACGAAATAATTATTAGGATATTGACATAATTTGCTGGCTTGATTTCATCATTCCATTTTGTTGAACTCAAATATCTGACACTGATTCCCGAATGAGATGTTAATAATATTCGCGCGCATAACTCGCAATAACCACCGGACTCGTATCACGATGTTCCTGTAAATATTAATCTGAATAGTCAAATTAGACAGAGCATTAAAGAGGTTCCCAATTTATATAAGTTTACAAATAAGCAATTTCATGTATAAGCACTATTTCGTCTTCTATTTATCATGCAAATATTAATTAGCATAAAATTTGCAGTTCCATTATAAAAAAAGTTGAGTAACCATAGCTTGAAGTAATACGATCTGAACTATTTAATATATAATTATGACTTGCAGTAATAATATTTTTTTGTGTTTAAACTGTATCTGAAAGTTTAGAAGATATAACGATACATTGTTTGTGATTTGTATAAACACAAGACATGGTGCGCCGTGCGGCGACTACACTACTTAGAGAAGGTGTGGCGTGACGCGTTGACTATACTACTTAGAGGACTACTCACATCTGACGTCGAGTATACTACTTAGAGAACCTACTCGCGTCACGCGTTGAATATACTACTTAGGAGACCCGTCGTGTGATGCATTGACTGTGCTACTTAAATGAATCCAAGTAGCGTATATCTTCATTCAGGGTCAGTATATAATTTTTCAACGTCATTCACATGATTTTTTCGCGAAACATGAACATGTTTATAACATGATACATATACAATGAACATAAAAATTAACTGCACGTACCTATGTTGTTTAACAGCATACAGTGGGTAACAAAAGTAAGTAAACACCACGCTACATAACAGCAAAATACATTTTATTCAAATGTATATAGAACGCAATCTACAAAAAAACAAAACACGCATGATTCAGGAACCCTATCAACATATTGCAACAATTAGTGCACGTGTGACAGACAACTGAGTGTATCTGTTTAATTTATTCATTATTGACAATTTTTAGAGGTTACAAAAGTAAGTGAACCCTTTCATTTTTCTCTTATATTTTTCATTTATGACATACATATTGTAAAATGTTTGATGTAAATAAAGTCTTTAAATGGTTTTTACTATTCTGGAAAGACGTTATATTAATTTTCTTTCATAAATTTAAATTTCAAAAAGGTTATGTACAATATTTTGTTGACTTCCAGTTTGGTGGAGCAAGCGTATAGACGTGTGAGAAACGAAAGAAAAGAGTGGCTGAAAATACGGTGACGGAAGGGAGAAGAGAAAGGAGAAAGGTAGTGAGAAAAGAAGTAAGAAGAATAGGAAGAGGGGAGAGAAAAAGCGGTGATAGATAGAAGAAGGACTGGTGAAAAAACCGGCAAGAAAGAAGCGAGAGAGGTTAAGTAGGTTAGAAAAAAAATGGCGGCCAAGACGATAGCGACAAGGAACAGAACGAAACCTAGAGAGAAACAGGCACGATGGAAAAGTTCATGAAGGAAAAGGGACCAGAAAAGGGACGGAGAGAAAAAGAGAGGGAGAGATTAGAAATGGGCGGGGAATTCGAAATTGTTATGGAAAGGATGTTAAGAAGGTACACGGAGGAGTTAGAAAAGTTAAGGGAAGAAATGAAGGAAGAAAGAAGAGAATGGAAGGAAGAGAGGGAGAAGGAAAGAGCAGAATGGGAAAGTGAGAAACGGATGTTGGTAAAGAGAATAAATATGTTAGAATGGAAGGAAGAGAAAAGAGAGGGGGAGAAGAGGAAACTGAATATAGTGATTAAGGGTGCGGTTTGGAAAGAGGAAGAAACGGAAAAGGAAGTGAAGGAGTTCCTCAGCAAGAACGTAAAAACAGAAGTAGAAATAAAGGAGGCAAAGAAAATAAAAGGCAGCGGAGAAAGAGAGATGGTAATAGCAAAATTGGGGAACTGGAAGGATAAGAGAGAGGTGATGAGAAGCAAGAAGGAACACAAATCTGGAGTGTATATTGAGGATGACCTTACATGGAGAGAAAGAGAAATACAAAGAAGACTGAGAGAAATAGCAAGACAAATGATAGGGGACGGGAAAAGAATGATAGTAAAATACAAAAGGATATGCATAGAACAGAAGTGGTATGAGTGGAATGAAGGAGAGGAAAGTTTGAAGGAAATGAGAGCAGAGCGATCTGAATGAGGAAGGCACGGCTTGGGTGGCGAAGAAGAAAAGGGTATAACGTTGTGTTTTTGGAACATAGCGGGAGTAGTGAACAAGAGCAACGATGTGTGGAGATATTTGAAAAGTTTTGATGTGGTGGGGCTGGTGGAAACCTGGTTGGAGCAGAAGGCTGAAGAGAAAAACTAAAGAGCAAGATAGCGAAGAAGTTCAATTGGTGGTATGTGCCTGCTCTAAGAGAAAGCAAAATGGGCAGGGCAAGGAGGGGAATTATGATTGCTGTGAAAAAGGAGTTAAAGGTGGTAGAATTCAGGAAATGGAGCAGCCATGTGGCAGAGATAAGGATAAAACATAAGAGAAAAATCTGAAGAGTAATAACAGTTTATAGCCAAAACACAAAGGAAACAATGCAAATTTTCGAGGAAGGGATTGAGGAAAGAGAAGAAGGATGCCTGATAGTTGGAGGAGATTTTAATGCAAGGGTCGGGGAGGAGGGAGGCCCATTCAAGAAATGATGACAGGAGAGAGGGAAGGAAGAAGATCTAAGGACAAAAAGATAAATAGGGAGGGAAGGACACTAATGGAGGGACTGAGGGGCAGAGGCTGGTTTATAATTAATGGATGCTATGGACGAGAAGGAGAGTGGACATGCATAGGAGATAAAGGGGCATCGGTAATTGATTTTGGAATTGCAAATGCAGAATCATTCGAAGAAATAACAGAGGTGAAAGAAGGAGAGAGGACGGAATCGGACCACTTTCCACTGGAAGTGGTGTTAGGGGAAAAAGGCGCAAAAGACAGAGAAGAAGACAGAAGCGAAGGGAAGAGCAGGACGGTAAGGAAAATGGATTGGTCAAAGGAAGGGATAGAGAACTATCATAACGGTTGTAAAGGTTGGGCCGTAGAAGAGAAGAATGTAGAAGATATGTGGAAAGTATTAAAACAGAAAATCAAGGAGACGACAAAGGAAGAGGTATAGGAGATAAAAGTGTGGAGAATGGGAGATAGGGCTTGGCATAGTAAGGAATGGAGGGAGAAGAAAAGAGAATTAAGAAAGGAAGTAAGATCGCTAAGAAAAGGCAAGATTAGCAGAGAGGAGTTCTTAGATAAGAGAAGGAAGTATAAGGAGTGGTGTACAAAAGAAAGGGAGAAGCACGAGAGGGACAAAGAAAAAAAGATAAGGATGATTAAAACAGAAAGTGAAGCCTGGAAATATATAAACAAATACGGAGGAAGGAAGCAAAGAAAAGGAATTGAAAGAAGTATTACACTGAAAGATTGGAAGGAGCATTTCATGGAGTTATTGGAAGGACACAGTGATCAGCAGGAATTGCAGATACGTTTGGGACATAAGGAGGAGGATGAAGAAACTGAAAGTGGGGAATCAACAAAAGAAGAAGTAATAAAACAGCTGTTAAAACTAAAGAGGGAGAAAGCACCACGAAGCGACGGAATTCAGAATGAAGTGTGGTGGCTCATGCCAATGGAAATAGAAGAAGTGTTCCATGATCTAATAAACTAAATATGGAGGGGGGGGGGTTGGAATACCAAGTGAGTGAAGGAAAGGGATAATATGCCCCATATTCAAGAAAGGAGAGAAAGACAGAGCTAAGAACTACAGAGGGATATCACTATTGGTAACGGCATACAAAATATACGCAGGCATTCTTAATGAAAGAGTGAAGAAAGAAATAGAAGGTAAATTAGCAGAGGGACAATTTGGGTTCAGGGAGGGAAGAGGAGCTATAGATGCCATTTACATTCTGAACTACATGGTGAATAATCAGCTAAGCAAACAGAAAGGAAGGCTGTTTGCATGCTTTGTAGACCTAAAATCGGCGTTCGATAAAGTGGAAAGGAGATTGTAAAACATTGACGTACTGCAAGGAAATTACCCTTTCTAAATAAGCGAAATCTTTAAAAAAGGACACACACGTTCTGAAACCATTAACATTCTGATTAAAAATATTATGAACAGATGAATCAATGATACGATTAAAATATAGTTACGGAAGAATGTACGTGTGGAGGCAAAAGACGAAACTTTTACGTATCGGTGCACTAAACCAACATTAAAATCAATGGATCGAGGTGTTATGGTGTGGGGATGTGTTTATTCAGTTGGCGTAGGGAAAATCGTAATATTAAGTGGCAAAGTTAATGCAGTAGCATATTTAAAATTGTTAAAAGAAGTAATTATTTCTGAAGGCAAACAATTAATCGGAGATGATTTCATCTTTCAACAACACAATACTCCGATTCATGAAGCCAAAATTATAACAAATTATTTGAAACAAAAATGTATAAATACTTTAGAATGGCCGCCGCAAAGCCCTGACTTATCTCCAATCGAAAATATGTGAGCAATTCTTAAATTAAAGACATCAGAAAGCAGGCCAACAAACATTAATGATTTACACAATTTAATTGAAAAACAGTGACAATCATTCTGAGTCGATGAATGTAGGAAGTATTTACTCACCTTGCCTAAGCGTTTGGCGAAAATGTCACAGCGAAATGGCCATCATTGTGGGTACTAAATAATTATAAATAGCAATGTTCACTTTCTTTTGTAACCTAAGTTTCTAGAGTAACTTTCGTTTTCCTTTTTTTTCTTAATATATTACTAAGTAATAAAAATTTTATTGTTTATTTTACCGTAGAATATCCTACTCTGTAACTAGATGTATATTATTTTGCGTAAAGTTAAATTTTTATTCCATAAACATTGAAAGTTCATAAGAAAATTGGGTGTTTACTTACTTTTGTTACCCACTGTATGTGTTGATCAGGTTTCGCATTTGATGTCTCCAGCGTGAAATCCTTATGGAAAATTAATATTACGCGATAGAAAGTTTAATTAATCATAGCGCAAACATCAAAATGAACAAGATGATATGCAAACAGTATATAATATTGAAAACTCGACTAAAAATACATGAATGCGAGTAACTATTCAGTCAGAGAAACATTATCACAAACATATCGATTAAACATATCATGGATCACTGTAGGATAATGTACGACAATCTATCGCGATAAAAAATTCCCAAGACCCATAAAGTATCATGGACAAATCGAAGGTACTCCATTAACACGTTACGTTTTTTGAAAACTTTTCGTTCAGGACGCGTGGGGTGTATACGACCCACAGTATAACGATTAAATAATGTTTTTTACAATTTTTCAATAGTACGTGGCGACCTTCCTGCTCTCGCCATTAGGAGGGATCTAGCGACTACCTTTCTCGCAAGAGCTCGAGTCCGTCCCGATTTCTATATACAGGCACCCCTTGACTACTGCACATTTTTAAAAATTCATTATTTTAAGCCTTTGTGGTCGAATATTCCCTCTGAAGGGACATCGTGAGTCGTCCAGGCTGCTGGACTACCCCCTCTCAGAGAACATCAGACTTTAGCCATCAGACTACAATGATGTTCCGATTAATACTTTGAAACACAGTTTTTGGATTATATTTTTTTGCATCTCTCTACTTTCGAACATTTAACATTCGCACACACTTTCAGGAACCAATTGTGTACTAAAGTCGAGGGACGCCTGTATACGAATTTTGATCTGTCCCGTCCTATCACTGTGTCTAAGGCATTATAGGTTTATTGCACCTAGGTACATTCTTAAACCTAGTTTCCTTAGCTTAACACTAATTATGGAGTTTACTTGATTTATAGCGAATATATTACTACTTAATTTATAAGGGATATATACAGGATGTTCGGATGAAGGTATAAGAAAATTGAAGGGGTAATTCTATGCAACGTTCTAAGATGAAAATCAAGAGTACCAATTTTGCGTTTGCCTGCCCTCAGGCGTAAAACAGCCCATCTTTTTAGTTGCTTATAACTAATAAACAAAGCATTAAACGCAAGGTTGTTACTCTTCATTTTCGTCTTAGAATGTTGCATAGAGTCGCCCCTTCAATTTTCTCCCACCTTTGTCCGGACACCCTGCATGATTTTTGAATTTATAATTGGCGCTGCCTGTAGGCACCACACACATATGTCTAATACTTCAGAGACGATCAAACTCCGACCTTGAAGGGTTAAATTGCACACGGATTTCGTCGCGAATATATTATTAATTGCTGCTTAGAACGCTAGACAGTCGCGCGCGAAACTCGAAATTTGTGCGACGAGGAATGAAACGTGCTGCATAGAGATTCCCCTACGGTACACCTATGACCTGTATTAGATACCGAGGAACGAATACCTGCGTGCGTTCCACGCGATAAATACAAAGCGTATGCGAACCTCGTGGTTACGCGAAAAGGCAAATGGGAATACGCGAGCGGTCTCTAGAAAGTTATTTCACTAAATGGAAGTAACGGGACCGCGCTGTATATCGACAATTTAGTTTTGGTAAACCGAGGATTAATGAACCTCCTCCACCACTATCTCCGGCGAAATATATTCAATTAATAAGAACAGACACGTTAAGGTACGGGAACGATATGTTACGCGTTTACGAGATCACGTTCCGGGTTCTGGTTCAATTTGTTAATTTAACGTTGATCCTTTTATCGGTTCGCTGAAATGGATAAATTGATGTTCAAGACGGTGCTGAGAAATATTAATAGAGATATTGGTTGTATTAACTTTGTTGTAAAACTACTTCGGTTGGTAATTTACGAAGGGAAGGTCTAGTTTTGGATCGCCTTGTTTCCGTTATAAAAACTGTTAACTGATTTCTGTAAAATAACGTGCAGAATGCATAGCGTGTAAAAAATAATGATATTTTCATTACTTTTTACCTACAAATATTATATATATCTGCTATAACAGTGTATAATAAAAGCTGAGCTTCAAAAATAATATGCGAAAACAGAAAATTATTAAAAGTTGTAAAGATCTAAGAACTGTAAAAAATAATATTTAGAAAATACGTTAGAAAAGAATTTCTAAAACCTCCAAAATTTACTATGCTTCTCGGTAAAAGATATAAATAAAGATTTATTTTCTATCAATTCGGTATTTTTTCATAAAATTTTCAATTTCATCTCTTCCATGCAAATAAGTATACTTCAATTGTCGGTAGTTCTAGTGTTAAATTTCTAATTGAAAGCCTACACAGAGATTTGGTCGATGCTCAAAATTAACTGCTCACGTTTATTCAACTGAATTACCCCGGTTAACTTCAAATTTTAATGAAAATAAACTAATCACAACTTTTTAAGCTTAATACCTCAAATTTTCCACAATTAGAAGCTGATCGTGAACGGGATTTAAAACTCCAGAACACAGCACTTCATCGCGATCGCATCAGAAATTGCAGTTTCGCTTGTACAAAAAAAAGATATCTTAGAACTGTAAGAGGAACCAGATAATCAGGGGTGACGATGGCCAAAGTGGTCATTAGGGCCACCATAAACCAGAGGTCCCCAATAAGGGTTGGGACCGAGTACGCGCGAGGCTCGGTCACGGCCGCTTACACTTTCCAGGCCCGCACCAACGGCGGGTTTGTTTTTCGGGAAAGTGCAAAGTGGGGATGCGCCCATAAAAACATGAGGAAAAGGGCATAGCTAGTTTTAGTAAGATAGAAACCGTATTGTACGGACGAGAGACGATTTTGTAAAAGAATTTAGGTAACCCTCACAGAACAGAGATTAGATCGTCCAAATCGAGTGTTGTTAAGCAACGAGAAAAATAAACGAGCAACCTCACGTGCCTTATTTCTAATCAACACAGAAGCGATGATGAAACTTTCGTCAAGTAATCGAATCAACAGGATCTTTAATTTCTACTTTCGCGATGACGCTGAAATTGTTTTCTCCGCGGGATCTCTGGGCCGCGGTGAAAGCCGAAAGAATTTTCATTGCGCTCACCGAGCGGCGGCCACGCGAGAATGAGCAAATTGTTTCCCATCGAAACGCTAATTTGCGACTGATTTGCTTTTTTCCATTGTGAGAGAGGACCATGGTACCAGGCAGGTCGGTGTTTTCTCTTAACCTCGCGAACAACGAATTCATTACCGCTTGGGAAAAATGATCGTTTTCTCTGCTTTTCAACGATGTCCGTTTTAAATGCAGTAAAATTTTTATAGAAAACTCTGCTTTTATTAGAGCAGGAGAGTAGGGCTTAGGTGTATGTAAAACAAACTGAAATTCTTAAATATTATATGTAGGAATGCGATCGGGTGGATACGAGTTTGGGAAAGTCTGAACAGTGCTTGAGTTAAGTGATAGCCGCGTGAACGTAAAATGTTTGAACTCGAGTTGTTTCTAAGGCGCGAAAGATGAGCAGTTGAGAAAACTGAGCGACTGAGGATTTTTGGGTGAACGTAACCGAATGCATCGAGTGAGAAATGTTTAGAATTAAAAAGAAAGGTAATGACTGTTTGGAAGAATATTTGATATGGGGACAACGCGAGTGTGAGACAGAAAGAGTGTGTGATTGTGAAGGAAGTAAGAACGTCGTAATTGCTAATTTGAAAAGTCGTTTAAGTTGTTACTATTAAAGTATTTTAAATATATATTAATAATATTTTAAGCTCTTCACTTTATTTTATTCACACCTGATCCCAACCATCTCACTCTACTAAATAATAAAAGCAAAAATCACGTGTTTAACCAGTTTGAAAATTATTGCAAGCAGTTTTCTCAAAATAAGTCGCTTCCCTGTTTTGATACAATTATCATTCGAATTCTTAATCTTGTCGGAGATAATCCAGAATTATACAAAATTCACTTCCCTCTTTTTTCGTCATAGAATTTTCTATTCTAACGCTCGTTCGCATAATTTTTCGCTGAGTTTTTTCCAACCGTAAAATTCTACGAATTTCATCCAATTTAATTTAATTAAAATTTAATTTAATTAAAGCTCTTCAAAAAGAAATAACGCCGTAAATTTATCGTTGAATTCCATTCGAGCAAAAAAATATTTAACTGATCTATTCTACTAATTTTCTGAATCATTCTATGTTCTTCGAAATGTTAACGTTTTCCCAAATCTGATTGCACTCCTCCCCAGCTTCCTCTCTTTGTATTATATATAGTATATTATCCGGACGTTGGATACGTGTTTTGAATAAAACACACAAGCCGAACTCGGTCGGTGTTATCTGCTTGCCTTCTGAAAGAACGCACGTCGGCTTCCAGTCGGACGGCTTCATCTCCTGTCCGAGATTAAACCGCGATTTCCACTGCCTGTGCTGTTCTACTACTTACTCTGTAGCGAGTGTCAGGGAAGATAGAGACGTCAGTCCGGTTCGGATGTTGTAGTCCCTACCTCGATCATTTAGAGATATCAGTTCGTGTAAATTTGCATTCCTTTCTTCCAGGAACAGGGAATGAATTAGAACGACTACAAAATGACAAGACGAACGCATTATCTAAGAAAAAAGACACTCACGATTATTTATTATTATTAATATGAATAACGGTAAAAATATACAGTATACAGTGAATTCTAATTCAACTCTGCCACGCAACTCTATGTATAATCCTTTTACAATTCGACAACTCGGCTTCCTATTCAATATAGAAAATTTAATTTTTCTATTCAACACTTGTCTCTTTTCTCTTTCGAGGAAACCCTTATAGGCTTTTTCTTCTTCCAATGGGCCCGGAATTCGTCTAGTCGACCAGCGTTTTTACTTTTCTACTCCTTAAAGCTACGATACTACATTACTCCTAAGAGTTTTTGTTAACTTTTATCTATGGAGTGATACGAAATCACAGAATCGCTGTGATTAATACTAGTTTCACGGGATCCGTCAATCGCATGAGTGTCAGACTTCATAAGCAAAATTTGCCAAAAAAATTACTATTATTGTAGAAAATAGGTTCTCGAGCTTATTTGTTATTATTAATAATAAAAAGTGTACAGTGAATTCTAATTTAACACTGCCACATGGCTCTACGTTTAATACTTTAATCAGCTCTTTTTACTTTACAACTCGGTTTTTTATTCAACACTGGTCCTTTCCTCCTTCGAGAAACCCGTTAAAGGCTAGAAAACCCATTCCCTTTCCCTACCCCGCGCTAGTTAAACATTGCAGTTCTAACGCTTTTTCCGATGAGTCTAACATTCGCCTAGTGACCCTCGCTTTTTGGAGTGCTGTAGATTGACGTGTAAATGCGCGGACCTGAAGTGACTCGTTTTTATATGGAGGAGTTCGAATTGGATAGAGTTAAAAACTTCAGATTCCAATCAGTGTATGCCCTGAATTCCGCCAACCCACGTTCTTATGCCCTTAGCACGCGTTTCAACAACGAGGGGTGAGCCACTCAGAGCGGGAAGTTTTCCCGAATTTTGGCAACGAAGAGGAAATTTCCTCTGGGCCCGTGTACCTGTCGTTTGTGGATACTGGATGGGCGCCTTTCAGAACTCCCTCATTTATTACACGCTCTTGACTATTGAGGAATTACGGTGACTTGAAAATTAAAGTATTGTTTCTCTACGTACATTAAGAGGGTTCGGAAAAAAAAGCTAAAACTGCTTAATCCTCAAGAATAGCATTCCCGGCATGCCCGTGTCAAACGTCGATGGAAAGCTTCCCGGAGCTGTTCCGTAGGACGGAACAGTTTTTATATAACATTATCTATTGAGCACAGATTTAAAGCAGATCATTCTATTTTAATTTCAGATCATCTTTATCAAAGTGCTGTATTATTCGAATAACATATTTCTTATTAAAACTACATATAAAATAAACATGCATACAATATTTATTACTTTTTACATATAGGCTGAAATTTGTTTGTAGCGATTCAGTACCTAATTGACAAAGCTTACATTTATACGATTTATCCATCTTTAGTGGATGGATTGAATGATGGTTTGTATTCATAGAATGTGGGTTACATTACTATAATGTGAGTTTAATAATTTTATAATCTTGAATTAGAATTAGGTTTTTTAACTTTAGAAATAGGGAGTTATTTTTTAATATTGATTTTGTCTGTGGTTATATATATAAATTTTATAAGTATAAATTCTTTATTATTTTATTTTTGATTTGAAATTGGTGTTTTACTAATTTTTAGTTTTAATTTTTTACGGAATTAGGTACGCTCGAATAATAGCTAGATTTTATTTATTATTTTATACAATATTTTTTTCTTCATCTTTATTATTAATGTTTTTTGTAATTAGTAAAATTATTATATCTTTCGATTCTTACATATTGGAATCATAATATTAAAATTAATAATTTTTTATTAATTTTTATGATTATGTCTTTTACAATAAAAATTTCCAATTTATTTATTTCATGGTTGATTATTAAAGGCTCGTGTGGAAGCTCCTCATTATGCTTCAATAATTTTAGCATCTTTGATATTAAAATTAGGAGGGTATGGTTTATTACGATTATTAATAATTTTTGAAATAAGTGAATTAAAATATAATTTTATAATTATTAGGATTTGAGGTATACTTATTTTAAGAAAATTATGTTTATTATAAATTGATATAAAACTTTTAGTAGTGTAGGCAATTAGCGGATCAAATCGGCATTTGCATAAGGGAGAGCGGCAGCGATTAATAGCAAATGCCGATTGCCATTGCTTTTTTTGGGCGGCCCGCGGATCAAAATCAAGGTGTCGCCGCGTTCTCTTTAGGTGCCGCGTTTTCTTTTCGGCGCTATTTCAAACAACGCCTGCGTTTGTAAAAATAAAGGGTCGCCGCCGTAAAACTGATCATCAAAGAAGATGTGAACGGCAGACATCCCAAATGCAAAAGCGTCACCGAAGTTTGCACCGAGTAGGGATATCGAAGGCGGGCATCTTTTTGAAAATCCTGATTGGTAAAGGCACGAACCGCCTATCAAGCTAGAGGCGAATAAATAGGGAGCCTCACGAGAGGTCTTAATCCTTAATCGTTCAATTCGTTCATCGTTATTCGTAATTGTTCATCATCTCTCGTTAATCGTTAATTGTTAATCGTTCATAATGCGTTATTAGAAGTCATCGTTGTATCAACTTGTAATAATCACCGTTGAAATAGTTGCGGCCTTAGACCTTATCCTACCAGTAGGTTATGTACAACGTCCATCGGCCAATAAATAATTCCTACAGTAGCTATGTATCTCTTCTGTAGTTCATATAGGTTTAATAATTTGAAGCTTATTGATTTTTAAAGAAATTGCTTTTATTGGTTGTATGTTAATTATAATTGGGATGTATTAGTTTTTTCAGCTATATTTTATCTAATCAATATTATTTATAAGTTATCCCATTCTCGATTATTTATTTTAAATAAGGGGTTACTTATAAGAATGCCTTCCGTAAGTTTAATGTGATTCTTAGTATGTTCTTCAAATATATCGGCGCCTGTATCTTTAAATTTAGTCAAAATTTATAGGTCTTATTTCTTGACTATTATCGTCATTATTTATTTTAATTATTTATTGTTTAATAAAATTTATTTATTCTGAATATTTATTCAGATTTTTAAATCATAGATCAAGAATTTTGAGATTTTTAATTTTATTAATTGTAGATCTATTGATTATCTTTTAATTCTTATACATTGAGTTCCTTTAAATTTATTAATTTTAGATTTAGATTTAATTTGTTAATTTAACTAGCTCAAATAGAATATTAACTTGTGTGGTTAATGGTATTAATTTTAATTTTAAGTTATTAAAATTTGATTTTATTGAATTTTTTCATTTCTATTACTTGTAATTATTTTTTTTAGAAAGAATTGAATATTTAATTTATAAAAAAATATATTTTATAGAATGATTAATTTTTAATTTTAATTCTATAAATATAAATTTATTTATTTTAATTGATTATCCATGCTCCATATCAGAGAAGCAAACAAGATTAGGCGAAGACAAAACATTAAACACAGAAAACAAAGGAACTATGCATGAGTCCCGAAAAGCAAGCCCCACTCCTGACCTCGGACCACATATAAAAAGGAAGAGGATCAGCAGCAATTCAGTTATTAGTTATTATTCGTTCAGTTATCGTTCAGTTATCGTTCAGTTATCGTTCAGTTATTATTCGTTATTCATTATTCGATCATTCATTATTAATCAACCAATATTGTATTAATAGCACATTTACTTTTCAATAAATATACATTTCTTATAGCGAGAAATAAAGTAATTTTTTAAAAACAAATAATCGTTCCCACGTCCGTAACAATTTCAATAGTTATATTTATTACTTCTATAGTTTATACTTATAGAAAACAATATATAAGAGTTAGTAAAAATTTATTAAATCGTTTTATTTATTTAATTTTATTATTTATGATTTCTATAATTTTTATAATTTTAAGTCCAAGAATGTTAAGAATTCTTTTAGGTTGAGATGGTTTAGGGTTAATTTCTTATTGTTTAATTATTTATTATCAAAATTTTAAATCTTTTAATTCAGTGATATTAACTATTTTATTAAATCGATTAGGAGATGCTTTATTATTAGTAATAATTATGCTAGTATCAGTTACACACAGATGAAATTTATTGTTATATAATTTATATTATATAATAATAATTATTATTACACTGATAGCTTTTAGAAAAAGAGATCAATTACCTTTTTCTTCATTCTTTTATAATAGCTCCTTTTCCTGTATCTTCGTTAGCTTATTCTTCTACATTACTTACTACAGGTGTTTATTTATTAATTCGTTATTATGATTTATTTACTAATAGTGTTAATTTAACTATTTTATTAATTTCTAGTTTTACTGTATTTATAGCTGGTTTAATTGCTAATTTGAAATATGATTTTAAAAAAATTGTAGCTTTATCTACGTTAAGTCAATCAGGATTTATAATAAGAATTTTAAGTATAGGTTTTGTAGATTGAGCATTATATTTTCGATATAAGGTTAATCAATATAATTTATAAATAGAAATAATGATAATTTTATATCAATATTAAGAATTAGAAGTTCTATATCTTTATTTCTTTAATTAGATTTATTATTCAATTTAATTTTTAACAATAATTTACCCCTTTTTAGCTTCAATTAAATACACATATGTATATATGAATTAAATTTTACATTTAATTTCGGCTTAAAAATTCTTTATAATAAAGCATATTGATAGAGTATCGATCATAACCGTCGATATCGATAGTTAGTATGGCGTCTTTGTTTTGTTTTCCCTTTCTCTACCGGAAATATATGGCCTACGTCAGTCAGCAGAGAGCTCGCGACGCGTACGAACGTTAGAACGTTATTACACCTATCAAGAGCATTTAATTATTAATCAACAATTAAATATATACATATTTTAGTGGTTTATTCCAACAGCGTTTCCTTCACCCCATAAAACCTAACACATATATTAAAACATTTAATTTAAATAAACTATTATTAGTTCTAAAATTAAAGTTAAAATTAATATATAAAATAAAAAATTAAATTGAAATAGTTACAAATGTATTATTTATTACGTTTAAATAAAAGACTATTGGGATTAGAAGAATAATTTCTACATCAAATATTAAAAATAATAATAATACTATGTAAAATGGAAGGGAAATGAAAGATTAGCTTTAGTTATTGAAATAAATTTGCAGTCTAAAGGAATATTTTTTTCAAAATTTATTGATTTAATTAAAGTAATTATTAAGTTGATGGTGATAAAACTCAAGAAATTAATAAGATAATAATTAAAAATAAGATATAATGAAGTAATATATATATTAACTTATTTAAATTTTTTAATTGGAAATTAACTGTGATTTTTGTGCTATATACATAAAGAATTCATCAATAAAAAAAAACAACATAATAAAAGGCAAATTACAACGAAATGTCAGTATTCTAGAGCAGCTTTGAAATTAAAATGATGAATATTTGAAAAATGGTTTAATATAAGTCGCATTAAACATGAAATAAATACAGTAAAACCTCTTTTTGTGCGGTCCTTTTTTATACGATTTTATTTTTGTGCGATTTGTTTTTATGCGGTATCTAAATCTCAGCAGCGTTGCTACCAGTTTTATGTTTTCTTTCAATGTACATATACTTGTTGTGGACGAACTCTGATTACATGGTCTCCTTGACGACGATGTATCCGGACTTCGCGACGCTGTTCATCTGATTTAAACAATCTCCTAACAGTTGCATACATATTGTCGCAGAGTCAGTTACGTACATATTGTCGCTCGACGCGTGAACAGTACATACGTTTCGTATTCAGAGTTTTATCCACAATTTTTGTGATTAAGGATCCATTTTATAGTGAGATTAAAGGTAAATAAATTAGTTACTTTTGTCTCTATTTATACATATGCAGTTTTTATGGTTTTAACTTT
>JAOPTO010002403.1:0-483823 GCA_033822845.1 Tetrapedia diversipes | reverse complement strand
AATATAATGTTTATGTTTCTTTAATTTTAACTAATAAATGAGTTAGTCTGAAAATCTTGCTTTTTTATGTTTTAAATTTGATAAGCGTATTGAGGTTTTCTGTGTCTAACTATGTGTGTTATAAAATTTTTGAAACATTTTTGAAGTAAATTAACTCTGGTACCTCATGACGAGGATTCATAAGTTTTGTGTTCTATGAATATGTTTACGATGAAATCCAAAAATTCGAGAATGGTAATATGACAAGATGTTAAGTACTTAAAGTGAATGTCTATAGTAGAAACGTTTCCTCCGTAATATGTGGCATAAATAAAAGGTGAGGGAAGAAACAAGGAGTAACAGAGATAGATTTAACCCTTTCACGACGGCGCACCTGTACCATACTTCGTCACCATTTTCTGCATTGCCAAATGCCTGCACCAGCTTTATTTTGACTTCGCTATTGAAAGAAAACAATAATGTAACTATAATTTTAATAGTATTTATTATATATTGTCTTTTAATAGTCTTCTTTACTATGAAAAGTTTTAAAACAGGGATAATGCTTTATTTCTCTAACAATAAAATCTGTATCAGCTGTATGGTTAGTGATACATGTGGATGAATAGATTTGAGAAGCGCTTTCTTAGTTTTTCTTTTACTGTGTTTGAATTTGAATAATAGAAATATTACGAAGCAAATATTAACCGAAAAAAAAACTTTCTCTTTCTGAAGGGTTTCTTCCAAAGAACCAAGCCATATCTCGCAATTTAGAAAGCAAGGAAACGTTAAAATACAATCATATAGGACCCGGATTGGGTTATAGAAATTTCGACCACTGCGTTTGCTAGTCTCATGACAAAACTCGTGAAGTTCGGCTACAGTTGCACCTTCCTGGTGTCGTACAGTTAATTTCTTTTAAATAAGAGCTTATTTTGTTTAGCTTTAAATAAAATATAGTTGTGAGTGTGTTTGTGCCATACGTATGTGGTGTTGTTGTGGGAGTGCAAAAGAAGAGAGAAAATCATACATTTTAGTGGCGATATAAATTGTGACTGATTCGTGCAGGTGTGTTGTGTACCTTTTTGTGGACCCTGCGAACGGGACAATCGCGATTTAAATGCGTGTGGGTGCTTCACTTTTGGGCAGTGTACTATCTGCTTTAAGAGATCATTGACCCTCTTTACTCGGAAATCCCAATGGGCGAGTTCTGACATGCTCTTGTGGATTTTGCGAGTAAGTAGGTTTAATGCTATTCAACGATCATTGAATACTTTTTGGAAGGTGACCGAAGTTTTGATTTTGTGTCGTCCGTCTCTTGAGTGACAAACAAGTTTTTCTGCGCACCACGAGGTAAGCGTTGTAACACATGTTGATACGGTCCTGGGTTCGCCTGTGTGCGGCGAGCTCAACGGCCGGAGCTGCAGCAGGATTGGCTAATTTGGGCAATCTTTAACTGCTAATAACTAATTAACGAAGCGTTTAACGACATTTCGTCATTCTTGATTTTCGTCTTATTTTACCGGCTAGAACCCCCCATTTCATTGCGGCCCAGAGATAGATTAACACCCTGTATTGTCGCTCGACGCGTGAACAGTACATACGTTTCGTATTCAGAGTTTTATCCACAATTTTTGTGATTAAGGATGCATTTTATAGTGAGATTAAAGGTAAATAAATTAGTTACTTTTGTCTCTATTTATACATATGCAGTTTTTATGGTTTTAACTTTATTTTTAGAAATAGGTACTCCTTTAAAATGAATTATAGCAAAAAGAAAGTAAAAAGACAGACAATTCCATTAAAAACAAAAATTCTAATATTAAATAGACTAGCAGATGGTGAAGGATCCACAGCTGTTGCTAATGAATTTAAATTAGGTGAATCCACGATCAGAGCAATACACAAACGTGCGAGTAAAATATATGAATCTCTTAATAATGCAACAAACGACAGTAGTAAAAGAGCATCATATTCGAGAAATATTGTAAAAGATAAGACGGAAAAGGCTCTCGTCTTGTGGATTAAAGATTTAACTAAAAAACGACTCCCCATTCACAAGGAATTAATTCAAGAAAAAGCTAGACTGTATTTCAACCACCTAAAGGTTTTAGAACCAAGTTCGACATCCTGTTCGCAAAACGTAAAATTTTCTGCGAGCAATGGGTGGTTTACTAGATTCTTACAACGATACGGACTTCACAATGTGAAGATACAAGGCGAGGCAGCGTCCGCTGATGAAACAGCTGCTATGAATTATCGGGAAGTATTAGCAAAAATCATTGATGATGGTGGATATTGCCCAGATCAAGTATTTAATGCAGATGAGACTGGGCTATTCTGGAAAAAGATGCCCAGCCGAACATTCATTGCGAAATCTGAGAAAACTGCAAGTGGTTTTAAAGCGGCAAAGGATCGAATCACACTTCTTCTTTGCAGTAATGCCTCGGGTGCAAAAATGTTAAAACCCCTTATTATAAATAAAGCTTTGCACCCACGTGCGCTAAAAGGCATAAATTTAGCTGAGTATCCAATACATTTCATGGCCAATAAAAAAGCATGGGTCACCTCAACTTTATTTGTAACATGGTTCAACGAATCTTTTGTACCAGAAGTTGAAGAATACATGGTAGAGATGGGTCTCCCATTTAAAGTGTTGTTAATTGTTGATAATGCACCCGGCCATCTCTGTATAGAACATCCCAACGTACAAATAATGTTTTTACCACCGAATACGACTAGCCTTATACAGCCACTAGATGAGGGCATAATCGCAAATTTTAAGAAACATTATGTAAAATTAACTTTTAGCTACATTTTGAAACAGATAGAGAACGATAAATTAACCCTGACTGAAGTTTGGAAAAAATTCTCCATATTAGACTGCATAAACCATACTACTGCAGCAATTGGTCAAATAAAACAACACACATTAAATTCGTGCTGGAAAGCGATCTGGCCTGAATGTGTAATTGCACGAAATGTAACCGAAAACGCGTCTACGTTATTAACTGAAATTACTGCGCTCGCACATAACATCAGCGGAGAAGGATTTGATACTTTCGGCGAAAATGATCTAGACGAAATGATTGAGGACCAATCTGTCAATGATAGTGACATTATTAATAATCTGACAGATTATGAAAATGTACAAGAAGAACTGGAATCTATTACAGCAGACAAAATATATGCAGGGCTCCAGATGTCTAAAAATTGGAAACGCATTTTCTTAAAATAGATTCCAATGCGGAAAGAAGCAAGAAATTCCAAGATGAGCTTAGATCGTG
This sequence comes from Tetrapedia diversipes, assembly GCA_033822845.1. Classification (NCBI taxonomy): domain Eukaryota; kingdom Metazoa; phylum Arthropoda; class Insecta; order Hymenoptera; family Apidae; genus Tetrapedia; species Tetrapedia diversipes. The sequence continues at coordinate 480,557 of JAOPTO010002403.1, read as the reverse complement.
CATGTTTCGCTATCGTGACGTTTACAAGGAATTGACCAATCGACCTCCGTCACAAAAACTGATCACGGACTTTATGGTACCAAACCAATCAATTGAAATCCCATCTTCAAGCGACGAAAGCGATTTTGGAATAATTCATCACAAGAAGATGCGCGTTTTGGATTACGACCACGATTAGCAGTGAACTACGTATGTACTTAATATGCATTTTGAAAACTTCCCCATGTAGTGTATATGTACAAAGAAGAATAAAATGTTTTTACAATTTCTCCAAGTCTAATTTAATTATTTAATTTGATTGAAAGCATTTTCACATCTATATTTCGCAAATAATTGATGTATTTTCCAAGTGCGACTTTTTTTTATGCGGTCCCTGTCCGCCGCATAAAAAAAAATTAGGTAGTATATCGTACAAAGTTGTTTATAATATGTAAGTATTTATAAAATTACCGAATATTTTTTTGTACGATTTCTTTTATGCGGTCCCTATCCACCGCACAAAAAGAGGTTTTACTGTATTATACAAGTCACAAGTATTTATGTACCATAAAGAGTTTGCGGGTAGATGATACGAGCTGCAAAGCTGGACTTGTTCGTATCGCTTTAAAATCAGCATCATATGAAATGACATTTGAGCAATATGAAATGTTAGTGGAGAATAATCGGTAATTAACATGGAACAAAATTTGTAAAGAAATTGATATAAGCCATGGTAACACGTAGTCTATTAATTCGAATGAATTAAAATTTCACAAAACTTCTGCATGATTCCTGCTGCAAAGAGAAACTAAGTCAAATGTACTTGATAATAATCGTCGAACATCGTATAATTCTAACTTATTACACCTGTTATATCATTTGTTTATAAACTTCTTTTGCACAATTGACTTTGGACAGGTTCCATTACTTTTGTGATATAGGAATCAGCTGCCAATTCCGCAGCAAAACTGTTGAAATGTTAGCAGAAATTATGTACAAATATGGCATACCTATAGATATACTTGAAATATAATAATTTATTGAAGAGTACGAAAAGAAGTTTGATTTACATTTAATTGACCCTCGTATATATTAGGTCTGTGACACACAACTACAGCATTTGTAAAAAATTTGTTACATATGGATAGTATTATTAGTTATTTATAGCTGTGTTGCTGTGACCACGATGTTATGATTTTTCTTGTTTTAATTAAAGCTATTAACTGATGTAATAATTTTTTTCTGTAAAAAATATTCTGGTTGTGAGGTATGATCTATACGAAATGTAATAAAATTCCTTTGATATTAACACATCTTGCGCGGATATTTTCCCGCCAAATTCTCACAGCGTCAGTGTTCCGTCCTACGGAACAGCTGCGGGAAGTTTTCCATCGGCATTTATGACACGAACGTGCCGGTAATACTATTTTTGAGGATTAAGCAGTTTAGCCTTTTTGTCTTTTTCTTCAAACCCTCTTAACGTCCGTAGAGGGACAATAGTTTAATTTTCGAGTCATCGTAATTCCTCAATAGCCAAGAGCGTGTCATAAATGAGGGACTTCCGAAGAGCGCTCAGCCGGTACCCACATGCGACAGGTACACGGGCCCGGAAGAACTTTTCCCTTCGTTGCCGAAATTCGGGAAACCTTCCCGCTCCGAGTGACTCACCCCACCCTCGTTCTCGAAACATGTGCTAAGGGCACAAGAACGGGGGTTGATGGCACTCAGGGCATACCCTGATTGGAGTCTCGACTTTTTGACTTTAACCAATTAGCGTATCATCTTGAGGTGTGGAGAAGTGACCAGTCGAACTCCTCCATATAAAACCGAGTCACTTCGACACCGGGAAAAATACAGCAATCAGAAGTCATACGAGATCAGTCATTCGAGATTCATACGTAAACGTTCAGGACAGTCAATCGAAATCATACGAAAGATCAAACATTTATACGATACAAACCGCGCTTCGATCAGAGTCAATCAGAACATACGAGTCAATCATACAGTCGAAAGGAATTAGAATCATAGAATCATACGTAAATCAAACCTCAAATACAAACAAACCAGTCGTCTAAAGCGATTAAGCGGCGGACGACAGTCGCGATCCTGCCATTCGAGGACGCGACAAAACAGTCAGCAAAGTGCATTCAGAAGAATGCATTTCTGCAACACACGTTTTGTTCTCATGTATATCTGATCTTATCGTAAGAATAATATAAAACACCATCGATAACAATCCACCAAAAATTCATAGAAGATGACTTTTGTCGTTACCCGCGCTCGACTACCAATTCGCACAAAACGACTTTTGTCGCTTTCCGCGCAAAATGTGTTAAGCTGCATGGATACGACACATGATTGATTAATGTTTCATGTAGTCTGTCCCTTCTAAAACTTCTCTTTGCTATGCCACCATTTCGGAAAATAAATAATAAATCGTTGATCGCGTTCCTTTTTCGCATCGACCAATTTTGAAATAAATGCGCTGGACAGGTAGGTATTCCGATCAATATTTGAAGGGGGTATTTTGCATTGATTTACATCGGTGAACATCACTGCTTAATTGAGAACGAAACAATCAATGTCAATAATTTCAACTCATGAACGATAACTCAGTAATGTTCCAAATATTTCGCTTGAAAATTCTTAAGTCGTTGAATTTTTCTTAAGTACTGATTTTTCTGCACATTGTTATCAACTCGCTACCTTTGTTTTTTAATATAATTCTGTTTTATAAGAAAGAAGAGGTAATTATACTTTTTTAAAAATAATTAGTTATAATTAATTCATTGTAATTGTATAATACATGCAAGATACATTTTTGATAATTAATAATTACGGAAATATAACAAGAAACAACTTGTTGACGATTTTTGTATCGATTAGAAAAATTATTGCAATATTTTTTATATCATCTACTTTCATAATATTTAACAATTACGTATTAAAATAATTGTTATACAATTTTGAATAATTCTGTTTAAATATACATAGGTTTAAGAGTTTTAGAGTGAATATCTGCGCAAGCATTTTTAGATATTTCTAATTTCTAATTAGAATTAGACTCTTAGAATTTCTTAAATGCAAGACGAAACATAAAGGGTCTCAGGGGTTACGTAGATGAACGCGCAACGATTTCCAGTAGAACGACCTTATTAATTTATCTTTCAAATACATTTCGTGGCATAAATTTGTAATTCTAGAAGTAACGTATGCGCCTATAAAATTTGCCTCTGATTCTAACGATTTGTAATTATTTTAATATTAGAAGAGGTTCAGAAGAATCGGCTCTGATTTTCCAAGTAACTATGTTTCATTAATAGAATGCATGTTTATTAATCAAATTTGTCAACAGATGCATTTGTCATAATAGTTGCACGATTTCTTATCTGACAAAAGAATGTTGTGAATAATAATTAGTAAACAACAAATTATCTACACTATTGCTTTAACGTTATTGTTTTCGTTTCAGTAACGATATAGTTTCTCTTTTTTAAATGGCACAATCTGTTATTAGTTTATTTTAGATTCAAATTTGTTACAGATCCGATTTGTTATGAACTCATGGTACATATTATTACATTTCGATATATAAAAAGAAACAATACAAACTAACAAACTTAAGATGTATTTAATACTTGTGGTACCTTTAAACTTACGAGTGTTATGAAAATTCATATCTTTATGTATACTTTTTTATTAACTAAAAAGCTGGAACTTAAATGAAAATTAATTTCACCTTTTAATTATTAAAATGTGTACTTCACTTGAGCGTTTTGTATATTTCCGTATCTTATAATAATAACCTTCATTTCTTCCAAAACTCTATCTAATGTTGTTTTAAACACCAACCAAACAATAGATCGCTTATGAATCAGTTCGAAAACAAAATTTTGAAAGATGATTCGTGTTCTATTCCCTAACTCTTGAAAACTTGTTCATCGGGATTCTCTGCAAGCCTCGATAATTATATTAGTAGCTTCTCGTCGCGATTCCAGTTTACACTACATTACAAACTATCGCAACGAATATGACAGCTGCCTTAAAAATATTCGACTTAAATTTGTTTCGGGTTCTTTTAAAATGAAGGTGACAATAGATTTTTTTTACTTAATGTTTTAATAGAAAATCGTGAAGTGTACGAAGTTTTTCGTAGAGAATCGTGACGTGCGTGAATTTCTTGTCGATATTAGTGACATATGTATTTCCTGCAGATTTATATGCAAACTTTTCCGGTGTTATTTTCAATGAATGCGGGAGCTTTCAACGGATATTTACAGCGTCTGCATGAATGGATTATGTATTAGTGCGAGTTTGAGCCTTGGAGAAACATTAATCCTCTCTGCTCGAAAATCTCACAGGAATTGTTTTAATATGTCCTTGTGGATTGTCGAGTAGCTAGGTTTAATGATACCATTCTACGATTGTGATTTAAAATGTGTCACGGGATCATGTGTGAGTATTGAGTGTGAACGTGCATTTCTGTAGCTATTCAGAGGTAAGTCGTATTCCGTACACAGTTACGACTGAGCATTACTGTGGACTCAGCGACGTTACCTACCGAGTTGCCTCGGTTGCCCGCTCTCAGGCGTCAAATGGTCCGGACTAAACGATTTTTTTAACTAGTTATAATTCATAAACAAAGCCTCAAACGCAAAATCGTTACTCTTGATTTTCGTCTTAGAATGTCTCAGGGAGTTACTCTTTCAATTTTGGCCCAACCTCGTCCGAACACCCTGTATACGAGTTCTGACCTGTCCCTTCCTGTCTCTGTGTCTAAGGCAGGGACCTGCTAGGTAAGCCTTACTGATGAGTCCACTACCAGGTCCCGGACGAAACACCCCTTCCCATTCCTTTTCCTTCTCTCTCACTGTTCCACAACAGCCACAATATAAACTAAAATAAGTGTTATATTATATAATAAAAAAATGAATTCGATAATTCCATTATAAGTAATAAAAATTAGTGACAATTTATTGAAATGTGTGATGTCCGAATATTAATAAGAGTCACTGTAGATGGATGTTCCTCTGGAACTTGGTCACCGAGGGTAACCCGAATAATCAGTGTTATCTGATCCATTATCGATTATCTGTGCAAGGAGATACAGTACAATACTAATGAGGTTACAATAGAAATATAAAAACTGTAGTGTATTTAAGAGTTCAGTAAAGAATCCACACTGAATTTTTGATTGCTTACTTCTATAATCTAAAATTAAGTAAGAAATGTATCAAATATTCTTCCAAATCTTTTGTATTCGATTTACCTGAAGAAACATTCGAATCTCCTTTATTACCACATCTTTCTGAATACACGGAGGGGGGTGTCGAACATTGGAGTACAATTATTTTTTTTTTAATACATTAATGGATGATGTCAACTATGATACACTAATGAATCATTGGTCAGATTCGGTTCGATGGCATTTTTGATTCCACCCCTTCTTTAACTATACCCTTATAACTGTCGAGAAATATAAGGAGTGAAGGTTTCAGGTGGGTTAACTAAATGTACAATGATTCTTAATTTACATATTTGCGAATTTTAAACGTATTGAACTAATCAATCTTTATTTAATACTAATCTTGGCTCAGTTGCGGAAATTCTTAATGAAAGAATACAGTAATTTACATATTAAACTTCTCCGACGTGTACACGTCTTTAAATGTTATTTGTAGCTTGTACGGATAATGTAATAAACATAAAACGCATATGTGACATCTAGATTTCACTAAATTCCACTGTCATGTCTTAACTACATGATAGAACAATTCTGATGTATCGTTATATATCGTATTCTTTTTAATTGTTTTGCGATAACATTATTTCAGGCATCGCTATTTTCAACATATAAATGGTGGCTGTTTACACGTAACTATACTGATATAACTTCCGATTCGAAATTAAAATTAGTAGTATGACATTTCCAACTACCGCTAAAGTAAATATACATAACTCAATTTCTTTTGAATAATTTTTGCAACCAAATGAGACAATTATTAGTAACTTTTATCATATACGAAGAAAATATATTTTTTAACATTTGCTACTTCAGTATTCGGCTTTTAGTTTCATTTAACGATTATGTACATAGGAACTGTTATAGTTCTATGGAAATAGATAAACAAAATTTGTAGAAATGAATATTGCTATTATTTCATTGTAGTCATGCTGTATGAGAATTTCTGAATCAAGAAATTCAATTAAAGAAATTGTTAACTAAAATCTAATGCATAAGTCGTTAAACTACTGCTAACACAAAACATACTCCAAAGTAAAATTAATAACATTTTAATTTGTTGATGTTACTCAAGAAATACAGCAAAAAATAAAAGGAAGAAGTTCAGAGTATGATTGTACATATTTATATACATACCTACAGCTGAATCACGAATGAAGCATAAATATATTTATAATCAAAAGTTTAACAATAATTAACAAAAAATAAAAATTATCAGTTAACTGAATGCAAAATAAAGGGTTTAGTTAAGTAACTAAGAATTTCTTCATTAGCTAATTATACATATATGTTGAATTGATACAATGAAAGGATAGTTTATCAATTGAAGATTGAATTTATAACAATTATGAGCATTTTATATCATACGAATGCTAATAATTGAATTGGTGTATAAATTACTTCTAGTTATAGATTGCTTTTAAATTACTTGGAATAATAGTTACATAAAAATCCTTTCAAAATATACTTATAACACTGTAATAAGATTATAGACTGATTACAATCTGTAGATATAGAACATATACTCTGCAGAAATTAAATCATAACAAGTCACCACTGTAATTGCTCATTTTATTTTGATAGAAGTTATCATTTCATCCGCTAAAGTAGCTTGAATATTATTTATAATTATGACTAACTGAAGGAAATGTGTCTGAAATCTCGTGAAGCTAATCCAAACCATCGTATGACTTTGAAACGAATTCACCTTTTACAAACAAAAAGACTGTTTCCTGGTAATATCTTCAATGCCGTGGATGCTTTGCTACTAATTGACTAGCATCATTAATCACTCTCAAATTAAATTTATTCACCTTTTCACCGCTAATCTTTTGGGAAAATTTCTTCTTTTGCTTCTTTCCTTGTGAAACTCGTGCAGATGATTAATTTTAGTGAATCAACGTAAACTGTAGCATCGTGTGTTATTTAAATGTAAAACTTAAATATCAAAGATGAATACCAAAAAAAAGTTGCAAATAACCAAAACCGATAGGAGGTTGCTCTTAAGGTGCGAAGGACAAAGAGGTATGGACAAAGAGAAGAAAAGGTTAACATTTACAGCGGATAGGAAGAGATTGAGATCGTAACAAATCTGTCGTGTATATGCTTCCATCAATGATGAGAAAGTATAATAATAAAATAAATAGGGAAAACTACTGCATCGTTAAGAAAATGTGCCTAACAAAGAACGAGAATAAACAACTAAAAACATACGGAAAACACGCAGTTTCGTTTATAGAAACCCGTAACACTTATTCGCTCCACTAAAATGTATGATAATTACTCTACAACTATACGTAACATAATTAAAAATGAACTACTATAAAGACTTCTATAGGACTTCGTTTACCCTATCTTCCGTCAAAATAATGAGAATTATTTAAGTTATTTCAGATTCATCAATTGGTATTTATTCGGAGAAAATAACAAAAAGTTCTAAAAAGATTTAGTGAAATACTTTTTGATATACAGCATCATACCATAAAATTTGAATATTTAAAAGAAGTTAAAGAAATATTGTATTAGCAATTATTTTGTGGTATATGATAGAAAACAGAATATTCTGTTTGGGGTTATGAAAAACCTAGTACGCCACTGTAGAGTTAATATTCCTCTTTAACGAAATTTTGCCGCAACTGTTGATAAGCTGTATTGTACTATTGTACCAGGTGATAATATAAACATACAAGAAAACAGTGATCGAGAAAGTTGCCTTGAACACAGACTTACACAAACCCCATCGTCCTTTCCTTCAGATTTTACAAAATACAAGCCATACCTGTCTACACAGCATTGAATTCAAAATACTGTTCTCTGTTTTCCATTTTCTTCTCTTTTGCAATGAGCAACCATATAATTTCACAATTATTAGACTAGACCGCACGGCCACGGATCGAAATTCTTTTCGGGTCCGGGCACTTATTATTTTCACTCCATTCTTACACATACCGCTTCACATTCACACGTACATGCAATGAACGGATCATCATCTTAGTTATGTACAAAATTATTTACAATGTTAGAGCAATTAATATACAGTTTAGAATATGGGTATATCGCTTACTTAAATATAGGAAGCGGTACACAACCTTCAGAGGAAATCTGTGACAATGTTAATGCCCTGAAGTTTATTGAAGGCAGCGCACGCAATTAATATTTAACGTGCACTAATGTACGATTCAATATGTTTCCTTTCACACTATTAGTTTTTAGTCAGAAATCGCCCTTGTTGATCGTCAAGAACTTCTTAATTAAATATTGTTCTAACAACGGTAACCTTTCCCTAAATTCTTTGTTCAGTGGGTTGCCGAGTTTTTCGATTGTTCTTTCACTAATGAACGATATCATCATCAAATGCAGACGCAGAGTGATTTCATTGATTCTGTTAGCAACTGAGGTAAATCGTTACGAATAGTAGTCCTTCGTTGGAAAAGTATTACTGAAAGTCGTTAAATTCTATAATATCCTCGTTCTTCTGGTTGCGCGATATTTTTCATAATTTTGAAGGCAATCTTTTCTATGATTCCGGTCACAATTAATTCCTTTAGCGACGAAAGATCATTCTATTACAGATTTCCTTGTCGAATTGCCTGGTAATCACAATCGAACGCTCTCTGGTTCTCCGTTGCTTCCCCTGTATCTGCACTTATGCACTTCACGTTTCTTCAATGTTGTAAAAGATTATCGGATCATTTTGTTTTTACGTCTGGTTTTCTTTCCTTCTTGTCATTCAGCTTTCTTCGAAAAATGAAATTAAAAATGGTAAAGAAAATTTAATCGGATTCTCTGTTTTCCTTCAAAAATTGGTCGATTAACCGGAAAGTACATCAGAAAACACAATCCGATCTTTTTGTTCGCTCGTGTCTATTTTTCTTCTAAAACAGAGACGATTTTTTTCTCTCACTGGTATCCTTTCTTCATTATTCCCCATTACGTTTTATCGTTTAATAGCTTGTTGTTGTATGTCCGTATTTCATTGCAATCCTCGCATTTTGAATACTGATTGTATCTAAAACGTCTATTTCCGAAGTATCTTAATTTTTTGTTCCTTTTTCACAGAGAAAATAAAAAAAAAATGAAGAGAGTTTGTTTAAAACTTCCCTTATTTTCCCTTTACCTCGCTCAACAGTTCATTGTTTTCTCTTCATTGTAAGTACTTGAACTTGTTCTGTTTAGACACGAAGAAATTATGAAAAATTAACATGAACCATAATACACCATATACCTTCTGAAATAATTTTGTATTCGCTATGTAATGATTTTAATATTTTGATTTCATGCTGTTTCGGAAATGAAAGGTGATACTTTATATCTCCTTACAAAAAAAAAAACCAGGTAATTTCCTGCCATGATATTTCTCCCACGGTTTTCGTTTTTGCTACTTTTTACTTTAACTTCTTCATAATCACTTGCATTCTCCTGTTCTTCTTTTTTACACTTTTCTTTTTCGTCAGTTCAAACTAGTACACTGAATTTATTCATCTTAGCGATCAAAACAGTATTATATGTCATGACTTTCCATGATAATAGCTAAAATATAAATTTCTTTATTTTCGTTTCAATTTTAATATGATGTTAAAAACGGTATTTTATATACATGCAAGCAATTAGAAAATTATTTTTAATTTCTTTCTATTGTAATTTATGATTTTCAATCCTCATTCTTTAGACCCACCTCTAGATTGTAAATTGGTTCTCTTGATGTTGCTTTTTTATGAATATATTTCTTTCTACTCTTCGCCATCACTTCTATTCAGTTTTCAAGTTCACCTCAAAATTCTAATACTGTTTATTTGTCTACGAATTGCTGACCAAGAAAAAAAGTTATTTTCTTTCATACTTCAGTTGTCCAAAGCCAAAACTTTTTTATTATTTCATTTTCCTTGATTTACAAACTACCTTATTTCATTTTACATAAGGCGCCGAATTGTAGACGCTGTAATGTTCAACATCCTTTCAACAAAAATTTTGCAATATTATCCCTTTTTAATTTGGAGTGCAACGAGCATAAAATCGAAAACAAATGTTTGTTTACTTCAATATACAATTTTATCTCTTGCCAGTTGTTTCCATTTCTTTTCCTCAAACCCCGAGTAATTATTCAAATATGGTTCGTAAATCTTGATCATTTATTTCGATTTCATCTTCCGATTAGACCCTCCATATATTCTTTCGTTTTCTTTTGAATGTTTTCTATCCTTCTTGTGAGTGTATACGTGTCTATTCCTGTTTTATATTTTTATTTGTTATTTCAATGTTTAGTCAGCTTCGCGTTACGTATTTCGTGGTTGCCCGTACACGAAGCTGATCTCGCGTCATGGATAGTTCGGATGCATCAGGTTGTACATAATCGCGAAGATCGTGCAAGCAGCATAGACGCCGAGTGCCACTCACCACAGTAATTGCTCGTGGAGCCGTTGTTCAAAATTCTTCAACACTAATAAACCAATCGTCAGTCCTGCTAGTGCGCCTGTCAGATGTGCAACATACGAAACCGGTGGACCCATTTGTTCAGCTGCATATCTATCGTAAATTGCAAACCCTACATCGGCACTCGCTGAAAATAGAAATTATACTTTCGTTAGTAAGTATTCAACTATATTATCGTCTTTAAATTTATTAATTAATCCTACTACTGAATAATAAGCAGAAACACTATCAATAATACGTTCAATATGATAAACACCGTATTTCGCGTTTCGAAAAATTGTAAAGTTTCTAAAGTATCTCCGATTTTTTATAATTGTTAAATATGTTATGGAGGATGTTATTTTGAATAAGTTTTTCCTTTTCCATTAATAAATGATCTGCTTCAGTTTCCGAAACGTTTGCAAGAAGAGATTACCACTATAGACAGATTCAATATAACAGTAGGGATAGATTTTTCAAATATCCCGGAAACTAAAACGAACCACTTATTAATGCAGAAAATGCCGATTTTATAACATATCTAAAAATCATGAAAATCGGAGGAGCGACACTTCGATAACTTTATCCGTAGAAAAAAAAACACTAATATACAAGATGCATATTGATAACTGTCATTTGAAATAATTGTTGAAATGTGAATGCTACAGAAAAAAAATGTAGACTCGTAGAAAGAAATATTTTTTATGCAGAATTTAACAATGTTAAACAAATTTTCTAAGCCCATTTGAAAGTCCTTTGTTTTTTTAAATAAGATTCCACGCTTTTATTCTCATAAAATAAAAAAGCTGTATATACAATTTAAAGCATCACATTCAGATGATTTTGATGTTGATATTTTTAATTTACTGACACTGAGAAAGTCATATTAATATTATGCCACTTAATGCTCAGTATGTATAATATAACTAAGATTAACACACAAAACATAATTACTAGAAAACATTATTTCTGTTGATGTCGGAAATAAGGAAAGTAATAGGTATATTTTAGCTACCCTTCACTAACAATAAGTAATTCTATCAACATTAATGATTGCTCTAGAGGTTAAAAAATTTTAAACATATATTGTAAATAAGATAAGCAAAAGGACAGAAACTCATGTTCAACTGCTTCAACCAAATCTTCCATTTTGTAGCTACTTATTATTTTAAGGTTATTTGACAGGAATGTTTTGAGTTATACTCACATGCTATTCAAAAAATATAAAATAACCTTCAAATAATGTAAAAAATAGTTTTAACAACAAATTTGCTTTACATTATTATATTCTATATGAAATTTTACAAGAAATATGATACGAAATGATAAAAAGCATGCTTTACACCTCTTTATTCATTTCAATTAATCGTTTAGTACTAGTTATTTCAAACGGCAATCACCAATAAATGCATTTAATTCACAGTCAGTCACGAAAGTCTTTGTACACTATTTCACGGGAAGATGTACCTAACACAGAACTCTTATTTTAATGAAAGTCTGTATACATGTAGCGCACGATAGAATGTATATGGTGCAATTTTTTTGCCGACAGGAAATCTCTTGAAGGGCGTGAAATCAAGACTTAAAGGTATAGCCATTCTTCATTTTTTTCATGCAATGTTTTCTGAAACTTTTTTTGCAACAGGATGATAGGGCGTCAAAAGCTGAACATTTTTTATAAGAAAATCTTTGCTTTAACTTGCACTATTACAACGTTATAGAAAGAACGAAGGTCTTTAATGAAAGCTCTTTAATGGCATGAAATCAGCTGAAGTCAACCTTTACTCTGCTATTTTTTCTTTAGTTTTTTAAATATTATTTCGTAATAATACAAGGTAGGACAAAACTTTTCCTATAAAAAGTGGTCAACTTCTGGTGCTCTATCACTGTGTTATGAAAAATGTTTCAAAATATATTGTATCAAAAAAATGAAAAAGTGTTGATACTTTTTGGTCTTGATTTTATCCCCTTAAAGAAACTTCCTATTGGTGATAAAATTACTTCATATGCATTCCATTGTGCTCTACACGTACACAAACTATCATTAAAATAAGACTTTTAAGTTAGGTGCATTTTTCCATGAAATAGTGTACGAAGTCTTTCGTGACTGACTGTATATAACAAGATCTATTGTTAATCCGTTGCATTATATTTTCAAAATAAATTCTATTTAATTTAATATTATGTTCCGCACCTCCCGCTATTCCTATAATGCTAACTTATATCTTTAAACTTCTAAACAAGTAATAAATAAAAATCAGCGTCTTGATATTGTAACACAACAAAATATAGGTAAGAATAGAAGAACAAAGTTATAAGAAACTCGGTTTAGATTGTTAATTTCCATTGTTATTCTGAATATTTTTTCAGTAGCGATCAACAACTTATGCTATCATAAATGTGCTTAGATATAAGAAAATATAACAATGACTATACTCCATTGATAGATCAAATCGATAAATAAGATCATTACGTGTCGTCCATCAGTCAGTACGCCATCTTGAGCTTCTTGAAGGGTATACCCCAATAAATGGGTAAAAAGCACTTGTGAAGTGCTCAGGAATTGGTCTCTGGAAGAAGTGAGGACCTTATGCGGCTAAGGGACCAATTTCTGAGCACTGCACAGTAACCGTGAACCGAATTTAACTAGCGAATTTAATATTCATTCCATAGAGTATTGAAAAAAGTCATTGTACCCCAATTTTCAATCCCCTATTTTAATTAAGAAGGTGGTAATAAGGAAAATTCCGATTATCCACGTTTGCTCTGTTTCTTCTAGTAAATCGAATGCAAGAAATCTGATACACTTCTTACATAGAAGTGCTATTCCGAGCTGGTGCGATGCCCCCTGGAGGTCATAGAAACAAAAGGGGGTTATTATTCGCTCGCTTCGTCAGTCCCCCATTACTGACGTTCACGCTTACACTACACAATCCCATGTCGAGTGTGCGATGGTAATAGGAACCCCACGCCCAATAAATACGCAATGACTTTGATTGTACGTAAGATGAAACAAGCTCCCACGGCTCTAATAACGTCAGATCCTAATTCCTTTCAAGGGACATTTCATCAGTTCCCTACAGTACACGAACAAGAATTCTTCTACTCTTTTCGTTACGAATTATAGAATTAAATAATCAGAAGCTCAGTGCGGATTCCGTACTAAACCTTTAAAGGCGCTACACTTTTTATATCTCTATGGTGGTAATATTTGACCATAACTAGCATGCTTAAATTCATTGAGATGTTTTGGTGTAATGCGCTGTAATTTAAAAAATCGGAAATACGTATTTTCAGGTTGTTTTACATGAAAACTGTAACTTTTACTTCGAATTTTTCTATTCTCCGTTTTATTAGAGAATATTACATGGTTTTAAACACTTTGTGTATAAAGAGTAAAACTTAGATGACGGGAATTTAATCAATGCAAGTAATTAAAAGGCTATACTAGTTCCTGAAAATTAAAAATACGGGTGATGATTTGAAAAACGTCAGTCACGTAACAGCTAAATGAACTGACTACTGAAACACAGCTACCTTATTGAACGTGGGTATAGTCTCATTCAGACTCTCTTGTTTCTCCTTTTTTGTTTTTTCTCCGTAAAGAAGTCAAGATAATTGAATTTTGGATGTAGTTGAAATAGGAATATTATTACTGTACTTTAAAATTTAACCACGCGTATCCTTATTTCACAAATAACAAACGTTCTTATTTTAATTTTTGTCCATTATTTCCACTAAGTATGACATAGTTTATTTTAATTGATTTGTTTTAATAATCAGGTTTTTCTCTGACTTTTGAATTATAATAATGTTACTGAAAATAGAACCTTCCACTTACTGAAATGTATAAATTCAAGTAATACAGATCAGCTAGTTAGCTTCTTAATTATATAAATTATACTCAAGAATTTATCGGTTACGTAGGAATCGAATATAATTACAGCGAATAAAAGGGATGAAGGAAGAAAGATAAGCTTGAAAGAGGCTCGAACCCACGGCAAAAGAGTTAGCCGTGTTTTAGCAGTTAGACACTTAGACGCTGCGTCCCCGACATTCTTCACATTACCGTATAACTATTTTGGATTTAAAGGCCCTGTATAGTTTAATTGCTTAGATTCATTGAATTTCCAACATTTAAGTTTTACTTTTATTTTTTACACAAAACGTCTAAAACTACATACAGTAAAGTCTGTGTATAAATAAAGGTCTTGAGGTTAGAACGTTACGTATTGAGAGGAGAAGACAACATTTCTTCAGACTTTCTGCATTCGGTTTACTACAAGAAACAGAGCAAAACCACATAATTTTTCATTATTATTACCCTCATGATTGAAATAAGGGACTGAAAATTGGGATGCAATGAACTTTTAGTGCGTTATCTCATGGTGCATCATCGATTAGATTCGGTTCAGAGATACTTTTAATCTCTTCTTATCCGACTACCCAAAATTGTTCTTCCATTTTCTTAACTTTAAGAAAATCAGAAGAATGTTATGGTTAATGCATCTTCCATTCATATTGAACGCTATTTTCTTTTTTCATAAAAATTTCAGCCTTGCCTTTTAAATTTATTGTATATATGAAAAAGTAAGAATATGATCCTATTAAAAAAAAGTTTCGAATGAAGTTGCCAAATAAATGGTCCGCCGATTTTAATAACTTGAAAATGTACAACAAAGAGTGCTATTCCGAACCACTTTTTCCTTTAAAATAATTGGCGATCGATTTCAGTTTCCGAGATATTCGCAAAATTGGAATTGTTCCTCTTCGTGAAAATTTTTAGTGAAAAGTGAAAGATTTCTCTGTAATTTCAAGTATTTTAACCAAGCCCATTTAAATCGAACCCGTTTAATATCTTAAAAATTGTTGATGATATTGAAAAATATTTGAAATATAAGTTGAACAGTTTCAAGGAGCACGTATCCTAATATTATGTAAAATTTCTATTAATATTTCTGTAAGATAACAGTTTCGTTTTACATATCAAACGAGACAAAATTTACTACATGATTTTCCTGGTACCGCAAAACTGGAAATTTTTATATTTACTCAGTTTATATTAAAACATACAGTTTTAATAAATAAACATTCAACAAAAAGATTAATATCTGACTAGAAATGACCAGTAATAAAAGTATGCTGTTTTAATTATATCATGTAAAAAAATGACTTTTTGCAAAACTGTCTGAACAGTCGAATACCTTGTTTAAAAATATTAATTTTATCCATTTACATAATTATTCTATTTTTAACAGTTTCCATGATATTTGTCATGGAAAATAAAAATACATGTCAAATAATTTCATGAGGACTACATCATATTCAAATATCATCAAAATCGGTGGTTAACACCGATATACTTCCCTGTAAGAGACATTCACATCTAAGATTATTTAAAATAGCAGATTACATGCCGAGCGAACTTATTGATATGATTATTATACTGGATCAATGACATCCAAACCATAGTGTTATTGCCCGTTGTGTACAACGTGCTCGATATGAATTTTTTATCCAGAAATGTT
The DNA here is from genome assembly GCA_033822845.1 of Tetrapedia diversipes. Classification (NCBI taxonomy): domain Eukaryota; kingdom Metazoa; phylum Arthropoda; class Insecta; order Hymenoptera; family Apidae; genus Tetrapedia; species Tetrapedia diversipes. The sequence goes on along the minus strand of JAOPTO010002403.1, from coordinate 464,399 downwards.
AATTATTTGGTGTCAAATTTAGAGAATATCGCGATATTAGCTTCGGTGTTTTTCAACACTACCATTAGTACTCGAGAAACTGAAAAATTACATAATGTTTCTCGGGCTACAGTTTTTAGAATATTAAGAAGAAATCTATTCCATCCATATAACATCTCCTTACATCAAGAGTTAAGTGACAATGATTTTAATCGCTATCTCCGATTTTGTGAATGGGCAATGGGCACACATCGTATAATGTGCCGGGATCCATTCTGTTGTCTTCAATAAGTTTTGTTTCCTAATCAGGCCAATTTTAATAATACAGGAGAAATAAATCGGAATAAATATCATTATTGATGTGATAATAATCCATGTTGTCTTCTGTTTCACATCTACATCAATGGTTTTTCAATATGTGGTGTGGAATTCTTGACTTATTTATTTATTTTATTTATTTATTTATTTATCTGTTTACGGGTATTAATCCCCTTGTATATGGTAAAGATAGAGACATAAGTATAAAACAATGTATATGTATGTATAATATCTTAAAAACCATAAACTATAAATTATAATAATATAAACTATTAACAATAGAACAGACGAATATCGAGATGACTAATTACGTGAATACATAACAAAAAGAATACTTAGTTATAGAGAACAGTGAAATTTATGTAAGTTTTCGTAATCTTATAGTATTATTTAAATTCCGCATAAAAATAGGACAAGAGTAGAAAAAGTCGATATATTCGCAAAACTTATTGGCATTGATTATAATACGATTAATGCAGCGAAAGGTTCCATATAACGTGAAATGAAACTCTTGATATAAGATCCCACGATGTCTTCTTGTAGTTAATGTCGGTATAGTTAAATGCAACATAGAGAGTATTTCGGGAGAAATAACCAATCCATTAAGAACTCTATAAATGAAAACTAAATCCGATTTAATACGCCGTTCTTCGAGCAGCCAGATATTTAAGTTATTTTGAATGATTGAATAGTCATGGTTTAATGATGCCATAGAAGTTCCTAAGTGTCTAGCTACAAGGCATAAAAATCTAGGCTGCACCCTTTCAAAAATGTTTGATTGACAAAGATAATAGGGCGGCTAAATTTGGGATGCATATTCTAATTTGGAACGTACTAACGTACAATATAAGTAACAAATTGTACCTCTAAAATATTTGGCATCCCTACTGATAAAACCAAGAGTTCTAAATGCTGCACTACTTGTATGTATAATGTCTTTTTCAAAAGAAGGATTTATTGCGAATTATATCCCAAGACCGCGTATATTATTTACAGATGTTAAAGGAGAGTTGCCAAGGTGATAATCATGTAAGGCGATATTGTGTTTGTATGAAAAACGTATTATCAGACATTTGGATAAATTTAGAAGTAATTTATTGAGGTTACACCAATCAAACAGACGGTGAAGGTCCTCTTGTATATATAAATTACTATTATGGTCAACAATAACATTGAAACAGCTTTAAATCATCAGCGAAAAGTAGGAAGTAACAGTATTTAAAACAGTTGTGAATATCGTTTATAAAAAGGTTAAAAAGTAAGGGCCCAAGATGTGAATTTTGAGGAACACCTAATTTAGTTTTGAATTTCCGAAAAGTGGTTTCCAAATTTTACTATTTGCGTTCTATTAGATAAATAACTTTGCATCCATAATAAAAAATTTCCAGTGAAACAACAAGCATAAAGTTTAAATAGTAGGATCGAGTGGCACACTGAATCGAAGGTTTTCCTAATATCGGTATATATCGAGTCGATCTGATGGCCCTTTTCAATCTTAGTTGCTAAATAATGTTGGTATAACGTAAGATTAGTTGTGGTCGATCGACCAGCAACGAAACCATGTTGGTTAGTAATAATATTTTTACAAATAAAAGATAATTTTTTAGCCATGATATTGTCAAGAATTTTGGGAAATACACTCTGAATGCTGATCGGTCTGTAATTTTGAATGTTAGAAGGATCACCATTTTTGAAGATGGGGTAAACTAGACAGGTTTTCCATTTAAGAGGAAACAACCTGTAGCAAAAGATTTATTAAATATTATTCTCACCAGGAGAAGAAGCAGGGTTTAAACTTAAAATACTATCGTAAATTTCATCTGTATTAACTTTAAGATTAGAGATATTCAGATTCGTGTCAAAATCAAAAGTGTGGGTATATCCTGGATTATCTATATAAGCTGAACCAAAGAATTTAGCGAATACATCGTTTATAGATGTCTCATCCGTCATCGTCAGATCATTCTAGGCCATTAGAGTCGGTCGGTACTTAGATTTCGACAAAGAATTGATTGGAGACCAAAACGTTTTAACATTATTATGGATATTGTTTTCTGCATTACTTATATGATTTTGCCAGCACGATTTTTGCAGCTTTTTACATGTTGATCTTAGATTTTGAAATGCCAAGTAGTCGGATGGAGAGTTGTATCGTTTAAAGTAGTGGTGTGCCAATTTTTTAGCTTTAATAGAGTCTATAAGTTTTTTACTATACCAAAATGGATAAGATGAGTATATACTATAACTGTCGGAACATATAATTCGATACAATTATGTAAGTGGAGGTAAAGGATATCAACTGATTCTTTGACTGAAAGATTAGCCAGCAAATTATCCCATTGTATGGAACCGAGGTACTCATTAATATGTGAGTAATCCGTGTTATGGAATAGTTTCTTAAACAGTGGCGATTGTTGGATAGAACAGGTTGAGCGTATAGGTATTATAAATTGAATTGATGGGGGATTGGGTTCAGGATGTATTAAAGATTCAGAAGCCAAGGAAACAGTAACGTTTCTGAAAGCGGAAAAAATGAGATCCAATGTCCTATCATAGGAGTTTTTTAGGAAATTATATTGACGGAGGTTAAGGGAACTGAAGTAATCTAGAACAATGGAAGCATCGAGTAACTGGATTTATAAGTATAAATTAAATTATCCATATTGTCATTGGCCCGCGATGTATTTGGGAGATTATAGTCTCCTGCTAGAATTAGATTAGTGTACTCTGGCTGAGATAAACATATATCCATAGCAGTACTACAGTGTGTTTTGTACAGCAATGGGTCACTGACCGGCGGTATATATACTGAGCCAACAATAATATGGTTTAAACCACAACGAACATCTAAAAAAACTTGTTGTCACACAAGTGACGGGTATAGAGATACGACGATTATATGTATAAAAACTCATGGATAGCTATCAACACGCCACCACCTTTTTCTTAATAACTCTTAACATTATTTCTGTTTGATCTAAATATAAATTTTATAATATTTCAGGCCACATTCTGCAATCCGTAACGCTATCGTCTAACCAGGTTACAGTGAGAATAATCACTGAATAAAGTTCTGCTGAAGCTAAATATTTGAATTTAATTTAAATAATTTTCACTTTATACTCCTTACATTTTGATAATATACAAGAGGAAAGATTACTGATTTTTTTGGTTATTATATTGATTATGGTTATTTGGTCGGGAACGCACTTCTACAATTTTCGGAATACCTTTTATATATTTAATAGATTTGTTTTGATCACCGGAACACTGAAGACGGTTAAGTTCCTTCCTCAAATTTTGCAGATTAATGGACATATCATCGCTCCATACTTTTTTGATAATACCGTCTCAGTAGACAAAGGTATAATGAGTTCATTCGGGATAATCCTTGAGAACTGTTGCATAAAATTGATTTATGCAACAAAACCACGAATGTAGTTTCAACAAGATAGGGCTCCAGTCTGTTATGATCGTAGAGTTCGAGCCACATTAAAAAACCATTAAGAAACCATTAGATTAGACAAGGTAGACATATTGAGTTTCCACCAAGATCACCAGATTTAACCTTTAGATTCTTTCCTATAGAGATACTTGAAAAATAAAGTTCTTCGTACAAAATTGCACGACTCCTGGTAATCTCTAAAACAAACGATTCTGGATACATGAAAAGACATTGCTATGGAAATAATGGAAAACGTTGTTAGATCTTTTAGAGATTGAGTAAATCTTTGCATCCAGGCTGCAGGCTGTATCTTTAAACACCAACTTTAAACACGTGAGCACTTTAGATACACTATGCATTACTGAAATTAAAGTATCTTCCAAACCAATTATTTTTCATAATAAGTGACTTAATACTTTTCTATGTAGAAGATAAGGAGCTGTATCGATTGATGCAGCAAAAAGCATATAATTCCATTTAAAAAAAATGAAGTTTCATTTTCTTTACACATCGACCAAGAAAAAGCTTACTAATATCGAATATTGTGTCCCCTGAAACCATTCAACTTTTATTTTAAACATCTTTCAATATCATAAATGGTTTTCAAGATATTTAAACGGATCGATTTAAATGGGTCACTCTGTACAATGTGGTGTAACACCGAAAAGACAGCGTTTTGCGATTGACTGTTATGGGCTTTCGACAACGTGGACCCTGAATTATAATTCTAAAAACATTTCTCATAATTAGAAAATCTAGAAGTAGTAAATATTTACTACTTCTCTTTGCTATTTATATTACGTATAAATTGAAAAAATGAATTCATACTACTCATACCACAGTGAGAATTACAGCTTGGATACTAAGTAGCAAGCGTTATCCAAATAAGAGACATAAATAATTAACAATATGTGGGAGTGTTTACATACAAATTATCTGTCGAGCAGCAAATATGAATGTCTATGCTTATGTATGCCTTACAGATGTACAACTGTAGTTGTAATTCAATCGTATGGTACTACCAATTTTTTTGTAGGTATCTCGGAAAGTAAAGCCAACCACAAATTTTTCCAAAGGAAAAAGCTGTTCAAAATATTTGCCTCTTTAACATATTTTAAAATCTGAGAACCCAATTATTCGGCAACTTTACCAAAGTTCACTCTTCAAGAGGCATATAAATTCTAAATTACTTGCTTTGTCAACATTTGTTGTTGTCAAAGAATCTACACTATTTGTTCTTAAAAATCATTTCAACCTAATAATATTACAGCTTATATAAGTCTTACCAATTATGAAAATGCCTATTAATCGAACTCCATGTTATTGTAGTTGAGGAGAACATTTGCTAGGTGAGCCCCGAGAAGGGCGTAAACACCCCCACTGGCACCAACCAGATATACATCCGTGTCAAACACCGAAGTACCCAGAGAACCTACAAACATTAACAAAAGAAACCATTTTATATTAATATAATGCCGTTTGCAATGGCGTTTAAACTTCATCAAAGTACAACTTTATGATTAAGTCCACTGTATAATATTATACAATGGGAAACCAGGTAATGTATCTTTGATAATATAAGTACATTAAATTTATAAAGTTATTACAATTATTACATTTTTAACAATAATATTATTATTAATTATTCAGAATCATGACCGGAGTAGTATCCTGTGGTCGGAATAAGTATAATTACCTACATCGAGTTCTGCTTATGATTAATCCCTTCCGGATTAGGTTTGGTTGAGTTAAGGTAGATTAACATACAGGTTGTAGCCAGGCGGTCGGTCGATCATACCAATTGAAGTATCAAATCATGAGCAGATATCAACATAATCAATCTAACACTTTTTGCGAATGAGAAATCTTGAGAAATGAAGACCAAGCAACGGCAGTGTGAATAGGAAAAAGTTCGTCAGTATGATGTTCCTGAAAACACATTTCAAGATCAGCGAAATCATCGAGGAAACCTCTTGTACGTTATAATTATCTTATAATTATCTCTATCTCTATCTGTAATTATCTCTTTATCTAATATCACAGTTCTTAATCGTTCATCCTACTCCCCGGATTTAGCTCCATGCAACAATCTTTTTATCTTACAAAGTGAAAAAGTATCTTGCAACGATACTAGTTTGAGCATACAACAATAAGATATAACAGGGATATAAAAATAGGAAGTGATGAGAGTGTCAGAGTATTTAAAAACGAGGAACAACGACACTGTTTTACGTAATGAAAGTGAAGCTGAGTTGAATGTGTAAGTGATAAAAAGGAATATTTTGAAGGTGATAATGCAGGTTTTGACCAAAAATTAAAAACACATTTTTTATTAATAACTTCCATAAAGTTTTTAAAGCCTAATACATGGTACGCGAACTGGAGAACTGGAAGGTCCAAATTCATGATTATTATAAGACAAGTTTTGCATTAATGAAAAATTGTGATGTAAAAATTAACGCCTTTATGCAAATGATTTTGATTATGAATAACCATTCTAAATGGTTAAACTTCTTCTTGATTGCCGGTAATCACTATCAACGATAAGAATTTTATTTTAGTTGGAAATAATCGTTATACACAACAAAAATTTAATTTTTGCAATCGAAAATTAATATAAATGATTGAATATTTTCTGATTATCATTAACCATCATTCATTAAATGAACCATAAAAAAAATCTTTTTCTTCGAAATACTTTTTTTTTCTTTACATATTTTCGAAATATAATTCTCCCTTTTTAAGCCCGATGCGAATGAGCGATCTTTTGAGGTATAATTATCGCACAATATCATCTTTATCTTTTTCCTTTCTATAAACTAACCATAAGATCAGACGACAACTGTACATTAAAAAGTCATTCATCTGCATTTATCTCAGGTGAGCATTGTATTGTTGTCCGCGTAGGCGAGGCTTGCTGCCCACCCATTTTTTTATGCCCGAGAGCTTTAAAAGGCCCCCACCCCCCGCACAGGGAACTGTTGAACGCCACTGATGTAATCTATCTGATACAGCAAACCAGTTTGCAAAAATCTTTCTGCTGACTTTTCACAGCTGTGAATGTAGTACTAACCAGAAGTTTTCTCAAAGTAATCCAGAAGAATCACTCTTATCCACCTCTGATTTAAACACTAAAATCAATCTATAAGAATTATTAACTACCCTGAATGAATGCAAGAATTCCGATCCTGTGCCAGACAGAATTCCTAATATCTTTATCAATTAACTTTCTATAGAAGCACTGAAATACTTACATGAGTTGTTATTCGATTTTATATGGCTTATTGTTTCTTCGCAATTATGGTGGGAAGCAATCGCTATTCCTATCCCAAAACCAGAGAAAAATTCAAATTCTATAGGAAATTAGCATCCAATCGTTCTAACCTGTTGTGCGTACAAATTACTGCAAAAAATAATTAACAAACGCCTTACAATTAGATGGTTCTTTGTAAACAACAAATATTTATCGTCTTACCAGAGTGCCTTTAGATAAGGCAGAAGCACCTTAGAGAGCCTGATCTCACTGGAGACGAACATCTTCGTAGACAAAGTATTCGTAGCCTCTGTACCACCTTATTGCTATGCGTTTTGATATAGAAAAACCATATGACATGGTATCGAGAGATCGAATTATTAAAATACTTAAAGAACAGGGCTTAAAGGCAAACATTCTCAATCATGGTATTAACTTTTTAAAAAGACGCATTATACAAGATCACGCCAAAGACTACTTGTCTGAAAAAACATTAATTGAAAACGGACTTCCACAGGGATCGGTACTAAGTATCACATTCTTCTTGCTTGGAATAAACGACGCGTCGTTACAAACATTATCAAAAAATCAATTAATTACACTCTATCTGCGAACAATTTTAACATATTCATTTCCGGAAAAAACATCGAAACTTCGCAACGTAGCAAGAAAACTCGGTCAACTAATTGACTTTTCCATTAAGACCGGATTCAAATTTTCAGAAGCTAAATCACAAGTCTTCCAAAGAGAAACTAGTAGACCAGATAAATCAAATTTGGTAGTAGATCAAATAATTTCGAAAAGATCGAATTTTTTAATTTCATTTTCTCAAAATGTATGACTTCAAAAATATGTGTGCAAAACAATTTGCTTTAATTCGTGAAAATCCCGATGATGTAGAGATTTGAATATACATTCGTACTACGTGTAGCGATATTAGTGGAGAAGAGCGGAACCAGTATTTTCTGATAAAGTGCTCGAAATTATAAAACCAATATATGGACCGTTTATTTTGAAAGCGGTGCAAGTCCATTTAAAAAGAAAATGAGATATCTCGTAATTTATGCTTAATTCGGTGTAAACTTTTTATTTATAACTAATTAGTATTTAATTTCTTAAAAAACGTCCATTCTTTGTCCAATTTAAAATTGGCCGGTAAAAGGAAATGCATAACCATTGATTATGAAAGTGGTGTAAATCCAATTTCTATAGACAGGTGTCAGGTATTACGAAAAAGAATTTCCTGCACACACCACAGAATTATCAGGATGTTATAAAAGAATATAGACAAAATAATAAATTCATTTCACTTGAAATGAAACGTGAGGATTTCATTTCAACAAAAAATCTATAGAACGCAATCAAAAAACAGATGAACAGAAACACTAACAGAGGAAAAGTAAATTGGTAGCAAATATGTTGGATGAGGTTTCTCAAAAGAGCACTATATACTATTTTATATAAAACATTGATGAAGGTCAAAGAATTTAAGAGTTTAAGTTTATTACACGTTCGGAAGGACTGACAAAATTTGAAAAAGTCACCCTGACGTCTTTATATCACGATGCTAGGCCTATTACTTACGAAAAATATAAGGATATGGAGCAGTTATTATGCCCTATATGCCTCCTGTCCGTCATCAATATTTTAAAACACTGCCACATGAAGAGCCTAAGTTAATACCACTAATATCTTATGTTAATTTTTAAAATATAATTAACGTCCAAAATTAAAAATACTACTTCTATTTTATGTCTTATTATTATTTGTAAACAAAATTGAATTAATATAAAAATTTTTAAGTGATATCTGATTTTTTTAAATTGAAATTAAACGATTTTTACAATTGACTAATTTTGAAAATCGTGGAAGTCCATTTGCAGTCAATAAATATACATTATTTTAATTAAATTTGCCTAAAACAAATTTCTATAATCAAATTACATATCGATAAATCAATAAAAACATTCCCAGACTTGATATAATTAATCTATATTTTTTTATTGAGAGATATGCTAACCTTCAATTTTCTCGAAACAAGAGAAAATGGACTAACACCACTTTCAAAATAAGCGATCCATATAGTTCAGAGATCGAACGTAACAATGGAAAGCAGTAAGTTTTCACTTTTGGCTCCTTGTGGATTTAAATTTGGGTATGATACGACCGACAGTTCAGTGATGATGCGCAACACTGAAGAATCAATTCAGTAAACAGGTATTACATTTTTATGCTTAAATAACACTGATCAACACGAATTTTGTTTTTTTTTTATAACCACTACGTGATAGTTATAGGGCTAAGTTACCCAAACGAGAATCCGGAAGTAGAATTGCTCTGTAACCCTCAGTTTTTAAAAAACACGAATTTTTGTAAAAAAAAAAGTAGATCTTGAGCAAAAATGAGGTATTGTGTCGAAACTAAAAATGTTAGACAGGTCTAACTCGGCTAAAAAGATAGAGAGATTCCTGAATATGTCAATGTGAATAGTTATAATTTTTTAAGCTTTTACTTAGTTATAAATAACAGTCAAAGTTTAAAAAAGCGCCGAAATTCGTAATTTTCTGATATTTTCTACGATATTTTCTCATATTTACGAATAGTTCGATGTCTAGCATAAAAATACTACATAGCATCGGATTCTGTAGACTTTTCTGAAGTAGAAACCATGCAACAGAAATGGTAAAGCGATTTCAATGTCGAACAGTTCGAGGAAACATTCGTCGGCAATGCAGACACGACATTTTGCCGCCATGCGGCCCATCGCTCGCTGGTCTCCCGAGCCGCTGCTGCAGCAGTGCCGTAGCTACGCGTGAGCAGCCGTCACACCAATCAAATAGTACACTAGTTCAATAACTTTCTGTGCGTAACGTTAAATTTTTTTCTAACATTCTAATAAATATTAATACAATCTTAATAGTAATTACCAAATTATGAGAATACTTTTTAATTTACTTCGGTTAACAAAAATTTCAACAAAAATATTGGTTTGATTAAAAACGAACACGGCATACAGAAACCAAACACAAAACACTTAAGAATCTAATAGACGATAAAGAAGCAAAGCATAAGCGACAAACAAACAGGAAACCTTTTTAGACTCGTTGGTATCGGAAATGTTACAGGTAATTTTTAACTCTATATACCTCAAATTTTTTTACAACTGAACGTTTTTAATCAAACCAATATTTTTGTTGAAATTTTTGTTAACCGAAATTAAATTAAAACGTATTCTCACAATTTGGTAATTACTATTAAGACGTTATTAATATTTATTAGAATTTATTAGAATGTTAGAAAAAATTTAAAATTACGCACAGAAAGTTATTGAACTAGTGTACTATGTGATCGGTGTAACGACTGCTCACGCATAGCTACGGAACTGCTGCAGCAGCGGTTCGGTAGACAAGCGAGCGATGGACCGCATAGCGGCAAAATGTCGTGTCTGCGTTGCCGACGAATCTTTCCTCGAATTGTTCGACTTCGAAGTCGCTTTACCATTTCTGTTGAATGGTTTCTACTTCAGAAGAGTCTACAGAATCCGATGCTATGTAGTATTTTTATGCTAGACATCGAAATATTCGTAAATATGAGAAAATATCGGGGAACATATCGGGAAAATACGAATTCCGGCGCTTTTTTAAAATTTGACTGTTATTTATAACTAAGTAAAAGCTTAAAAAATTATAACTATTCACACTGGCATATTCAGGAATCTCTCCTCTATCTTTTGAGCCGAGTTAGACCTGTCTAACATTTTTAGGTTCGACGCAATACCTCATTTTTGCTCAAGATCTATTTTTTTTTTACAAAAATTCGTATTTTTTTAAAACTGAGGGTGATAGAGCAATTCTACTTCCGAATTCTTATTTGGGTAGCTTAACCCTACAACTATCACCCAATACATATTGCAAAACAGAAAAAAGTTTAAATTTGTTCCACAATTTAATTAGTGATATATGAACTGTAAATATTAATATCATTAATATCATTCTTCGATTAGAAACCCTTCGATTAGGATATTGCTGTTTGCAATAAAGAACGGTAGCATTTAAATCTCCCTTACAAGGCTTCCAAATCTCAGATCCCATAAACATAATCATCCCCATTCTTATAAGTCGTCATAATCGAAAATTAACGAAAACTGATTAACGAAAAACGAAAACTTTTCGCGATGAACTAACGATTCGAATAGGATTCCAAAAGTTGTGAAACATTGTTTACAAACACGATAGACATTATACGTTGTTGAGTGAATCGTATCTTAGCTTTATAGCTTAGCTTTATAAGAGTCTACAACACGAAGCAAATTTTCAAATTTTATTGTCTCAAACATAGATAAAAACGTAAAAAATTCTATTCTCTACATTTTTCTTACTTTTTCAAAAGGAATAATCACCCACCCGCTTACACATGTTATTTAAAAACACTCTGTATAGAGAGGACTTATTTTTACAGGATTCCTTTAAAGTATAACTGAAAATAAGAACTTTTCTACTTTTACACTGTTATTTAATACCTGAAACTTTACAGAGATAATACTGAACAGGATATTCCTCTTAACTCATTAGTATAAGCAAAATAATAAAATAATTTACATGTTTCTTTTGTAATCTAGCTTAATACAATTAATTGTTCTGCTTTATTCGCTAAACATTTCTTAAATATCTCATCTTCTCAACAAATAAAATCTGGATACAGATTCAATTAAATAAACATTCGTGTAAAATATTTTCAACTCGAACCAATTTAGAGAGATATACAAAAATCATCACCAATTTCACCTTTCAATTCAATAGGGACGAATACTTAATTTATCCTGCATAGAAGAAACAGAAATAAGGAAAGTTCCCGAACTAGTATATTCGAATTCTCCAAATATTTGTAAAATGAAAAACTCTGCGATAAATCAGTGAAAACGGAGACGGTCAGAAGCGACGCGAGATAAGATCGTCTTGAAGAAGAATGGTAATCTCGAATGCAGAGTGGTTTCGTGAGCATGGCTGACAGATCCGTAGGCGCACCCCTAATTGCTAGCGTGCTTCAAGACACCATAGATTGCACAACCGATTTCCAATTAGCGATATGACTGATATACCTGGGTTCAAGAAAACGAGGAAGGGGTCCACCTACTGTAATTCTCTCGCTTTCTCCATTCACGACAGCACAGGTGGTGTGCTTGACATCCGCCACGCTTCTTTGAAACGAAATAAGGTGGCTAGAGGAGAACGAGTAGTAGAAAGGGAAAACTAGACCGAGAAATACACACTTCAAAAATACTGATTAATTGCATCTGTTAGATGTATTAAACTTCATTATTAACCGTCACAATGGTCGAACAGCCACTCTAATCGATTGAGCACGTGGGAATTCAGCACGTTCAACAGCGAGAACTCGTCGATGAAACGAGATTTTCAAATGATGTATGATTGCGAAGGTGATTTTGCAAAGAACTGGCACACGCGAAAGACAATTGAAGAGCTAAAAATGCTATTATGAATTGTTGTCTGAGATGCTAGCATAACAAATGTTAAGTATCTGTTTTTTATTTACGTTTAATCAAATTATTTGATTTTTGATTTTCGATAAAAGTACAACATTGAAAACCAACTTTTATTTACACTTTTATCAACATTTGGCAGCATCCTATAATCTTCATTCACAAACACGATTTGCCTGTGTACATTTTTAAAACGCAAAATAAAGATTTTCTTCTTCGTAATAAACATAAGAAGTTCCTTAAACGAATCGAAAATTAATTAAGTATAAACCGAATCTTTTCCCGTACTACACAATAAATTATTATACTTGAAATGTATAAATATGACATGTTTCTACTCTAATCTCCGCTATCATTTAAACAGTTTTGCCATCGAATCGTGTAATTTTTTCCTACATCGTAAAAAGTAAGGAAGCATATTTGAAGCCAATTGAAAGCGAAGTTTTTCTCGACATCATTTTTAAATAGTTGTCTTTCAAACGCCTTTTGGAGTGGTCCAAATGATAATTATATAATATACAGGGTGTTAATCTACCTATGGACTTAAATGAAATGGAGGGTTCTAGACGATGAAATAAGACGAAAATCAAGAGTGACGAAATTTCGTTAAATGCTTCGTTAATTAGTTATTAGCAGTTAAAGATTGCCCAAATTAGCCAATCCGGCTGCAGCGCCGTCCGTTGGGCTCGCCGCACACAGGCGAACCCAGGACCGTATCGACACGTATCATAACGCTTACCTCGTGGGGCGCAGGAAAACTTGTTTGTCGCGGATAATTCAAAAACAAAACTTCAGTTACTTTTCAAAATGTTGAATGACATTAAACCTGCTTACTCGCAAAATCCACAAAAGCATGTTAAAACTCGCCCATTGGGATTTTCGAATAAAGAGGGTCAATGATCTCTTAAAGCAGATAGTACACTGCCCAAAAGTGAAGCACCCACACGCATTCAAATCGCGATTGTTCCGTCCGCGAATATTTATTGAATAATACACTCGCACCGCGATTGTCCTGTCCGCAGTGTCCACAAAAAGGTACACAACACACGTGCACGAATCAGTCATAATTTACACCGCCACTATAATGTATTCTTTTCTCTCTTCTTTTGCACTCCCACAACCACACCACAAACGCGACACAAAATACACTCACAACTATATTTTATGTAAAATTAGATTTAAAAAGATGTTATTTAAAAGAAATTAACTATAACTAGAAACAATCTAAAAATGCTTTTTTAATGAAGTCGAAAAATAATTCCCCTACTGAACAATAGCAGAACCAAATGACGACTGACGAATACGCGGGAAGAAGGATTTCTCTGCCCTGAGCGGGTGCCTGGAGACCGGGGTGTTTCCGCCGTCATGGAGGCGCGGCAGGCTGGTCCTCCTTAAAAAGGAGCGCAGGCCAGCGGAGTCTCCCTCGGCATACCGGCCGATATGTCTTTTGGACGAGGCGGGGAAGCAAATTCGAGCGCGTCATTGCGTTCCGCCTCGTCACCCATCTGTCTGACGTGGGGTCCGATTTGTCGAACTGCCAGTTCGGATTCCATGAGGGACGGTCCACCGTGGACGCAATTTCACGGGTGCGTTCCCTCTCGGAGGCAGTGGTTTCGCGGGGTGGGATGTCGTTGGTGGTGTCTCTCGACATCGTCAACGCTTTTAACTCCCTGCCCTGGCGGACAGTTAGGGCGGCCCTGGGTGCCTCCCTACCTACGGAGGATCATCGGGTCCTACTTGTCATCAAGATGGGTGGAGTATTCCGGCCGGGATGAAGCTTTCATCGAGAGGGAGACTCTGTGCGGGGTCCCACAGGGGTCAGTGTTGGGTCCCTTGCTGTGGGACCTTGCATATGACAAGGTGTTGCGGGCTGCGCCCCCCCTCCCCGGGAGTCACCATCACGTGTTATGCTGATGACACGTTGATGCTGGCCACGGGGGAGGACTATGAGAGGACGCTGCGCCTCTGTGAGTGCGGGGTTGCGTGAATCGTCGCCGAGATCGAGGGACTGGGGCTGCGGGTTGCCCCTGAGAAAACCGAGTGCGTGTGGTTCTTCGATACCGCTCGGCTGGAGGAACCGCCGCGGTCCTGGCTGCGTGTGGGTGAGTCAAGCGTCGAGGTGGGCCGTACGATGAAGTACTTGGGGCTCACCATCGACAGCCAGTGGCGTTTCGAGGACCATTTTGCTGGTTTGGCACCCCGGGTGGAGAGAGCCGCGGCCGCGCTTGGCCGGCTCCTCCCGAATCTGGGGGGTCTTCAAGAGGGGCTTCGCCGTCTGTATACTGGAGTCGTACGCTCGATGGTGCGCAGCCGTGCTTTGCTGCGTCGGTTGGAAAGACCGATGGCCATCAGGATCGTACGGGGTTACCGCACGGTCTCATACAGGTCGGCGATGATGATGGCGGGTCTCCTGCCATTGGAGATCCTAGCGGAGGAGGCGGCGACGATGTACGTCCTTGCCGTTCACCTCCGCCAGTCGGGAATGGATCCGTCAGCATTGTCCACGGAGCTGGCTTCCTCGAGACGCCACGCGCGGCGGCACGCCGAGTCGGAGTGGCTACGACAGTTGTCGGAGCCGTCTGACACTGGTCGGCGTGTTGCTAGCGCCGTTCTGCCCGTTCTACGGTCATGGATGGGCAGAGCGTGGGGTAGGCTCACCTACCGGTTAACGCAGGTGCTCGCCGGGCATGGATACTTCGGCGAATATCTCCACCGCATAGGTCGGGAATCGACGACGCAGTGCCACCACTGCGATGAGGAGGTGGACACGGCGCAACACACTCTTAAGGAGTATCCCGCGTGGTCCCGGGAGCGCCGTGTCCTCCGAAGCTTTATTGGAGACGATCTCTCGCTGCCAGCGGTCGTGGAATCAATGTTGGACAGCGAGGGAGGCTGGAAGGCGGTGGTCTCCTTCTGCGAGCAAGTAATGCTCCGGAAGGAGGCCGCCGAGAGGGAGCGCGAGAGAGCGCGACCCTCGTCAGGGAATGGTGGCGGTAGTAGGCGACGTGGGCGCCGTCGTGTCGCCACCTGAGTGGTGAAGTTGTAGCGTTGCGGGGGAGGAATCTTTCTGCCCACATCTCCCCCATAGCAACGCTACTAGGAGAAGCTGCTGTCTCGGGTAGGGGCCCGAGTCGGCATTGCACTGCTTCTTCCTAGGTGGAATGGCGTCGTGTTGTGGTTGCACGGCACCTTAAATATCAAAGGCAATACCGGGGGTCACGTTGACCACCCGAGATCGAGCCTCCGTTGAGGCATGGCGTGGGGGGAGTACTGGACGTGTTCTTCCAGAGTTCCCGGTACTCTCCCAACACGCAGAGGTAGGCCACCGTGGAGGTTTTAACGGATAAAAATCCCGCATAACCTCGCCATCCCCACCAGGGTGGTGAGGTATCTTTTAAAGATTTCCTCCACGTAAAAAAAAAAAAAAAGAAAAAAAGGTTCGCCTGTGCGCGACGAGCCCAACGGACGGCGCTGCAGCGGATTGGCTAATTCGGGCAATCTTTAACTCCTAACTAATTAACGAAGCGTTTAATGAAATTTCGTCACTCTTGATTTTCGTCTTATTTCATCGTCTAGAGCCCCCCATTTAATTCAAGTCCATAGGTAGATTAACACCCTGTACAATAATAAGTATAGGAAATGTTCTATAAAATGTAGAACGGAAGATGGAATTCAGGTGTGAAAAATAAAAGTGAAGCGATTAAAACTTAATAACAATATATTTAAAACAATTTAACAAAACAACTTAAACGACTTTACAACTTAGCAACTTTAACACTCTTTCTACGTTCACAACCAAACCTTTCTTCTACGTTAGTCAAAAGCTTTCTGCCCCGCGCTCGCATTTTCCCCGTTATATATTCTTCCAAACATTCGTTTCCTTTCATTCTAATTGTCAACCTTTCTCACTCTACGCATTCGGTCACGACCACCCAGAATTTCTCAGTCACACTGTTTTCCGAAGTTATCATCTTTCACGCCTTAGAAACATTCGAGCCCAAACATTCTGCGTTCGCACGACAATCGCCCAACTCAAGTACTCTTCAGACTTTCCCAAACTCGCATCCGCTCGATCGCATTCCTACACTCGGCCGTCCTGCACTTACATCTGCCCTCAGATGTTTATTTCATCTTCCAATTTATGTCATAGCCCAAACACAGCTTAACATGGTCTACGGATGTCGACGTTCGTTGAGGACCTTCGTGGTCGCCTGCTTTCTGTATAACATATCGGTCGTTCCGCGAAACTCTTAAAATTACATGGTTCCTTTTCCTCTTACGATCGTAGGTCTTTCTATTTTCTACTTGAATTCTAATCAACGACTCTTTGGCGCTTTTTCTAATTTTATCGAAATTTGGCATTATCCTACGTAAAACTAAATGAAACTTATCATCTACTTTTTTATACAACATATTTCCTCTTAAAACATAATCCTCAACTAAATTATTACTACTTATAATTTCTAATACCTTAACTAAACCAGGGTCTTTTTCCTTTAATTTCATTTCGCTTACTGATGCACTCTCTTCGCTCTCATCCATCACCATACACTCAGACAAACGATTTCTACTTAATTTATCAACCTGTAACATACTTTCTTCGCCTCCATGCTTAATATGTAGTTCTTTCGATAATGATGGTCTCGCGCTTTGCTGAACGGGTACATTGTCTTTAACTACAGTCGAAATTTTTAAATTACTATTACACATTTTCATCGCTTTATCTTCTATTAACTTTAAAATAGTGGAACCTTGCTCGGCGTTTGCAATATTCGACGTTTCATTGTTATCCTGAATTTCGTCTTCAATCGGAATTTTAATTTCAACAGGTTCTATCTTTACGTTTTCTTTATTCTTTATTTCGTTCTCAACTTTTGCAGTTTCTTTACATATGTGGCGGCGACAGGCCGGCGCCACGTCCCCGCCATCTGTTTGTTGTAAGACGTAAGAATGTTTGGACGAATGGACCGGGTTGCCTGCTGTGCGACAGCGTCGAGCGAATGTTTGGACGATTGGTTCGAGTGTCGCGTAGAATGAATGCGTTTAGTTAGTTTAGTTAGTTTAGAGTGAGAATGAACCGTGAGAATGAGAAAGAAGGATGGTAGGGTGGAATACATGAGCGAGCGAATGGTTAGGGTAGTTGGGTAAGAGACTTGGCCGAGAGCGGTAAGCGGGCAACGCGGAGCTTGTGAGCGGCAGCAGTCAAAATAAAGATTCACACGTACTCGATTGTTTCAAATTCATTGATCCCATCGCCGATCCTACCACCCCACATACAACATTTACTGGATCAACACTTCGTGATACATTCGTGAAATTCCTGAATCTTCGCTTTCTATACGCGGCGGTTTAAGAATTGTAATTTTACCTTCTACTATTGTGACTACCATAGCATTAAAAAAATCTCGACCTATTATTAATTCGTGTGGCGATACGTGGTCTGAAAGTACTCTAATAATCATATCGTACGTGTTCCCGTCTATTTCTAAATTTGCCTGAAACTCTCCTAATGAATGATTGGTCGTCATGCCCATGCCGATAAAAGAAATATTATTTGCTTTTAACGCGGGTGCTCCTATTTTATCGTGTGTACTTTTGCGCATTAAACACAAATCGCTACCTGTATCTATTAATGTTGGGACATTATAACCGTTTACTTTAACTACTTTATTATTTTTACTACTTAACGAGCTGATGTTATAGCTTTCTGTCGGCTTCGGTACTCTACTTGCACAATTCGTTGAAATATGCCCGTACTCGTTGCAGGCAAAACATTTGGTGCCCTTGATTCTGGTCGGACACTCCGCTGCCAGATGTTCCGTCGCTCCGCAAAAGTAACATCTTTTAACCTCGTTTTCTTTTCTTCGGATTCCTTCCTGACCGTTGTCCATCCTGGGCTGACCGCGTGGCTGTTTATTGGCGGCATTGTTGATGTATGGCGCCTTCTCCTTGCCGCGCCATGGGATCCTTTCAAAGGCCTCCAGTAGGTCAATAGTCGACCGAAAACGATGCGTATATGCCTGTATCCTTAGATTTTCATAGGGCATTCCCTCGATTATCTGCTCGATGACCTCTTCTTCGTCGTCGACTGGTACATTATTCGCTAAGATCATTTTTTCGTGCACATAGTCGCGAAACGTTTCATCCTTTTGCCATCGCCGTTCTTAAAATTGCCTTCGCCTTCTTGCTTTACTCAACGGCTGATGAAACATACATTTCATTTCCCGTAAAAAATTGTCCACATTCATTTGTATATACAGGGTGTTAATCTACCTATGGACTTAAATGAAATGGGGGGTTCTAGACGATGAAATAAGACGAAAATCAAGAGTGACGAAATTTCGTTAAACGCTTCGTTAATTAGTTATTAGCAGTTAAAGATTGTCCCAAAATAGCCAATCCGCTGCAGCGCCGTCCGTTGGGCTCGCCGCGCACAGGCGAACCCAGGACCGTATCGACATGTATTATAACGCTTACCTCGTGGGGCGCAGGAAAACTTGTTTGTCACGGGTAACTCAAAATCAAAACTTCAGTCATTTTCCAAAATGTTGAATGACATTAAACCTGCTTACTCGCAAAATCCACAAGGGCATGTCAAAACTTTCAGTAGTAGTTGTTTCAGTAGGGAAATTATTTTTCGACTTCATTAAAAAAGCTTTTTTAGATTGTTTCTAGTTATAGTTAATTTCTGTTAAATAACATTTTTTTTAAATTTAATTTTACATAAAATATAGTTGTGAGTGTATTTTGTGTTGCGTGTGTGGTGTGGTTGTAGGAGTGCAAAAGAAGGGAGAAAAGAATAAATTTTAGTGGCGGTGTAAATTATGACTGATACGTGTACGTGTGTTGTATACCTTTTTGTGGACACTGCGGACGAGATAATCGTGGTGCGAGTGTATTATTCAATAAATATTCGCGGACGGAACAATCGCGATTTAAATGCGTGTGGGTGCTTCACTTTTGGGCAGTGTATTATCTGCTTTAAGAGATCATTGACCCTCTTTACTCGAAAATCCCAATGGACGAGTTTTGACATGCCCTTGTGGATTTTGCGAGTAAGCAAGTTTAATGTCATTCAACATTTTGAAAAGTGACTGAAGTTTTGATTTTCAATTATCCGCGACAAACAAGTTTTCCCCACGAGGTAAGCGTTATAATACATGTTGATACGGTCCTGGGTTCTCCCGTACGCGGCGAGCCCAGCGGCCGGCGCTGCAGCCGGATTGGCTAATTTGGGCAATCTTTAACTGCTAATAATTAATTAACGAAGCGTTTAACGAAATTTCGTCACTCTTGATTTTCGTCTTATTTCATCGTCTAGAACCCCCCCATTTCATTTAAGTCCATAAGTAGATTAACACCCTGTATTCTGGCCTCAAATGAAACCAGTCGTATGCTCTACCTTGCAACTTCATTATAATGATCATCTTGCAATCTCCTTCCGAAAGATTGCACCAACTTTGAATCAATCGAAATCTTTGTTCCCACTTGTCAAATGGCACGCTTACCCCGTCAAACGGACTCAACATGTCCGCTACCTGGCTAAGGCTGGGTTGCAGGTTGAACGGCGACGTTACCGTAGGCTGCGGCGATGCCATTGACGATGGCGACAACAGATGTGCTGGGTCGGTCATTGTTGCTGTTTCTTCGTTTATGACGCACGTACCCTCTGCACTTGCTATCCTAGCAATCAATTCCGCTTTTCTTCCGCAGGTTATCAAACTCTTCTTTCTTGCGAGGGATTTCAACTGTTCTATCGTGCACTTCTTTAATTGTTCAATATTCATTGACCACACAACTTCACAACGTGTCACTGCACTTTCAACACTGTTCACACCTGATTGTTCTACTAAATATTGATCATCGATCACTTGACTCTACAATCCCGGCTCGAGCCCCCAATTTTATGGGAAATGTTCTATAAAATGTAGAACGGAAGATGGAATTCAGGTGTGAAAAATAAAAGTGAAGCGATTAAAACTTAATAACAATATATTTAAAACAATTTAACAAAACAACTTAAACGACTTTACAACTTAGCAACTTTAACACTCTTTCTACGTTCACAACCAAACCTTTCTTCTACGTTAGTCAAAAGCTTTCTGCCCCGCGCTCGCATTTTCCCCGTCATATATTCTTCCAAACATTCGTTTCCTTTCATTCTAATTGTCAACCTTTTTCACTCTACGCATTCGGTCACGACCACCCAGAATTTCTCAGTCACACTGTTTTCCGAAGTTCTCATCTTTCACGCCTTAGAAACATTCGGGTCCAAACATTCTGCGTTCGCACGACAATCGCCCAACTCAAGTACTCTTCAGACTTTCCCAAACTCGCATCCGCTCGATCGCATTCCTACATAAGTATATTATAATAGAAGATAATTATACAATAATAAGTTAGGACTGCAAAATAGATTTGCTTTACTTTTTCGGATTGTGCAAATTATTATTTAAATTAAAAAAAATAAACATTTTCATGACGGACGTAAATTAGGGAGTTATTCGTTTTACTAATAAAGTAGAATTAATGGAAATAATCACGCAAATATGGTCAGAAATACCGGCTGAGCTTTGTGTTCGATTAATCGAATCAATGCCACGCAGATGCTATGCAGTCATCAAATCGAAAGGTTATCTAACAACTCATTAGGTTATTATGATAAATACACACTTACATATTGTTGTTTTTTTTATTAAAAGTAGTTACATAACTTACAAGGGAAGTTTGCGAACCCGGAAATTCAAAAAAATATGAAACTTGGTGTACAGGTAGAGTAAATCATCCATATCACATACCTGTTTTTTGTACGTGCCCAATTTCACTTTCAAGGGATGATCTCACCCCTTAAAGAAAATGTAAATTTATTTTTGTCCTAAAATATCTCGAGAACGGTGAGAGATATTGAAAAAGAGTTTAAACAAAAGTGGAATGCTGTTTTCATGGCTACATGAATGTATAAAAAGATTTTTGGGAAAATCGATATTTTTTGAGTTACCCCCTCCACCAGACCTTAAATTTCAATTTTTGATTTTTTTAATTTTAGGTTAAAGTGCTCTTCGGTACCCTCTATCCATCCTTGTAAATAGTTTTCTTCTATCTATTTTTTTTTATAAATAAATAAAACGTCTGGTGTCGATTTTAACACTAGGTTCACGGGACCCGTCAATTTGACGGATTTCAAACTTCAAAATGAAATATCTCAAAAACCATAGCATTAATTTGAATCATTTTTCAACGTAAATTAATCATTTCATCCAACGAATTTATACACACAATTATTTTTTCCTAAGCTTTCTAATTTTTGAAATATATATGTGGTATACCTATCTCTACGAATCCCGTCAAATTTAAGGGTTAGCTTATTTTATAAACAATCCTTATATGTTTGCTTCGTTCGTCAAATTATTCATCCGGTAACAACTATAAGAATTAAAGTAAAGTCTTTACTTGTCTCCTCCTTCAATTCGTTATCTCTATCGCGTCTCGAAAATGCATTCCGTCCAACTAATATTTACATCGAGTCTTCAAAGTCAGGAAAGCTTACATCCAAACATTTCAAAACTTGTTTTAAGGAAGTATATCTACCTAATACTGGCCCTAAAAGTATGCTGCTATTCGACTCGTGGACGGGACATTGTCCAACTGAATTGCAGCAGTTAATTCCAAAAGACAAGGAGGTATCATTTCAAGTCATTCCAAAAAAGACAACCAGTTTCATTCAGCCTTTAAACGTGTATGGATTTCGGATTTGGAAAAATTTCGTGCGAACATTTTCGGACAGTGTAATTCTTCAAGAGATAGACATAAATTTGCACGCACGCAATGAAATTATCAAATTACAGTCACTTACCCACAACCAGCTTTCCTCACCCAGATTCCGAAACCTTTTTAAATATGCTTGGTTTAAAAGTGGATATTTAGAAGTGTATCCTGGAGTCTTTGAAAATCCTGTGGTTTATTGTTATTTTAAAAATCAGAAATGTGTGCTCATCTGTAGCGTTTGTGAAAAGCTCGCTATTGTAAGATGTTTCTGTTTTGAACATTTTTACAATGAATATTGTTCGAAATTTGATCAAGGAAATTTCTATATTCATGAAATAGTTTCCCTAATCTTCGAGTAGCCGGGAGAGGGAGAGTGGTATCGATAAAGGCTAATAAATTGTCAACGCTGAGCTCCGTTTATATTGGTGTTCCAGCCCGGAACACCGTTTATTTGGATTATACAAATTAGAAAGAACAGATTTTAATTGATTTTTGTTTCCTCCCGATGTATTGGCCTGGCCTGGTTGGTGCCCAACGGTCCGGCTCGTCGGGTAGGTCAGGATCCTCACCTGCGAACTATTGTGGACTGTATTAGTTTTAAAAATCAATGTTTATTATTTTTCAAGCCCGTATCGTCGGCTTATTGCACCGCGTTCAGCCGTGTCGCGACGATTTTTTGCGACGGTAGTTAATCCCGTTAAGAGAGTAAGTGTTGAGCATCACGATGCTACAACACATATAGACCCGACGGGTCTGTGTGTTTTGACCGCGTCGCGGTAAACACCGAGGATCTACTCTCTTATGTGTGTATGCGGCTCGCCTATGAAATAGACGATTCCATCGCAATACACACAAAGTCTTCTTCCGTTCGTTCCCCTTGCGTGTGTGCTGTAAGTACACACGCAATGCGTAGTCCCATGAAGGCTGGTACATGGACCTGCAGAAACTGCAGAGTGCCTCCAGTGTAGCAATCACATAGCCGCTGGGGCCTCTGTGCATTGTTTCTACAGCATTGGTGCATGCACTGCCGGGCCTACACTGCGACAGGCGTAGCTATTGCATCATAGCCCTTGCAGCTGTAAAGGAACGACCGTTGCTTCGATCCACAGATCGAGCGTATTCTGTGACTTTTTCAAGACCCCCGTGCGTGAATTCCATCTTCACATGATGCACGGGAGCAGGAGAAGTATCCTCCACTAGAATACACCTGCTGTTCGTGGGCAGGATTTTAAGAAAGACGTACGCCATTCTGTGGGCGTGCATCCCCTAATGCTTCACAAGGGGTAAGGACAGCAGAGATGCACGGGACAGAATAGTTGATTATTACCGCCTTGGTCGAGCTCCGAAAATCGGAGATCATCGACTGTTCTTTCCTCTTTTCCAGAGGAATTCAGGTGCTTGTGTCAGTGGCCCATAAGAACTTTATGGGTGTCCACCGATGTCACGGAGCTGCGGAACGCGAAACGCACGAATCACATAATTAAACGTCAACCGCGTTTAATTATAAATTCTTCCGCTTTTTCGATCGATGCGCGAGATCACGATCATCGCAAACGACACGTACTTTTCGACCGAACAAACTTCACTCCGTGACCGTTCCGTTTGATTTCGAGACTTCTTTCCGCGGCGACTCCACGCAGTATTCACTTCGAATATTTTCAACGGAACTCCTCGAAAATCACTTACGGAATCTCTCTTCGTCCGTGAGCGCACGGTATTTAATACCTCACGGACGAAGCTTCTTTCTCTCTCACTCTCATGCGTAATCGCCCCTTCTCATTTCGTTATTTTCAATTTAAATTAATCGAATAACAGGCGTTAGAGTCTCGACAAACATCTTTTTTGGACCTTGTGGTTCAATGCCCTCGCGCTGGCAGACAAAGCCAAGGCGATGTTTACCGAAATCCGCCGGTTGAAGTTACCCGATTATTGATATTTTTAATAACGGTAGAATTAGAGGTCGCGAATCCAGGGGCGTCGCTATGTGCGATATCGCCCGAACCTCTTTCCGAAATGCACTTTTTTAAACAGTCGTGTGTGTCTAAATTGTATATCATAATGGGTAACGGTCGCTGTCGTAGAGTTCGTCCGAGGCTTTGTATTCCAAGCTCTCAGCAATCTGTGAGGATGCTAATGTTAGACCTATTATGCTTTCTTCAGCGGTTGTTTGATCAAAGTACGTGTTCTCAGGATTGTTGATTAGCGTTATGTCAGGATTGTTCAATATTTCTTCTATTAGGTGTGCAAATTAATTCGGTGCCTTATTTCAAGAAATTC
Organism: Tetrapedia diversipes; assembly: GCA_033822845.1. Classification (NCBI taxonomy): domain Eukaryota; kingdom Metazoa; phylum Arthropoda; class Insecta; order Hymenoptera; family Apidae; genus Tetrapedia; species Tetrapedia diversipes. Next base: position 439,862 of record JAOPTO010002403.1, on the reverse strand, counting down.
AAAGTTTATTTACAAAAACTTAGGTGTAAATTTAATTTTCAAAATAATTTCTATTATTGTCTATGACCTTTTTCCATCTATCGGGAAAATTATAATGTAATAAATAATAAATTAAGTAATGCCATCGCAGAAAAATCTTGGTCATTTGGACTGAATATAGTCGTCAATGCTTTTTCGGACCTCATCAACTGTTTTAAAATGTGTATCCACCAGATGTTGAAGCGACCGGAATAAATGATAATCCGACGGGGCTAAATCCGCCAAAAATAAGCCGCATGAAGAAGAATTTTCCAGTCCAATGTATTGTAGGACAGGTACAGTGGGTCAAAAACGTATTCGTACACCTAGTTTTTATGCAATAATTTTATTTAAAGAAATGATACACAAACAAAAACTGTTTCGATTAATAGTCTATTATGTACAAAGATAATATGCAAATGAAGAATCTTTAATACACATTAACAAAAAAGTAATGCAACAAATACAAGAACTTGAGAGAAAAAAAGTATTCGTACAGTTTATGATTATCTGAGTTCTATATAGTAACTAATATTTAGTATGCATCCCTTCAGCTTTAATAATAGCTTCTGATCTTCTAGGCATGGATTCCACCAATTTCAGGGTTGTGTCCTTTGGTATCTTTTGCCACTCTTCTAAAATTACTCGTTTTAGATCCGATGTATTAGATATTTTCCTTTTGCTTACCTCTATACCCAACAGGTGCCACAAATTTTCTATTGAATTAATATCGGGGGACTGTGGTGATATAACTAATTGTTTGGGAACACTGTATAACAACCTTTTTCTTGTTTTCATAGCTGTGTGTTTTGGGTCGTTACCCTGCTGAAAATAATAGTTCCCATTCAGGCCCAATTTAACTGCACTTTCTTCTAAATTATTACGCAACACCTCGATGTACATCTTTGCATTCATTATTCCATATATGAATGCAATGTTTGCAACACCACTAGACGCCATACAGCCCCACATCGTTACACTTACTCCCCCGTGCTTCACGGTTGGTTTAATATTATTTTGTTGAAGCTCGGTATTGGGTTTCCTCTAGACGAATCTCTTCCCATCAGAGCCAAAAATGTTGAACTTAGATTCATCCGAGAATATAACACGTCTCCAAAATTCAATGGGTTTATTTACATAGATTTTAGCGAAACCTAAACGTTTTTATCTATTTGTATTATTAATATATGGCTTTTTTCTCGCAGCTCTGCCATATATTTCAACAGAGTGTAAAACATTTCGTATGGTTTGAGAGCACACCATCTTTCCTGATACTGACGCGATATCATTACATAAAGTTCGGGCACTTACAAATGGATGTCTTACAGCGTCTTTAATTATACTCCGACGCTCTCTAACCGTGAGTATCTTTGGCCGACCTGTTCGTAGATTATTTTCTGTTATTTTCATTGCTTCATATTTCTTAACAATGCACTGTACTGTTGTGAAACTTAAATTTACTTCTTTCCCAATTTTCTTATAACTTTCTCCACGTTTCCGAAGGAAAATGACACGATCTCGCACTGATACAGGTATTTCATTTTTCTTCGCTGTCATGATGTCTGTACAGGGTTCGAGGAAGTACTAAATGCATAGTACAGACAAAGGCTACTACGTAAACCAACAATTGTTTACATTTTGATCAGTGTTTCAACGATGCGTGCGTGTTTTTCAAGATTTAGCGGTTGAACTATAAGTGTACGAACACTTTTTCTGCTCTCAAATTCTTGTATTTGTTGCGCTACTTTTTTGTTGTGCATTATTAAAGATTCTTCATTTGCGCATTATCTTTGTACATAATAGACTACTAATCGAAATAGTTTTTATTTGTGTATCATTTCTTTAAATAAAGTTTCTTTAAATTCTCACAATGGACTCCACATCAGAAGAAGCAAACAAGATTAGACTCCAAAACAAAACATTAAACACGGAAGACAGAGGCACCATATATGAGTCCCGAAAGCAAGCCCCACTCCTGACCTCGAACTACATATAAAAAGGAAGAGGACCAGCAGCACTTCATCAATAAGAAATCAGTAGTAATCAGCTAATTTTAACCTATCAATTATTGTATTAACAGAACATTTACTTTTCAATAACTGTACATTTCTTATAGCAAGAAATAAAGTAATTTTTTAAAAACAAACAATCGTTCCCACGTCCGTAACATAATTGGTGGCAGCGGTGGGATACGCTGAACATCGTTACTGAGATAACGATGTTATGCTGCTGAAACGGCCGGCGTATTCCCGAATCCAGAAGAAAGAACAACCCATCGGACCACACCGAGGGAAAGCAAGACATCAGAAAGCTGAGAAAAGGAAAAGCTCCTAAGCATCCTAAGGCTTCGACGCATCCCGTTCTTCAAATAAAGGTAAGATGGCTTCAGAAGACAATATTACTAAACTATTGAGCGAAGTCCTGAGTAGACTCGAGAAACTAGAAGCTAAAACCGAACCGTTACCGCGAAAACGCACGGGACAGACACCATCAATGCTTTCTGAAGATGACGACGAACAATCGGGTCCAGAAACGACTCACTCATATTTTTCGTTACGCGACATAATGGGAACGATATCCGAATTCGACGGCGAAACTCTACCAGTCGAAACATTTATTTGTCAATGCGAAACTGCGAGACGCAACATAGTTCCGTATCAAATTTCGTTACTGTTAGGAAACATCCTAGGACAGAAAATAATCGGGAAAGCACGAACAGTAATTAGAACAGAAATGATAGCTAACTTCACGGATTTAAAAGAACAGCTACGGCAAAATTTTGGAATTCCGCTAGACACGACTCTCCTTCAATTACAAAGAATCCAATGTAGACAAGGATTAAAAGAATCAATAAATTCAAACATCTCGCGTTTTACGAAGATCCACGACACCGCGCTAAATGCTGCTTTAAGTCGACAGTTACCTTTAGCAAACCGAGAATTATTGTTAGGAGAAGAAAAGAGGAAAGGAGTTATTGATTTTGTTAACGGTCTAGAAAAAGAGACTCGTTTAGATGTGAAAACAACTAGCCCGAAAACCATTCACGAGGCGATAAATGCGGCACGTATGTCGGAAATAACACAACAACAGCAAACAATTTTCCAAACACGACCCCCAACTACGCAAAATACTCCTACTCGTAATATTAATAACCGATCCAAACAATGTAATTACTGTAAAAGAATAGGGCACTTAGAACTCGAATGTAGAACAAAAAGGTATAACGAAACTCAACGACAACCGGCAAACATCCGGCAACAGTTCGATAATTCACAAACAAAACCATCAAACTTTTTTCCGAACTCGCTAAGACCCCAAAATTTTCGTCAGGACCGAAAATTCGCGGAAGTAGAAGTAGAATAGAATCGGAAGTAATAACAGAAACAGAACCAGAATCAAACCAGGAATCTTCACTTGCGATGGAGGAAAATTAATCACGATAACAACTCAGTTAAAAAACACAGAAAAAGGAAATTTTGTAATAGACCCTGGCGCAGGAATATCATTAATTCAGAGATCAGCTGTGAAAGATTACACGAAAGCCAATAAGAAAATTATTAAACGCGTCCAAACTTTAAACTCAGAAAATTTGATTACATTAGGCGAATTTAAAACAGAATTATACGGTAAACCGCTAACTTTCCATCTCGTAGACGACAAAATTTTACCATATACCGGTCTAATAGGAATGGATTCATTACGAACTCTTCATTGTACGTGGAACATAGGAGAAAAAGAATTGTATTTAGAAGGGAATAAATTCACGAAACCAAAGACAAACGATAGGGAAATAATACCGCCAAAAACTACAACGTTAAAATCCTTTTCGGTAACTAATTTGCGAAACGGCGAAGCAAAAATTCATTGTAAAGACTACGATATTCTTGTAACAGTTCGTAACGGAAAAACATATGTACCCGCGATAAATGCAACGTCCAAACCCTGGAATTTACCACAATCAGTTTTAACCGCAAAACCAATAGAACCGAGCGACTTTCCGCAGAAAACACAACGAATTTCGAAGGAACGAAGAAAATTGTTACGCGAAAACACTAGATTAGATCACGTAATCGAAGGAAAAGACGAAATTTGGAATATTATTTCAGAACACCATTCTATATTTGTATTACCAGGCGATCCGATCCATCAATTCACACGAAACAATATCGATAGCCTCCGATTCACCAACAGGAAATCAAAACACAAGTACGAAAAATGTTAGAACAAGGAATAATTAAAGAAAGCGATTCTCCATTCAACTCTCCGTTATGGGCTGTACCCAAAAAATTAGATGCATCAGGCGAACAAAAATGGCGATTAGTAATAGACTACAGGAAACTAAATGAAAAAACAAAACAAGATTCTTATTCATTGCCAAACATAGACGATATTCTTGATAAATTAGGAAACGCGCGATATTTTTCTGCTTTTGATTTAGCTTCGGGTTTTCATCAAATCGGTATGAAAGAAGAAGATAAAAATAAAACTGCTTTTTCAACAAACGACGGTCATTATGAATATAATAGAATGCAATTCGGTTTAAAGAACGCTCCAGCAACTTTTTAAAGAATGATGAACAATGGATTACGTGGACTAGTGGGTAATACTTGTTTCGTTTATATGGATGACATTATTGTATTTGGTCATACACTAGAAGAACATAACCGAAACTTGCGCACATTATTGAACAGATTACAATACATAGGATTAAAACTGCAACCGGACAAATGCGAATATTTAAAACCAGAACTAGCGTATTTAGGACATAGAATCTCCGCCGACGGAATAAAACCAAACTCCGAGAGAATAGAAAAAATTAAAAACTGTTCCGTTCCGAAAAATCCGAAAGACATAAAGAAATTTCTTGGTTTAGCCGGATATTATAGGAAATTTATAAAAGACTTCGCGAAAAAGGCATTTCCCATAACACGATTATTAAAGAATAAAACGCCATGGAATTGGGGAGACGAAGAACAGAACTCTTTCGACATATTGCGAGACGCTCTCTGCAACGAACCGGTTTTAATTTACCCCAACTGGGAGGAACTATTTATACTGACAACGGACGCCAGTAACAGCGCAATCAGAGCAATACTTTCACAGGGAACTATCGGGAGAGACCGACCAATAGCATACGCATCTAGGACTTTGAATCCTGTCGAAAGGAATTACTCTACGACAGAAAAAGAACTTCTAGCGATCGTGTGGGGAACGAAACACTTCCATCAATACCTCTACGGAAGAAAATTCAAGATTGTCACCGATCACAAACCACTGGTATGGATAATGAACGTAAAGGATCCAACGTCACGTCTCATACGATGGAGACTCAAACTCGAGGAATATGACTACGAGATTGTCTACAAGAAAGGAAAGACTAACACAAACGCGGACGCGCTTTCAAGAATGGAAAGCAAGGAAATCAACGCTATCGAAGAAGTTACAAGGGATCAAGAAATAGAAAAGGCGATCGAAGAGGCCCTGAGTGACCTATTGGAAGAAGCCTCGCCAACGTACGAAGAATTTAAGAAGAACGAAAACAACTTCGAAAAAGAAGAAACATTGAGCTACGAAGAAGGACGAGTAACCCGGAGAGGCCTCGTCATAACCTCGAACAGCTAAGAGAAAGGATTATATGTCGACCCAGAAGATGAAGAAATTATGTGGTATGCAGGACTGAGAACCAGAATACCAGAGGTAAGTGAAATTGAAGTGAGGATCCTAGATCCCTATTTACGAGAGGTAATTCTACAAATGATAGATTTCATTCACAAAAATAAAATGCCGGAGAAGCGACTCATCATAAAGTGCAACTTAGTGCAAGATCCTAAAACCAAAGAAGGAAAGGAAGAAATCATCAAAACGGTACACGAAGGAACCTTGGGAGGACATCAAGGATCAGAAAAAACACTGCAGCGTCTGAGAACGTTGTATAACTGGACCGGAATTACTGAAGATGTAAAGGAATACATAAAGAGATGCGAAATATGCCAAAGAGAAAGATTAAAATATATTGCTAACCGACCAGGACCTGGAAAGCCAGACATACCGCAACAGCCAAACGACAAAGTTTCACTTGATACTATGGGACCATTACCAATGTGCAAAGGATTCAGATACATTCTAGTAATACAGGACTACTTAACAAGGTATATTCAACTAGCTTCAATGAAAACGAAGACACCGAAAGAAATTCTTACCGACAACGGAATGGAATATCGAGGAGAATTCGAAGAAATACTAAGAGAAAAACTCAGAATAAAACTAACAAATACGGCAGTATATCACCCACAATCTAACGGTAAAAACGAAAGATCGCATAGGGAAATATTGAATTATCTTCGAAGTTACTTAGGCGAAACCGAAGACTGGATAAAACTACTACCAGACGCGACAATAACGTATAATACGACAATAAATGAAACTTTAGGGATAACACCCGCAGAATTCATGCTCGGATACAAACCACACATTCCTATTGAAGCTCAAGAAATGCAATTGACGGAAAGATACGCATACCAAGCATTAACGAATAAACGAAGAAGATTGCAGGAAAACATTCGGGAAAAGATTAGCAAAAGACAGCAAAAAACACAAGAACGACAACCTCAAGAAAGAATCGATAGATCATACAGGAAAGGCGAACAAGTCTTAGTACGAAGTGATATGGTTGACATTAGTATAGAGACGAGCGACAAAAGATGGTTGGTATCACCCTGCAATTATAAAGTAGCGAGCGAGCTCTGATGAGCAATGAGTATCGATAACAACTGCGACAAGCATCGAACATTCAAGAAGGCTGGTCGATAAGAAACAGAAGATTCCAACCAGAACATTCCAATACGAAGAAGGCAACCACAAGATTCAAAACTACAAGCCCCTTGGGAAGGACCATACAATGTGATTTCAAACATCAACAACCAAGCTATCGCAGTCATGAAAAATAATCGAAGAGTAACATACCCCACATCCGACGTGAAACCTTTCTTTGTTACAGAAAAATCAACGCAAGATGTAGTATCAACTGAAAATCTTGGGAATACTCCTGATAATAATCAACGACGAGACGAAGCCGGCCCATCATCCAGAATATAAAGAAATGTACTTAAAACCAATAGCCGAAAAACAATCCGTTTACTTAGAATTTAATGGTAAAACGCAGTTATACCACGAAACATGGAACGTCGCGATAGGAATAGATTACGCTCACTTAGAATCAGAAATCGAATCACTAGCATACTACACCAGTAAACTAATCCGAAAATACAACCAAAACGGACCTTGCTTTAGCAAAAATCGACTAACGATTCAACAGAAAAGAAATAAAAAAACTAAGCGAAGAATACACTAACCTTAAACAATATATTGGACAACGAAAAGAGAGAGGATTACTTAACTTTATTGGCGAAGGAATTAAGATACTATTCGGAAATATGGCAGCATCAGACGCAGATTATTACAATAACGAACTAGATAAACTCAGAGAAGATAACTTGAAAATAGCACATTTAATACACAACCAAACCACCTTCTTAATGCACAGACTCCAGGATAACGTTAATATGTATAATAACATTCGGAAACTGGCAGAACAAATAAATACTAACTTTGCAACTCTACAAAACGCAATGAGAGAAGAAATGATTAACATACAGATTGACGAAACACTAGTCGACAACACAAATCTATATCATGACACCTCATCAACGCTACAGAAACTCCAAGACGCCATCGCCGACGGAAAACACGGAATCGTACATCCTACGATACTACCGCCAACATATTTATTTGAAGCACTGAAAAACACTAGCCAAAATATAAAATTCCCGACACCACTAACAGAAGATTACTATACAATTATTCTCGACAACAGTCAGATAACAATAGCACTAACAAAAGGAAAATTAATTTACAGAATACAAATTCCAATTTTAGAAGAAAACATTTACAATTTGTACAAACCCATTGCATTACCGACCTACTCTTATATCAAAGGATACTCTATTTTTAATATTGAATTCGAATACATTCTTCTCAACGAAAAACAAACTAACTTTATACCCATCACAGAAGAGGAAAAACATCAACTAAAAACTATAGGAACACAATACATTACAATGCGAAAGGCACCAGATTATTTAACAACGACTTCAGATTCATGCACCATCGAACTAATATTGAAAAAGGAGGCACAATGTGAACCGAAATACATCAAAATACAGAAGACGCTCTTCATTCAACTAAACACAAATCAAGATTGGATCACAATAACACCAGAAGAAGAACCACTACACATTTTATGCAAAAAAAGGAACCATCTATATTGCAACTGAAAGGAAAAGGAATTTTATGCAGGATGCATAGGAACCACGGAAACAGTCATTTTAAAGGCAGGACAGCAAAGAGGAAACACGACATATAATATACCGATAGAAGCATACATGGATGACCACTGGAAGGACGTCTTCACAGAAGAAAACATCGAACCACGAAACCTAAACATTACATACTTAAAGCAAACGCAAATAACGGCAAAAGACCTACAAATATTAGGAACAACAGTCGAAGAAATCAACCGACAAATAGAGAATTTGTCACTACGGAAACGAACAGCAACTTTTATGGATAACGTAAAATATTATGCAATAATACTCGGATATATTAGCGTAGGATTAGCTACCCTATACACCCTAAACAAATTCAACTGCCTATACACCATGCACCACAATTTACGACCATTGCTCTTTTGGAAGATACGCTCAAACAATAGATAAAACGCCAGCAGAAACAGTCAGAAACCAAAACGTGATGAATGAAGAACAACAGAACACAGAACAAATAAGATTATCAAGATTAATACTTTCAGAAGAAGAAAACGATGAATACCCAGCATCAAGCTTAACTAAACGATTCCATAAATTAACAGGAATACGAAAATAATAATTCATTCTGTTATAGGAAAAATGGGCTATCCAAATCTTAATTTTGATGCCATTCGAGAAGAATTAGACTATTTGGAGCAATACGCTGCACTTATCAACAATTTCTACTGCATCAGAGGAATCGAAAACGGACTACTGTACCGAACCATAGGAAACGAAAAAATTACATACTGCAAGACTTGCCCGCCGCTTCAAGACGACCAAACCATAGAAGAAAGAAGGAATGCATGGCAATACCAGGCATACGGGACCAACTGTCACCGACTAACGCACGAAAACCTATTACACCGAGAACCCTGTGAAAGATGTGGACGAAACCTCCTCACCTATCAACGAATAAGTGAGTGTTCATATTGCCAAAGCTTATTTAACAAATACTTTATGCTTCCTAGAACCAGAAATTTTGACATCCCGCAAACCATACAAATCTGCTACTCAGAAAAAGTAGAAAACAACGGAAACTTTAGACTATTACAAACACTACCACCACGAGCACTAGCGACACAGATACAAAGGATATTAGAAGCCCTACAACACTTGGAAATAGCAATTGAGGAAAGTGGAAGACGAATAAGAAGAAACCATTGATTGCGAGGACGCAATCTTTTTCACCCCGGGAGGAATCTCACAATGGACTCCACATCAGAAGAAGCAAACAAGATTAGACTTCAAGACAAAACATTAAACACGGAAGACAGAGGCACCATACATGAGTCCCGAAAGCAAGCCCCACTCCTGACCTCGAACTACATATAAAAAGGAAGAGAACCAGCAGCACTTCATCAATAAGAAATCAGTAGTAATCAGCTAACATTAACCTATCAATTATTGTATTAACAGAACATTTACTTTTCAATAAATGTACATTTCTTATAAGTAATCAGCTAACTTTAACCTATCAATTATTGTATTAACAGAACATTTACTTTTCAATAAATGTACCTTTCTTATAAGTAATCAGCTAACTTTAACCTATCAATTATTGTATTAACAGAACATTTACTTTTCAATAAATGTACATTTCATATAGCAAGAAATAAAGTAAATTTTTAAAAACAAACAATCGTTCCCACGTCCGTAACAATATCAGTATATGTAAAACCTAACTTATAAATCAGAAGGATTAACGAACAATGACGGCAAATTTTTATCAAATTCGTTGACTAAATGCGTAGACAATAGCCACGAGCGACAGTATACGGAGGGTCAATGTGTCAATCGAAAGGATAGAACAGGATCTGTTAGAACGCAGGTATACGTATGTATATAGATTGTGTAAGCACCCATCGGGAGTGGGTTAACCCAATGCTTGTAATATCGGTGGTGTGTAGTGCGTAGTGCCCCAATGGGGAGCACATCATCACTCGTGCTCATTGTCAGTCAAGTGGCGTTGCCATTGTGCCATTCCTGGTGCAAACTTACGCTCTGCCGCGTTTTACGCGTCTCCATGTGGCATATTGTGCCGCCTGTTGTGTATATTCTAACGCTGCGTCGGGATCACCTACCATTAACACCTTTTGTGTCTATCTAACTTCCGTTTTGACCATTCAATTTCCTACTTATACAATTCTAAATGGTTCCATTTCCTCATAAGCGGCCTCTTTTTCTTCGAGAAAATCTCACGTTGAAAATGTGTATATATAACGGAACGCATCGTTTGGTTAAATACATTAATCTTACAGCGGCCAAAAGGAGGTAGTAATACGAGGTAGGTATAGAAATGCTATGCTTTGTTATGTTATACAGGGTGTTAATCTACCTCTGGGCCGCAATGAAATGGGGGGTTCTAGCCGGTAAAATAAGACGAAAATCAAGAGTGACGAAATGTCGTTAAACGCTTCGTTAATTAATTATTAGCAGTTAAAGATTGCCCCAAATCAGCCAATCCGCTGCAGCGCCGTCCGTTGGGCTCGCCACGCACAGGCGAACCCAGGACCGTATCAACATGTGTTACAACGCTTACCTCGTGGGGCGCAGAAAAACTTGTTTGGCACTCAAGAGACGGACGACACAAAATCAAAACTTCGGTCACCTTCCAAAAAGTATTCAATGATCGTTGAATAGCATTAAACCTACTTACTCGCAAAATCCACAAGAGCATGTCAGAACTCGCCCATTGGGATTTCCGAGTAAAGAGGGTTAATGATCTCTTAAAGCAGATAGTATACTGCTTAAACGTGAAGCACCCACACGTATTCAAATCTCTTCTCTCTTCTTTCTTCTCTCACACTCATACAACACACACCACACACACCACACACGCAACACAAAATACACTCACAACTACATTTTATTTAAAATTACATAAAAAAAAATGTTATTTAAAAGAAATTTAACTATAATGAAGAACAATCTAAAAAAGCGTTTTTAAAGAAGTCGAAAAATAATTCCGCTACTGAACAACAGCAGAACCAAATGACGACTGACGAATACGCGGGAAGAAGGATTTCTTTGCGATTGCGTTGGAGGACTGATATTCTTTTGTCATCGACCGCGTTCGATCGCCACCAGAGATCAGTTGTTAACGAAACATTGTATTGACGTGTGGTTTATTTTCTCGTCGTGTGATTTTATCGCTGAGTTCATTACGAGTGCGTGATACATGTGGATAGATAAATTTGAGAAACACTTTCTTAGTTTTTCTTTTACTGTGTTTGAATTTGAATGATAGAAATATTACGAAGCAAACATTAACCGAAAAAACAGCTTTCTCTTTCTGAAGGGTTTCTTCCAAAAAATCAAGCCATATTTCGTAATTTAGAAAGCAAGAAAACGTTAAAATACAATCATAAAGGACCCGGATTGGGTTATAGGAATTCCGACCACTGCGTTTCCCAGTCTCATGACAAAACTCGTGAAGTTCGGTTTCAGTTGCACCTTCCTGGTGTTGTACAGTTAATTTCTTTTAAATAAGAGCTTATTTTATTTAATTTTAAATGAAATATAGTTGTGAGTGTGTTTGTGCCACACGTATGTGGTATTGTCGTGAGAGTGCAAAAGAAGAGAGAAAATCATACATTTTAGTGGCGATATAAATTGTGACTGATTCGTGCAGGTGTGTTGTGTACCTTTTTGTGGACCCTGCGGACGGGACAATCGCGGTGCGAGTGTATTATTCAGTACATATTCGCGGACGGGACAATCGCGATTTAAATGCGTGTGGGTGCTTCACTTTTGGGCAATGTACTATCTGCTTTAAGAGATCATTGACCCTCTTTACTCGAAAATCCCAATGGGCGAGATTTGACATGCTCTTGTGGATTTTGCGAGTAAGCAGGTTTAATGCTATTCAACGATCATTGAATACTTTTTGGAAGGTGACCGAAGTTTTGATTTTGTGTCGTCCGTCTCTTGAGTGACGAACAAGTTTTTCTGCGCCCCACGAGGGAAGCGTTGTAACACATGTTGATACGGTCCTGGGTTCGCCTGTGCGCGGCGAGCCCAACGGACGGCGCTGCAGCAGGATTGGCTAATTTGGGCAATCTTTAACTGCTAATAATTAATTAACGAAGCGTTTAACGACATTTCGTCACTCTTGATTTTCGTCTTATTTTACCGGCTAGAACCCCCCATTTCATTGCGGCCCAGAGGTAGATTAACACCCTGTATAAATGTGCTCCTGATCACATAATTTCTATTTTTCAAATTTGAATAAGAAAATTGAGTAACCAACTTCCTAACTATAATTACAGAGTTCTGTAGTGTAAAAAGAAGAATCTTCAACTGACTTTCACACTTCTTCAGTTATCACGATCTACTATGCAGATTCTTATACATATAACAGTGTATTGAAAACGAAAATCTTCAATTTGACACTCACCCACTAAGTAATTAAATTCGAATTTTACATGGATGAAAATCCAGCAATTCAGATGATTGAAGGGATAGGATAATTTGATGATAGTATAATACAGAACTTATTGTAATAAATATTTTGGATAAAGGTTGAAAATCAAAATACATATAACAGTGTATAAGTAAGTTGGGAAAAAATTGTATTCAAACCGCATTAGCGAACAAAAATGAGGTATTAAATTTCACAGTTATTGTAGTTTTGTAGTTATTGTAGTTTTATATAAGCTTCATCATCGCATGCTTTTATGATCAGAATATAGCATCGTAAATATAGTCTTCCAATTCATAAATGCTGTCGATGTATGTATTTTTATTGTTCACAGAGATTTCTACTCACTGTATTGTGTGTGCGTATGTGTTTTTGCATGTACTTGCTGAATCGCTGCACACGCACAAGCAGAACTACGTTGCACAAGAGAATTGGATTGGGAATTCAGTAAACAGCCGTAACTTAATATTGCTGTTAGTATGTTTCGTAAATGTTTGTAATGTAAGCTTTAAAGGAACTACGTCGTCTTTGACGAAGTGATAAATTGAGGAAACGGTTGTTGACGGTACTGGAGGGGTTAGTCTGTTAACTAAGGGGTAGTATGCAGTCGAGGGTATTGAGGCGGAATGGCTAGTTTTCATTACGGCTTCGATCTTAACATATTGATTAGTACAAAACGTATATTTTGTCTACTGAATTATCAGTATAGTTCTAACGAAGTTTTTTCATAGAATCCTTGATCTTAAATTTTATGTTCGTTCAATTTTCAAAATTACAACAACTTGTTACGTTATGCATGCATATGTAAGTACATATGTAGCATTAACTCCATGTACGAAGTACACCCATTCCTCAGTTTACACAGAGTACCCGTTCCATGTAGATTTCATTTACGCGAATAAAAAGAAAACATATTGGAAACAAAAGCTAATAAAAGTTTTAAAAATTCAAATATACATATTTATTTCACATAGATTAACAAAAAAATAAACATAATATTTCAGAAATTTGGTAACTCCCCCCTTATTACAAGAAGGGGATTTCCATTATATCCAACCACAAAAATTTAATACATATTATATAGAAAAAATATGTTTTAGATCATCTTTCTGAGCCAGTTAAGTTGTTGGAATGCTGTTGTACTGTAGTTAACAGTATTTACACTTGTTACTTTTAAAATATATGTGAAAATATATTTTCTGACCGCGTATATTTAGATAGTGTAAATAGATATTGTGTATATAAGTGCAGCGTAAATCAAGGGTCGAGTAAAATTCAATAACTCCCAACACATGAAAAGTGTTTTCAAGTAACCAAATTTACATTATTTATGTAACTTTTAACGTTCGTTGTCATTTTCAATTTTAACCCTATAACTATCCAACACGATAAAGATACTATTTTACATCCATGCAGATTAAGGAACATAACGGGTGTATATTACAATTCCGAAGTATGAACAGGACGCGCGACGCAGAGCTATATGTAGATGGTTGCTTACGACACTTCGTTATGTCCCCACTCCTTCGGCTTGAAATCTAGCATGTTTTTCTACTTATACTAGAAGTACCACATACTCGTCAATTTTTTACGCTTCTTTTAACTGAACTCATTAGTTCTTTGTATTAACTCGTATTACGAATTTATGTATAGAAAATACAGCATTCTATTTAAAAGTAACTAATTATTAACTTGTGTTTGACACCACTTTTAATTTTTCACAGACAAAGTGTTTATATCTTGTTATACTGTTCTTTATATCAAACAAATTTTATTAAAACATGTTTTAATATTTTTAGCAGTTTCTGCTATTCCGCTAAAGACCCGCCCCCCCCTCCCTTTATATAATACAATTATTATGAATAGTACCAGAGGCCCAAGGTCCAAACACTCAACAAACACCCACCAGCTCCGAACTGTTTTGTTACTGCGTTTGTCAAAAACTTCCAACCGCGTCAAGTCGAACACCGGTTGGCGAAAAGTACGAAACAAAAAGGGTCCCTCGGCGACAATTTTGATCAATAGTTTTAAATCTTACTAATCAACTCTCCCACATCAGATTATTATCCTCGAAAAAAAACACCCATAATTTCACCACCAACAAGAACATGATACCGGCTACCCATATGCAATAGTTTCAACGAATCATATAAAACACTGAACCTGGTTAAGAAGATGAACAAAATTACGAAAACCTTTGAAACTATACCATATACCACACGTACATATCATTAGACTCAAATAAACCAAATGTCGAGTTTTAAATTTTTGTTTAAAACTCACATTATTTCAACTCGGCTTGTTCTGATGAATTTCACAATAATCAGCATTCAGAAATTAACTTCGCGATCGAGCATTAAGTTCGATTTACAACCCCATTAAATTCTACGAAAGACTTGCGTAATTCGGTAATACGCATAGATAATAAAACTACACACAGGGTAATTCCTAAATACATATCAATATTACAGGGGGTTAATCTACACACTAAAAGAAGTAAATAACTTTATTTGAACATAATATGTCCTACATTGGATAATTACGGAAAATGTTCGATGTGTTTGTCCGTAGGCATCAACAATTTAATCGGCTTGTTAGCGACACCGCATTTTGGGTGGTCGCTGAAAAAGGGCCTAGACCGTAATTTAGGCGAGTGACCGATTTATGACTGGGTATCTGGTGTGCCTGGCGAGAGAACATGTTAGAAAGTATGAATGCAACCCCAAAGCACCACTTGACGGCTGACGCCTTGGAAGTGTGCAGCCATCGGGCGCCAAGGGGGGTATTGTTTATATTAGTCGCGGGAAAGCCTAAACATTTGCGAGCAACCCGACGTTGCATCGCAAAAAGGAATGGACCTTTGTCCTGTAGGATCTGGCCACGGAGTGGGGAAGGCTATGCAGCCTTCCGGAAGGAGGACTGTGATGAACCACACGGCGCTTACCCCAGAACCGTCATCAGGCATTAGTCCAACCTTTTTTATTTTCTTTCAAACTTTTAAATCTAACAGGCTGTTAACGGATTGGAAAGACATGTAGGAGATGATCTGGAACCATGCTTTTTGCCAAGTCGACTAAGTAAATCTAATTGTTTCAAGTTTCTACAGGATAATATTCGGAAGCTATTAGATGATGAATCCTCGAATATTAGGCAAAACTTATGGTTTATGCACAATGGTGTTCTGCCTGATTTTCTTCATATAGTAATAATTTTTTAAACAATACGTTCGCAAATTGATGGATAGATCCAAGCTGAGTCAGCTTGTCAAATTTGCCAGCTTTGGCAATTTTGATTGTGATATAATACCCTGAAAAAGAAAAGAAATCGTATTGTTTCATTTACTCGTAACCTGTCGCACTCGTTACGAGAATTACTAAAGTAGTGTGGAGGATAAAGAAACTACGTAGTAAATATGTAATTGACAACGTCACAAGAACGACGACTTATACAAGACAATACTGTACAAATAACTGTATGCTTCATTATAACGATACCTCTGTACGCACGTACCTTCGGTTACTGTATTCCATCATTATGATGGACTGAATCAAAATTATCAATTGAAACCGAAATATAATACTATAGTAATTGAATAATGTCGATTATTACTTTGCTAATTAATGTGGTATTACAATCATTTTTATAATTTATGAAATTTAAATAGTTATGGTTTACGGTAATGATAATTTAATAAGATTCCGATTATGACAACGCATCGAGTTACTACAACATACTGGGAAGTAAAATACTGAATAAAAATGAATTACTAACTTACTGACTCATTGAAATACTTTACAAATATTTTAGGTGGAGGTAACATACATATATTTTTCTTTCTCATTCTTATCCTGCTTTGTTCTACTGAACAAAAACAACCTCCCGATGACAATCCCATAGTAAGAGATATATTAGAACTTCATTCGGAAGTCCTTAATAACAACACCCAAATTATACTTGTATGGATCCCCTCGCACCAAGGAATCGGAGGCAATGAATTTGCAGACAAAGCCTCTAAAGAAGCACTCAGTATACCTCCATCAGATACCATACCTATACCCCATCGAGACTATCAAAAAGTATTAGCATCTCGAATCAAATAAACCTGAAACCTCGAATGGAACGCTAAGAAACCAAATAAATTAAGTAATAGCTCAGACGACTTCTTTGGAAATGGAATAGGAAGACCAGCTAATAGAAGGGGCCAAGTCGTGCTAAATAGGATCCAGATCGGACACTCTAGGATTACACAGGAACACCTTTTGAAGAAAACACCCCCATCCTACTGCAACAAGTGTCAACATCCCTTAATCATCGAACATATTTTATTTTTCTGTAAGGAATACGAGACCTCACGAACCCAGGCAAAGGTTCCTAACTCAGTAAAAAAAATCTTCAGCAACAGAGAAAATGCCAAAAATACCCTCAGTTTCATCCAAAACAATAGACAACTTTATGAATACATTTAACACCAACAACTAACGGTTTATGTCGCTAATGACCGCGCTGTCAATGCGAAGTTAAGCCCTTAATTAAAAAAAAAAAGAATATGCAGCACAATAGGTTGTAAACTTAACTATCGAAAATGTTTATTACACATGTAATTCGAAATATTATGCTCGATATTATAGTACTACAGTAAATTTTAGACAATATAATGGTAATAACAAAGTATTAAAACAAAATTTAGGTTTTCCATGTATATTTACGCAAGCATGATACTAAGTTCATTATTATCTTTGCTTTCATTAACCCCTTGACATACAATGACGAGTCTGACTCGTCATTCATTTTACGGGCCACTGTTGACTTTGACGAGTCAGACTCGTCAAGCGTTTTTTTCGGCGGACGCCGTGCAGTATACAATTAGATTACATAGTTGCTTCACTCGTGCGCCGATTCTTCTTTGTTTACAACGTTCGAGATGGTCCAGCCTATCACCTTCTCAACTGCAAGAACAAAAAAGCATCGAACACGTAAGAAGAAACACACTGAAAGTAACATTCAGTTTAGTAGAAGTCTCGCACGGTGAATGAAGACAATATTTCAGTTTAGTAAAGATTATAAATAATCCCTGTAAAATGTATAAGTCGGATGCATTATATGAAAGTGACGATGATGGTACAATTGGTTACTCTAGTGATGATAATGAGATTGACACCAGTCATCGAAGTGTTCATACCCTTGACTATTCAAGTGATAGTTCAAGTGAAGCTAGCCTTGTCCTACAAAATGTTCGGAAACGTGCAAGACCCATATCAAGCAGTGATGATTCTGATGTAGCAGACGATAGATGGAATTGGACAGAAGAAGAAAATATTGTAAACATAAAACAGTTTGCTGAAACTCCTGGTATCAATCCATTAGTATTACGAACATTGGGAGCAAATTCGACACCTCTGTGTGTTTTAAAACAAATTTTATCTGACGACTTTTTTGAAATGAGAGCCACGGATACAAATAGATATGCAGCTCAAATGAACATGCAACGCAATACGAAAATGAGCAAGGACTGGTTTCCAGTAACGAGTGATGAAATCAAGGCATATTTTTCGTTATGTATTATAATGTCTCAGGTAAAAAAATCCAAAATAGACCTGTATTAGTCAAAACGCAGAATACTAGAAACACCTGTTTTCCCCAAATTATGCCTCGCAAGCGTTTCCTATCTATAACGCACTATCTCCATTTTGCGAATAATGAGATGATGTCTAAAGAAGATAGAATACGAAAAGTTCGATTCGTGATCGAATATCTAAATACCAAATTCCAACAATTATACGTTCCTGAAGAAGATGTAGTCATAGACGAATCACTTATGAAGTTCAGAGGGCGGCTGAATTACGTACAATTTATTGCATCAAAACGTGCTAGATTTGGAGTTAAATTTTACAAATTATGTAAATCTACTTCTGGGTATTGTTCTAAGTTTAAAA
Organism: Tetrapedia diversipes; assembly: GCA_033822845.1. Taxonomy (NCBI): domain Eukaryota; kingdom Metazoa; phylum Arthropoda; class Insecta; order Hymenoptera; family Apidae; genus Tetrapedia; species Tetrapedia diversipes. The sequence continues at coordinate 421,125 of JAOPTO010002403.1, read as the reverse complement.
TTTACACAGGACAGGATAAAATTCAAGGAAGCGATATACCTGTATCACAGAGTGTAGTAATGGAGTTAGCAAAACCTATTTTAGGGAAAGGGTATACCTTGTTTTTAGACAACTGGTATTCCTCACCAGAATTATTCAAATTTTTGAATAAAAATAATACAAATGTTGTTGGAACAGTTAGGAAAAATCGAAAAGATATGCCACAGAAGCTTACATCGTACAAACTAAAAAAGGGAGACGTAACAACGTTATCTTGTAGCGGTATTCTGTGCTTATGCTGGCGTGATAGGAAAGATGTATATATAATGAGCAGCAAACATTCAAAAGCAGAAATGGTTGCCACAGGAAAAATAAAAAGAAAGAAAGGAGGCGAGCAAGAAGATGTTGTAAAACCCAGTTGTGTAATAGAGTACAATCGTGGAATGGGAGGGGTCGATAGACACGACCAATTTCTTGCAAGTTTCCCACTAATGCGGAAGAGTGTCAAAGGATATAAAAAAATGTTCTTTTATATGGTTGACATAGCTATCTGTAATGCATATGTCCTATATTTCAAGTTGCCTAATCCAACAAAGCAATCGATAGTAAATTTTCGATTGAATATTGCAGAAGACATGCTATACAATTTTTCTCTTCCTAATTATCCGATACGTGGCAGACCGTCGCAAAATGAATGCCCGACACGGCTACAGGCCAAACATTGGGCACATTTCGCTGAACATATTCCCTCGACTGAAAAAAAGAAACTACCCACGAAGAGATGCCGCGTGTGCTTGAAGCATAACATACGAAGTGAAACAACATGGCAGTGCAAAAAATGTTTAGTTGCTTTACATGTTTCAAAATGTTTCGAAATATTCCATACTATACAGAACTATTAAATTATTATTTTTTAATATTATTTAGATGTTCTTTATTAACATCAATCTGAATGAAAAATCCAAATTTCAAAATAAAATATACTCTTTCTCAGCCTTCACGTAACCGTTCAGTTGAGCGAAATTAAATGGTATTTTTCGGTCGCATCAAGTTCCATTTAATTCGTATGTCAAGAGGTTAAAGAAGCACGGTTCAACTTTTATCATGTGATGTTGGAATAGCAACTGATTGGTCGTGGAATGTGCTGGCGATGTACGTTATATGTTTGAGTTATAGATATGTACATTATTAGCAAACAGTTTGGAAGCAATACATATTCTAGGAATTACAAAAATTTTGAACACCAAGGATTGTTTTAAGGATCTCTGTTAAAAAAAAGAAAATACAGTGAATTGTTATAAAAATATGTAGCATCTATTAATTTTGACTTAAGAGGAAAATTGGGTGGGTTTTATACGTAGATATAAACCGTAAATTGCTTCTAAATTTTTGGACTGTAGCGTAACTATACAATGTACGGCACTAATACCCTGAAAATGCAAAAAAATTACATGGAATAATAACAAATTCATTATCTAAGATTTAACAGAGACACTGTAATGATTGGTTTGAATTCGTTGTTGACGGCGATCATAAGGAAGAAATATAAGAAGCCCATTTTTATTGACTTTCGGAATTTTATGTAATTCAGTATCTATAACATTTTAATATGATATAATTGAGAAGAAGAGTAAAAGTATTAGTTATTAACTTATAACGTGATCATATGAAAAAATAGTTATTCACAAAAACAGAAATTAATTTTACACTCCTCTGTAAAAAAAATCGAAAGACAATACTTATCCAGTAACAATTCTTTTTAATTTAAGAAGAATATAAATGATATTTATTTAATCCAAAAGCTCACAATTTTGAAGCTGATTTCTAGTACACGAAAACAATGAATAATGTATCATGATCTGCATGTATGGATTTTATTTTATTGTTGTACGTGTTTTCATACTGTATTCATATTGCCTGCTATCTTGAAAACGCATAAATTTAATAAATAAACTTCGATAAAAAAGAAGTAATAATTAGAATTATTAAAAATTAAAATTTTCTTTGTTTCCCACGCGTAAAAAACGTTTTTACAGAAGGATCTTTTGAAACTCTAAAAATTAATAAATGATGAATGAAATTAAGTAACTTTTAGTGAAAGACAAATTCAAAACCAGTGAAAAGTTTTAATAAGCAATATTTTTTTAAGCACACGATGAAACGAAAAAACAGCGAAAATGAATTTACACCTTTAAGAATTACTTGTCCACCCTTCCCGTTAAATTTAGTTTTACTCTTCGACAAATTTTAAAACTGTCTTTGTTTTATTTATTTAAAAATAGTATGCTTATTGTACTTATATTACCTTCAAAGCATTACGAAACGAATGAAATTTAAGCAAATTTGGAATAGTGCAAAGTAAGAAGAATACGATTTGATACTTCAGATGTAAAAATATATACTACAAAATATTTGACATTAATATCTCATTTCAGTATTTTAGAATAGTTCGTAATGATTGCTCACTGTTTGATCGCTTACAATCATACTAAAACTTCCTCATCGTTGTTTATCAGAAATTTTCATAACTAACTGACCATGATTTTAAATTTATTATAGCTTAGGTTTAAAAGTTATACTTATATTCAACTTAATTTTTATTATAATATGAATAAATGTGAATTTAGGTATATGTAATAAATATTATATTCATTATTTACATTAAATTTTTTAATTCAAAATTTTCCATCTTTCACAGTTCTATATTAATAAGCACATAAAAGATTCAGAGAATTATTAGCAATCGTCAATTCTTTCCATGGTGTAAAGTTGTGCTCATTCACAATCAGACAGATAATTGAAATTCCCAGTTTACCTAGCATAAACCGAAAACAAGACTGACTCTCTCTCCCTTGATTCAGGTTTGGGTAAAGATGCGTAGAACTACGGAGCCAGGTGGTTAACTAACTGCGAGCAGAGACCATTACCATTTATTGGGAAAAGAATTTGTTGGAAAAGAATTGGTACCTGTGAAAACCAACGCGCAAAAAGGATCGGGATAGAAAACGAAAGAACATAGAAACAAAAGACTGAGGACACACGTGGGCCTCTGGGGCTCCGAGAATGTTCCAGGCTACGCGCGCACTTTGAACCATATTCCAACACTCCCCCTTTCAAAGTGCTCCCTTAATTTCGCATAACATAGATGGTAAACAACAAATAAATATACATTTTTGTCTTGAACTTAACCTAATCTCTTAAACACAATAAATCAACGCATGTTATTAACTTATTCTTTGGTAACGATTTCGTTAATATATCGGCTTTCATTTCGTTTGTACTTGTGTACTTTACATTTATTTCTCCGCGTTCTTGCATTTCTCGCGAATAGTGATAGCGTATATCTATGTGCTTACTCCGACGATGATACGTACTGTTTTTGCTCAATTGAATCGCACTTTGATTATCACAATATATTGTAATTTTACCATCCACTAAACGATTAAATTTCATATGCGTTAACAGTCCTTTTAAGTATATCGCTTCCTTGGTTGCTTCTGAGAGCGCCACATATTCCGCCTCCATGGTTGAAAGGGCAACGGATTTTTGTTTCTTGGTTTCCCAGCTGATTGGACCTCCTGCCAACAAGCTCACATATGCTGTGCGAGATCTCCTGCTGTTTTCGTCTCCTGCCCAATCAGCATCTACGTGTAATTCCAATTGTTTACCTGTAACTGAGTAATTTATACTATAATCTACAGTGTGTTTCAAATATCGTAACACATGCTTCGCAGCTTTCCAATGATAATTAGAGGGATTTTCGTTGAATTGGCTGAGAGTGTTAGCGGCGAATGCTATATCCGGTCGAGTCGCATTTGATAGATATATTAGGGCTCCCACGAGTTCTCTATACGGCTCTTTAGTCAAATCTTTTGTATCCGTGTCATCTTGGTTTAATGTCTCGTGAGGTACGAGCGGCGTGCTCGCAGGTTTGCAGTCCTCCATACCGAATCTTTTTAGTGTTTCCTCTATATATTTGCGTTGAGATATTTTGATTTGCCCGGTGTCACCCTTCCTTTGGATGAACATGCCTAGGACGTTGGTTGCTTTACCTAAATCATTTATCTCAAATCTTCTCTTCAGCAACTCTTTTACGTTTATTAATTCTTGCAAATCGCTAGACGCCAGTAAGAGATCATCCACATAAATAATAATTATTAAATCTTTACTTCTAGTGCTATCTAGATAGACACACGGATTAATTTGAGAATTTGTTAGGCCCATACTCTTCAGATACTTATCTAAGGTTTGATACCATTCTCGCCCCGCTTGCTTTAGACCATATAGTGGTTTCTTAAGTTTGCATACCTTATTTTCTCCAGTTGCTTGTTCAAACAATTCTGGCTGTTGCATGTACAAAGTATCTGTTAGTTCTCCTTGTACATATGCGGCGACGACATCCATGTGGTGGACATGCATCTTGTTTTCCACGGCTCCTGCAAGCAAAGTTCGTATCATTTCATACCTAGCTACTGGCGCAAACACTTCCTCGTAGTCGATCCCTTTTTTCTGCTCATTCCCTCGGGCTACTAATCTTGCTTTTAATTTGTTCACTGTTCCATCTTGATTCTTCTTTATTTTGAATACCCATCTGTTTGTGAGTATTTTGGTATTTTCTGGTCTGTCCACAAGTTCCCAAGTTTTATTCTTCATGAGTGCGTTGTATTCATTCTTCATTGCGTTTAGTCATAATTCTCTTTCGGAGCTGTCCATTGCTTCCCGCACGGTTCTCGGTGCTTCTTTTTCATATATTTGTACCCCATTTGCTTCATCTTGAATTACTTCGCGATTAAATTCTTGCGTTTGTTCTTCTTCTTGTTCGTTTGTACCAGGAGGTTCGTTGGAGACATCTTCGGCTCTGTAGAGTTTTCTGGGTCGTCCTCTTCGTCCAGTGCGTATAATTCTTGGTCTTCCTGGTGCCCTATGTTGGATTGTAGAAATTTGCTCTCGCAATGCGTCTGACACTGGTGTGTCGTATTCTTGCGGTTCTTGCTCATGAGGTTCCTTGTTTTCTATTTCGCTTTCGGAATTCCAGATAATCGTCTCAGTGAGCTTTTCATCTATCTGTGAACTCTTATTAAAACCATTATTATTATCTGAGTATCGTTTGACTTCACCTTCCATCACTTTAACATCACGGGACACTATCACCCTTTTTTCTTCAGGCATCCAAATTCGGTAAGCCTTAGAATCCTCTGCATATCCTATAAACCTTCCTATTTTTGTTTTTGAATCGAGTTTCCTCTTCCTTGGGTCTTTATTTAACACGTGTGCCTTGTTTCCAAACGTTCGCAGATGGCTAATTTGAGGTCGTCTTCCGTACCATATTTCGAATGGGCTCTTACCTTCCAGGCTTCTGGTTATACATCTATTTCTTATGTAGTTTGCGGTAGATACAGCCTCCGCCCAAAAACCGTGAGATAGTTGTGCCTGAATGAGCATACAACGCGCCATTTCTATCAAGGTTCGGTTTTTCCTCTCAGCTACCCCGTTTTGCTCAGGTGTATAGGGAACTGATAGACGTCTTCTTATACCTTCATTTTTTTAAAATAAATCAAAGCTTTTGTTACAGTATTCTCGTCCATTGTCACTCTGTAAATATTTAATTCTTTGGCCTGTTCGTTTTTCCACGTATCTCTTGAATGTTTGAAATGCGTTGAGCACCTCATCCTTCCCTTTCAGGAAATATACTTCACACCATCTACTATAATCATCTATAAAGGTGACCATGTACCTTGAACCACCAAGAGAATTCATGCTCATCGGCCCGCACACATCAGAGTGGATTATTTCCAGCAACTTTGAGCATCGGTTGCTTTCCTTCAAAAATGGCAATGAGGAAGATTTACCCTGTAAGCACGTCTCACAAGTGAATGTTTCTATACCAATGTTCACAGGCATTCCTTTCACCATTTCTTTTCGTCCCATATGGATTACATCCTTCATATTCAAGTGACCAAGTCTCTCATGCCACAATCTCAACTCATTCTTCTTTTCCTTAAAACAAGAAATATTATTAACAAACTCTGCTTTCTCATGTACATAGTAGAGATTTCCTATGCGCTTCGCTTTCACTATCAATCTGCCATTTGATCCTTTCACAATAGCCTCATCTTTTCTAAAAATAATTTCGTTGCCTTTATCTGTTATCTTTGCTACAGAGATTAGATTAGTTCTCAAATCTGGTACATATAAGGCATCTTGGAATTCTACAGATTTACTATCATTATCCATTTTAATGTTTACTGAAACATTACCTGTTGCTTTCACTTCTGTAAATGTATTATTAGCAAGGCCTAATACTTTAACCTCAGGTGATTTCAGCTTCCCAAACTTGGAAGAGTCCTTACAGAGGTGAGTAGTGCAACTACTATCTAGGCACCAATATTCACCATCCAAATTCTCTTGCATCTTATTTGCTTCTACTCTATCAGTGTTTGCATAAAGTAATTCATGTGTTGCCCTCGCAGTTGGCTTATAATCTCTTCTTTTTGAATGACATTCAGTCATCTTATGGCCAATTTTACCACATTTAAAGCATTGAAGTTTCTGTCTTGGCCTATAATCACTAATGTTTGGTTTGTCTTGATCTTTATACCTCCAATTCCTGTTTGTATTTCTAACATGTTTTGTCAGCAAGGCCCCATGATCTTCCACATGACTATGTTTTCTTGAATCCTGTTCTTCTAAAATTTTTATTTTTATAATCTCAAGGGCAGGCAATTCATCTCTGAATTTCATGGCACATCTGAAACTTTCATAAGATTCAGGTAAACTGGTTAGCAATATCACACTCAATAATTCTTCAGGAATGTTTATGCCCATATCTGCTAATTTATCGACAATTTCAATAAATTCATTTATATAGTCGTGAAGATTTTCATTTTCTGCTATACGGTAAGATATCAACTTCGTCAACAATGCGACCTTCTTCGCTGGTCCCTTGGACAAATATACAGATTTTAATTTTTGCCATACCTCTCGTGTTGTTTGACATCCCTTTATTAGCTTCAATTGCGACAATCCAATAGATAATACCAGTTCTGCATTTGCCTTTTTATCCGCAATATCCCACGCTTCCGTGGCTTGTATCGATGCTTGATCTCCCGGCGTCGCTATCGGCCGTTTGATGGATCCAATCGCGTATCCCCATGCATCGTTCTTCGTGAGGAGAGCCTCTGCTTGGATGCACCACGCATCGTAATTATCTTTTGTGAGGGTGTCAGTCCTCATAATATTTCCACTATACTTAGCCATTATGACGACTAATTTTTCTTTACAATTTAACGCGCACGCCACGTCGTCAACCTAATCTTTTTATACACGTGTTCGCGATTTATCAATTTTTCTTTCGATAATCAACACAAAGGAAAATCCACAACACTTTCGAGCTTCCTGGGCCCATAACCTATTGGGAAAAGAATTTGTTGGAAAAGAATTGGTACGTGTGAAAACCAACGCGCAAAAAGGATCGGGATAGAAAACGAAAGAACATAGAAACAAAAGACTGAGGACACACGCGGGCCTCTGGGGCTCCGAGAATGTTCCAGGCTACGCGCGCACTTTGAACCACATTCCAACACCATTTATAGTGCAAAGTTGTTCGGGCGTTAAATTCACTCTACGTTTTATACGTTTTTCTCTTGGCACGTGCAATCCCTATCTGTCAATACTCTCGTGGAACTTCCGAAATGGGCGTATTATAATTTGAATATTAGACAGTGTTGATTAACTCTGCGGATAATTTCACTGCAGTACACAATTATCAACAATTAACACTGTTTAAGTATTTAAATGTTTTTTATAGATATATTTCCTTCCATTTGTTTATCGAAAAAAAAGATTAAAATCGAAATAAATTGAATCCAATTGGCTAATATTACAAAAGGCTGATTGTTTTGTACTTTTAGTATGTTCAAAACAATATATCAGAATTAACTTCCAATGATTGCGGTTATAAAGATCTAAAATTATACAAATATGAGGGGGAGAATATTTGGTAAGTAATAGAGAGCTCGTTTAAAGAATAAAATTAGAGTCACAATTCGAAATTTGGCACCTGGATTTAGTAAACAATATATTAGGAATGCGAGTCACCAAAGAAAACAGAATCGGTATGAATAAGTTTCTATATGTATAGAGAAATTATTAGAAAAATTTAATGTAGAAAACCGTACTACAGTAGGAACCCCTTTAGCTGTAGCAAACTTTCTTTCTTCTCATATGTATATATATAAATATTTTTCTTTATTACTTATATCTATTTAAAAAAATATTTACAAATATTTACATAATCGTTAGTAGTGTTTGACTTCCGTTACTTTAAACAGTAAGTGCTACAATTAACTTGCTGACATACATATGAAATATTATGGTGGTAGTAAGTGTTTTCGATGTTTGTGCCTTAATCTTCTAATTGTATCCGTATAGCAGTTTACTGTTAGTGGGTTTCGGTGGGTGTTAATTCTATCTTTGTGTTTGTTAATCGAATAACTTCTTCCTGTACGGATGTAACATTTAAAGTTTTGCGAATGTCGTCACTCTTGATCAACCAAGGAACATCTACTATTTTGCGAATTATTTTTGCTTGTAAGCTTTCCATTTTCTAGATGTGTAACTTTGCTGTTATTCCCTAGAGCTAGATTCTATAGCACCGAATTTGTTTTATTGCACATATATATATGGGTAATTTATTATTTGTATCGATCTTACTTTTCCGGGACATTAGCCAGATCATAGATTTGGTTCGCATTTCAATACTTTTAATTTTTTGTTTTATGTGATGGTTCCATGTAAGTTCCTCGTCTAAATGAAGTTCCAGATATTTCACCGAGGTTGCTAGTGGTATGATGCTATTGTATAATTTAAGGTTATTTGTTTGCTCTGTTTTTCGTAGGGTAAAGATGATGCGTGCAAATTTAGCGGTGTTAACTTTAATTCCGTTAGTATCTAACCAGTTTTCCACTTCCGTAATAGGGTTTTGAAGATTTAATGTAGAAGTTTGTAGGTTATCTTGAATGGAGATTATTGCGGTGTCATCTTCGAACGTGTAGATTTGAGTGTTTTCATCTGTTGGAATATCAGCTGTGTAAATAGTGTAAAGTAGAGGGGCTAGTACACTTCCTTGAGGTACTGCAGCATTGATTGTTCGGATGTCGGTAGTGTCTTCAATTTTTACTGTGAAGCTTCTGTTGTCTACGTATGATGTAATCATTTTATGTACTGGGGTGGGTAGCATATGTTGCAATTTCTCGATCAGTCCTAGATGTCAAACTCTGTCGGAAGCTTTTTCCACATTTAGAAGTAGTGCTGAAAAATATTTTTTTGCTGGTAATGTCTGGATGATTTGTTGAACCATGCGATGACTTTGTTCGATGGTGTTGTGTTTTTCTCGGAAACCGAATTGATGGTTTGGAATTATTTCTTTATCACTCATTATAGTAAAGAATTTTTTGTATATAACTTTTTCAATTACCTTTGATAGTATAACTAGTAATGATATGGGCCTAATGATCGAGGAACGTTGGGATTTTTTCCAGGTTTTAATAATGTAGGGTCGTATTTTCGCGACGTGGCGTGGGAGTCGCGGTGGAGCACCACCGGAAGATCGTGGAGCGCGGGCTCGATCGTCAGATGTGTGAGTGCGATAGTTCGGCAGTGAGTCATCCGGTTCCGTAGAGAAAAGAGCGAGTCAGCGATTCGGGTTCTTTCCATTTAACAATAAAAGTTCTTACTGTTAATCGAGTATACATATTTTCGCAGATCTATTGCACAGACCTAATCCTCTTTCCGCAAAGAAAAAGGAGGGTGAAAATAAGAGAAACGATAATTGACCTTCTACAATAATGTTATAATGTTATAATTCCTACACATTTCCATATTTGGGGGAAATATCCCAGTCGAAGAATTGCGTTCGTGAGTATAGTGATATACCTCAATCCTTTTGCCAGTAGTTCTTTCAGCAGTTGGGCTGTGATTCTGTCATTTCCTGGTGATTTATGGTGATTAAGGTTTTGAATTATGGCTTGTAGTTGTTTTTTTGTTGATTGAATTGGAGTTGTGTGCACCTCAGCACTATTGTTATTGAGACTAGCAACGAGCAGAGTGCAATTAGTGAATATCTTTTGAAAGCAGTCCGCCATTGTATTTGCTTATTCTTTGAGTGTTTTAGATCATTGTCTGGTCAGAGATTTGATAACAGTTATTGGTTGTATCGGTCTTCTGATATTTTCAGCTGCTTTCCACAAGGAGTAATTTGTTAGTTCAGTTGCATCGAGATTGGAAATATATATAATTTGATATTGTTGTAATTATTGATTTCTCTTTTTCACAATTATTGTATTAAGTTCTGTCTTCAAGTGTGGTAATCGCCTGTGTTGCCATTTTTTCCTTAGTTGTCTTCTTTGTTTAAATTGTATATAATTTTCAGTCTAATAGTTGATTTCGTAACACCATTAGAGGATTCATGATATCGGCTTCGATGAATATTGGCAGTGGTTTTGTCCCTTTCGTTGAGAATTCGCTAACGTGGTTCAAAATTTTGTACGTATTTGAAGTTGGGATTGGAGTATAATCTATTAACCATTTATCCTTCTTCTCGGTATCACTTGTTTTAGTTAGTCTTTTCCTTTTTATTTATTTGGTAAATTCCATTCTTTCATACTTATTTCCCTTTCTGTATCCGTGTAGTTTTGGTCTTCATCCGAATCGTTGGAATGGATAGCTTGCGGTAATTTATGTTTATCCATTTTCCTTTTCCTTTAAATTGTGTAATTGGTATGGAAAAGATATTGAACATTGCCTGACAGTCACGGGAATCCCAGGCTGCCGATTTGCCGGATTTGCCTGATTTGCACAGGCTGTTTGTTTTGATATTACAAACGCACTTCATTGTTTACATATATATATAATAATACTAAATATATAATAATATTTTGTTACTTTTGTTCAGAAGAAACACATATTGTTAACCTCTATTACGAGACGTCGCAAACAAACTTGTTAAGACAATTGTAAGCGGCAATCAATCATACTATGAATTGATAGGAAGTTTGAATTTTCTCGCATATTACACCAAACCAGATATCTCTTATGTCGTAAGCTATTTAAGTAAATTCAATAATAATTACAATGAACATCATTGGTAAACAGCTAAGTGAGTATTAAAATACCTCGAAGGAACAATAACTTATTGACTATGACATGAGAAATCTGACTTGAATATTACAGCCTATATAAGTAGATGCTGACTTCGCAGGCGGACAGACGTTCGATCACTAGCTACGCATTTTTGATGGGAAAAGATGCGATAAGTAAAGACAGTAAGAAACAAAGTGCGGTCCAGTTTCTAGCTGTGAGTCTGAATGCGTGGCCGCCTATGAAGCTTGTACGGAAGCAAAATCTTTGCGAACCTTATTATCAGAATTGATACATAATTAAGTGTGCATAAACGTTTTTAATGGGCTAATTCAATGAGCTAATTTAATGAGCAAATTTAATCGACTAATGTTTGGGTAAGTCAACGAATATTATATAACAGAACAAAACACATCACATTCGTAACTACTTCGCAAGTTATTGTGCGTGAAGCAGTTGTGGTTATTGTAAAATTACGTTACCTAAATACAAACAACACGATAGCTGATGTTTTAACAAAAACACTGTTACTGTTCAAACATTCGATCAATATCCTACAATTTTTAATCCGCTAATGAATTCAGCGCGTTCTTTCCTTAAAAAAAAAAATATCAGTTATATATATCTAAATATCATAAATTTATGAGATGTTCAACTGAAAATATCGCAATTGTATTTGTTTGTTTAATCATATTTTTGAAACTGACAGTTGCGATTTCATTCAAATGGTAAAGGACAAACTATTATCCGCGATCTGGTTATATTTTTCTTTATATTGATAGTACTGTTGTGAAACGTAGATGACGCATTCGTGGTTTAATTGCTGTTATGTCTGCACAAGTTAGATTAACCTGCTAGGTTAATCTCATTGTCGCTATCGTGCAATTAACCATAGCCGCTCCGCTCTCTCTCTCTCTTTACACCAAAGAAGAGCAACGTTTAGTGATCAGTTTTTTGTGATCGGAAGGCTCATCCTTCGTATAGTTTTGACTTTGCCCCATCGGACATCCGTTTGTTTGGTTCACTCAAAGAGGCATTAGGGTGCGGTAGATTTGCCTCGGATGAAGCAGTGATAAAAGCATTCTTGGCTCGCAGCTCAAGAAAAAACCTCCTTTTATGATGGTTTCATGGAGCTTGTGCAACAATGGACCAAGTGCATTGAAAAGCAAGGGGACTATGCTGATAAATGATGTACATGTACGTTTGTTATTTGTATTACAATTAAATTTTTAACCACATTGCGGATAATAGTTGACTTACCCTCGTATGTGTTTTATTGACGAATTTGTGAAGTACATAAAACAATAGAAGTAATCAGAGAAGCAAGTATTCGTACGATAATTCATTTTGCAATGTTTGTAGTTAAGCGTCTTGCAAACTTTTTTGTAAGAAATAACGTGTTAAATTTATTAATGTATTAAAAGCTATAACGAGTTATTAAAAAGAAGAAGACTGATATAATGTTCGTAACTCTTAAGCAACTTCACCTACGGAAAAATCGATGTGTAACTTTAGTATCAAAATTTGTACCAAGTATTTTGCGAGTAATTTGCGAAAACATCAACGTCTTACGAATATTATCTAAACTTCACGAAATGAAACACTTGTATTATAACTAATTTAGATTCATGAGCACATGTTGAAGTTGATCTCATCACTAGCTAGCAGACGTAACATTTGAAATTTTTACCCGTTTACTTGCACGCCGTAATTTGACGAGCCTAATCAAACAAGAGTGAGCTGTTTATTGACATAATTGCGGTGAAAAGTTCACAAAAGGATACGTGTACGAAAGGACTGTGTGTGACTGGCTCTCACGTGGGATTTTCACGAGTTTCTCTAACTGTCACGTGATCACGCCCTCTCCTCTTTATAATTCCATTAAAAAGAAACTTGGTGGTCTCCCAGAGAGCTCGTCACTCTCGGCAACTTTCTGTTTCGCGATCTTTCGTAAGGGAAAGCACTGCCGTACGAAGGGAGTGCCATGATCTCGAAAGCTCGATTGATTTACATTCAGGTACACCACCCGCCGAAACAAGCTTACCTATTGATTGCTTCATTTCATTTTACTCGCTTATTCAGTAATTCACAATCAACGGTAATAAGTAGCAATAATTTACCTGTCGCGCATGCTGTATTTAGTTAAAACCTTCAGAAACCTCGAGTTTATATTTTCAATATATAATGAAAAAAAATGAAGCAATGAACCGATTAAGAAGTATTGAAATGAAGAAATTCACATATTTGATATACATGTCAATCATGTAGAAAAGAATTCGAGCAATATAGTAGGTGCATTCGTGAAATATTAACCTTTTGCACTCGAAAGGTGATTCTTAGTCGTCTAATGATACTAACTTCAAACATTTTTAAATGCAAAATATTTATTAAGATTCACCTATATTAAACGTCATTTAGTTTAGTTAAGCGATATACTAAAATTTACATATATGATTATTTAACCGTTGAACCTGACTAATAAACAGACTAACTAAAATCTGAAAATTTGCGAAACTATCATTTGGTGACTAACAGTTACCTCTCGAGCGCAAAAGATTAAATATGATGCACAATTTTTAACACAGTTTTAGGGTAATTTTATTGTGTATTATGTATACAGCATAAATACCAAAGATATAAATGGTGTTTAACACGTTGAGTGTCACGTCAGTCACCGGTGACTGACACTGACCTTTCCGTTCAGGCCGCGTCAGTCACCAGTGACTGACAGTATAAAATATAATACTAAACGGCCTAACGTGTTGAATGAATGCCTATATAAACATTCCATTTCGAACAGAAATACCATCCACTATGATAAAAAATGATGGCCCTAATACGTTTTAAAATTTCCATCGAGTAAATTCTTATTTGCCAGTATTGCCTTCGCATTGCTGTATCAAGATACCTGTGCGCGCGGCCTGACGGGGAACTCGCTATAAAACCGCGTGGAACTCAACGTGTTAATGGTGTTTTCAGTTTTCGTTTCAAGTGCTTGCAACGATAAAGGGCAATAAACAAATTACAAATTAGTTTAAGCTAGTTTCAAACGAATTTGTAATTACATATACATATAAAATAAATAATCCATAAAGCTTTTTTTCAGTTAATCATTTTGTCAAGGTTCAGCTCAGGTTTGGATTGAACTATGTACAGTTTTCTTTAATTATGAATTTTATTAATGTTGCTCTAACAAAGCATCGATTACTTTAATAAAATGCACAACGGTATTTGATTTTAATAAAAAACAATTCAAAAAGAATATTTCATTTGCTTTATAACACCGATTCTGTGACTGTTACATGTACTTCACTTCGTTTTACGGTACTACTTATTATTCTTCCACGTTTTATGTTTAAAATAAATTTATTTATTCCGTTCACTGCAAATTCTACGTTTATAAGTACCGTTTTTAGAATAAACGAACTCTTGATTTTGTAATAATTACGTATGAAGCGTGTAATTGCAATGTTTGTATTTATTCGATCTTAAATTATATACCATTTTTAGTAAACGCAATATAAAGGAAATATTCGATAGGGAACATGCTATAAGCAGTTCATAACAAACAGTAATGGTCTCTAGCTCATAGCACATATTTTTAAAGGAAATCAGTCCAATGTTTATACATGTAGACTGATCATAAGTATTGTGTAAACATTAGGTAATGTTGAGATATTTTAGAGTTAAATAATCGGGCTTATATGTTTCAAAAGCTAAAGAAATTAGCTTCTAATGTTTCATTCAGATACAGAAAAGGTCTACTGATAAATTTAAGAAAACAACGACAACTTAAAAATCTTAAAACATTGTAAGTGTTATATCAAATAAATGAGTAGTTCCTTTTATATGACCAAACACAAAAAAAAGAACGTTTAATACATGCAGTATGTGTATAGAATTTTGTGTAAACTACATATTTTTTTTTTAAACTAGTTGTAAACTGTTGTTATTTTACCGTATTTCTTTCACTTTTCCTGAACATTCCAACTTCATAGCTTAGTACAATGTTCTAACTGCTTGGAAAAAATAAAAGATGCTATAAAGCTAGCAAAGTTAAACTTATTGTGAGTACGCAAGTAATATAATTATTTAATTTTCAATACAATATGAAGACTATATGAGAGAAAAATCAATTTTTTTGTTTTGTATAGGTGAACAATTATATAATCGTAAACGATTTCTGTCAATTCGATATTATGAAAATTATATTTTTATTTTTTTAGGAATTACGTGTCGTACTGGAACCTTCGTATATTGTATATAAAACAAAAGTTTCGGTTTATACGTTCGGTGCGATACGGGACTGCGTAGAAGGCATAGGCCAGGTGGCGGACCATAAACGTGACAAAATGACGATCGCCGACGAAACCGTGCCTGCAGTCAGTCACAGCCGAAACATAGTATTGCACGGACGTTCTTTCGTTACATTGTAGTTTTACATATTCTTGGCCCTTCTGCATTCTGCTAATTTTAAGATTCCTACAGGTTATGGGCCCAGAGAATCGCGAATCAGGGGTTTGTAAGGCTCGGTAACTAACGGTAATAACGGGATACAAGTGTATCGGTGCATAGTGCATAATTTTTGTAATCAGTGCGAGTGCTTCTGAATATTAAGTAGACAATGGCGAGTCTCGTGAAAATCGAAGGTTTAAATAAAGAAAATTATGACACGTGGAAAATTCAAATGCGCGCGTTATTGGTGAAGAACGATGCGTGGTGTTACGTTAATGGTGAAAAGAAGGCACCAACAGTGACGGCCAACGATCCGGCATCGGAAGAAGCGTACCGTGCATGGGCTGCAAACGACGAGAAGGCGAGATCCGACATAATACTGTCGATCAATCCGTCGGAATTAAAACAAGTAAAGGACTGCAAAACATCGAGCGAGGTATGGCGGAAACTTGAACAGATCTACCAGTCACGGGGGCCTGCGCGTAAAGCTACGCTACTGAAGAAATTGACTCTACAGCGGTTGAACGAGGGCGAAGAGGTTCGCGAACACCTCAGAAAATTCTTTGATGCTGTCGACAAACTGCACGAAATGGATGTGGACATCAACGCCGATTTGCTAGCAATTTTGTTGCTGTACAGTTTGCCACAGAGTTTTGAGAATTTCCGCTGTGCAATTGAGTCGCGTGATGAGTTGCCATCTCCCGATACTCTTCGAATTAAAATTATCGAAGAAAGTGACGCACGCAAAAATGAAACGCGTGAAACAGTGCCTAACGCCATGATTGCTAGAAGACGTGTAATACCAAATTATGGGAGAAATAACTACATCAGAGCTGCGGAAAATAATGACGAGGATCGCTCGAAAACAAAATGTTTTCGATGTCGAAAATTCGGCCATATTGCATCTGAATGCCGCAAGGGCAAAAACACAAGACACTCGGCTAAAAGTGCTAGCAGCGATATCTCCCTTTACACAATGTCGGAATTCGGGCAAAATTGCGAAATAACGCGAGTGAATAGCAGGGTGAGCGACGGACAATGGTGCTTGGACAGTGGCAGCACGTCTCACCTGTGCAAAGATTTGAGTAATTTCAAAATTATTGACAAAAGGCTGCATGGAAAATTAAACCTTGCAAGTAACGCGTCGACAAACATTGACGCGAGTGGAACTTTGTGCGTGGTCATCGATGAAAAGGGTTCGGAAAAGAACTTGACGATAGAAGATGCTCTGCACGTGCCGGACCTAAGAACAAACTTGTTATCGGTCGGGAAAATAACGGATCGTGGGTACAGAGTACTTTTCACAAAAGATCAAGCCAACATCATCGACGAGAGAGGCAATAAGATGTTGACCGCCATTCGTAAAAATGGCCTATATTACGTGACACAAAAGGGATCCACACACGGGGCCATGGCAGCAGACGAGGAAGCAACGAAGCCGCAACGGAACAACGAGCTCGAGATATGGCACAGGCGGTTTGGACATTTAAATCAGCAGGATCTACTGGAAGCGAAGCGGAAGTGCATCATACCGAGCGGCAGTGTTGAAGATTTTAAAAAGACATTGCGTTGCGAAATCTGTATTCAAAATAAGATGACGCGAACACCGTTTCCGGAACAATCGAAGCGTGCGACGGAAGTGTTAGAAATAATTCATAGCGACGTCTGTGGCCCCATGCGAACGCAATCACACGCAGGTAACAAATATTTCGTTACGTTCATCGACGATCATTCTAGATGGTGCGAGGTAAGGTTCATAAGGTCAAAGGACCAAGTATTTGACGCATTCCGAGAATTTAAGAGCTATATAGAAAATCAGACCGGTCGCAAAATTAAATTCCTACAATCAGATAATGGGAAGGAGTATGTAAATTCGCGGTTTGATAAATTTTTAAGCGATAACGGGATTAAACGTAGGTTATCGGTCGCGTATAATCCACAGCAGAACGGGGTAGCCGAGCGGAAGAATCGGACAATAGTAGAAACGGCAAGATGTCTAATCGCGCAATCCGGTCTACCGCGATCTTTTTGGGCGGAAGCCGTATCGACGGCGAATTATATTCGTAATCGATGCTCGTCGAGAGCTATAGCCGGAGAATCTCCCTTCGGGAGGCTTTACGGGAAGCTGCCCGTTGTAAAGTATTTCCGCGATTTTGGATGCGACGTTTATTTTCTAAACAATGATCCCAATAAAGGGAAGTTCGAACCACGCTCGCGAAAAAGGATTTTCCTCGGATATTCCGAATGTTCGAAGGGATATCGAATCTGGAACAAGGAAGGAAAACGGGTAGAAATCGCGCGCGATGTGAGGTTCCTTGAAAATTTCAGCGCGAACGATGTTCAAAATTCTGCCGTAAACAGCGTTTCCTCCGAAAATATCCCGCGGAATGATTTAGGCCGCGACGAACGAAATAGTGAACCATTAACTTTCGATGTCGACCTGTCTTCTCAGCATTATCAAAATGATAATGTTGAGAACGGGGGCGGTACAGATGAAACGAGCGATAGCGCAAATGAATTAAACGCGGATAATGACAATCGCGAAGACGAACAGCTTCGGAGAGGTAGAGGGAGACCGAGAAAGATACTTACAGGTATGAGGGGTAGACCCCGAAAAGAGTACAATATGGTGCAGATAGCAAGTACCGCGGTCGAACAGACGTTTATGGCCGAGATCCCTCTAGAGCGCGCCATCGCGGGTCGGGACGCGGATGAATGGCACCAGGCCATTGCCATCGAATTAGGATCTATATTAAAAAATGATACGTGGGAAATTGTCGAGCGTCCAAAGGATGCAAAAGTAGTAGGAAGTCGCGTCGTCCTATGTAATAAATATAAACCTGACGGTGAAATTGACCGTCGGAAGGCGAGAATAGTAGCGCGTGGATTTTCGCAACGTTACGGGGTTGATTTTAATGAAACTTTCGCTCCGGTTGCGCGTTTACAATCAATTAGAACTATGACCGCTCTTGCGGCCGAACACAATATGAAAATCCACCAAATAGATGTGACGTCAGCCTACTTGAACGGTAAACTCGAAGAAGAAGTTTTTATGGAAGTTCCCCGTTGCGTCGATAAGGCCTTAGATATTTTAGTCGGAACCGAAAGGGGCGATTATAATATAAAAACGAGAGCTATCGAAATGAAGCGCAATTTAAGAAACGGCGATAAGGTTTGCTTATTGCGGAAAGCTTTATACAGTCTAAAACAGGCTGGTCGTAGTTGGCATCGTCGTTTGGATAAAGAATTGAAAACATTCGGATTAATTCCGAGCAGGGCTGATCCGTGTTTGTATTATCAGGGGCGAGGGGAAGACATTTTAATAGTCCTTGTGTATGTGGACGACATATTAATAGCCTCGCGTAACCTAAATAACATAGATCGTTTTAAGCGTTATATCGGAAACATTTTTCAAATCCGAGATCTGAACGACGTGAAATACTGCTTAGGAATAGAATTTAAACGTTCCAAGCAAACAATAGAAATTAGCCAGCGAGGTTATATAAAAGATCTACTAGAACGTTTCGGAATGACAAATTGTAAACCGGCATCGACTCCGATAGATTTAAGTAGAAAATTACAGAAGGAGCCCGAAGATCCAGGTAAAGACAATAAAAATTTTCCGTTTCGGGAACTCATAGGTTCGCTTATGTATTTAGCGGTAGCTACCAGGCCGGATATAGCTCACGCGGTCAGCGCACTGAGTCAATTTAATAATTGTTTTGGAAAGTCTCATTGGGTAGAAGCGAAGCGCGTTCTACGTTATTTAAGAGGGACTTCGAATATAGGTCTGATTTATAGAGCCAACGGCGCGTCGATAGATGGGTACGCGGATGCCGATTGGGGAAACTCCACGGAAGACCGAAAATCTTTTACGGGATATTGTTATAATCTCGCAGGGGCCGCGGTTTCTTGGGCGTCCAAGAAACAAAAGACAGTTGCTCTCTCTTCTGTTGAGGCGGAGTATATGAGTATGAGCGAGGCTACAAAAGAAGCCGTATACCTGCGGCGTTTCCTTTTAGAATTAGGATTTGAATCCAAATCAAGGGTCAAATTGTTTTGCGACAACCAAGGTACGATTAAACTAGCGGAAAACCCTGTATTCCATAGTCGCACTAAGCATATAGATATAAGACATCATTTTGTTCGCGACGTTTTGAGGGATGAGGAAATAAAATTAAATTATGTCCCAACTGGCGAGATGGTGGCCGATATATTTACAAAAGGTCTGCCAGGTCAGAAACACAAACAAATGTCAAGAATGTTAGGATTAAACCTTGAGATGTAAATTAGGGTTAAAAATCGTCCCATCTCGAGGGGAAGTGTCGTACTGGAACCTTCGTATATGTATAAAACAAAAGTTTCGGTTTATACGTTCGGTGCGATACGGGACTGCGTAGAAGGCATAGGCCAGGTGGCGGACCATAAACGTGACAAAATGACGACCGCCGGCGAAACCGTGCCTGCAGTCAGTCACAGCCGAAACATAGTATTGCACGGACGTTCTTTCGTTACATTGTAGTTTTACATATTCTTGGCCCTTCTGCATTCTGCTAATTTTAAGATTCCTACATTACGTGTGTATGCACGCATATCTATCATTTTCTTAGAAGTTTAAAACAATTCTCAATAATATCAATTCTTAACACTAGATATACCAGCTATTTAAATATACCTATTTCTACCAAAACCAGTCAGAATGACTGGTGTGTAAGAAAAAATGCTTATTGAGGCTTCCAGTCTTTATTCATTCTTAAAAAATGACAAAAAAAGTTTAACAGTATTAATAGTAATAGATAAATGGATTTATAAACAAAAATTGTCAAATAACAAAACGCTTAATTGTTTACAGTTTGTCGATCACAGTTTCTACATATGTAGATTTTGCTGCGTGTACACTTTCCGCATACACTTTTTTTACATGTATTGCAAATATTTGTAGTTTTATTGTTATTGCAATATCCTGTTTGACACCATTTGCGTACAGGAACCGTGCCACTTGTAGTTGGTATATTAGCTTCGTGTGGTTTTTGCCTTGAAGTCTGATATTCTGAAGCAAGTTCTTCTGCTAATCGAAACAGAAAGTCTTTCCGTGAGATATTTTCTCCTGTTGTATTTTTGTACAATATCCAACAATTTATACCGGCTAAATCTAAAATGTTGAAAAAGACTTGAAGTGGCCACCTTCTGGAACCTGATTTCACGGTATATTTTCGTGCCATTTGATCAGTAACATCGACGCCAAATTTAGTTCTATTATAAAACGATATAGTTTCAGGTAATTTCATAGCAGTTTTATCAATTTTGACGTGTTTATGTTTTGTACTTAGTATAAGTACTTTTTTATTTGGTTTGCTCTTGTAAACGGTAAGTGTGCATTCATTGGATTGGTACAACAACGTTGAGAAACGAGCCATGCTGTCTTTTTTCAACTTGCAAATTTTCGGCAGTTCCCTCTTATTTGCGCGTATTGTTCCAAGCAACGAAGTATTTTTAGATCTTAATTTTAACGCTAAAGGAATACTTGTAAAAAAATTATCGGTTGTTACAGTTCTACCCTTCATGGTATACGGTTCAAGAAGTTTCATTACGACAAATTCGCTTAGGGAGGTTGATGCATTTCGAGCCTCGTCTTTTCCTAAATACGGAAAGCCATTTACCACATATTTCGTCTGTACATCAGACGCCAGCCAAAATTTTATACCAAATTTATGAGGTTTGTTTGGCATATTCTGGGTAAATCTGCATCTGGCCTTCGTTGGAAACAGTTGCTTATCCACGGCAATATAAGCTCCCGGTTTGAAGCAATTTTGACTGATTTCTATAAATTTATCTCAAACTGCTGAGACTAAAGCGAATTTATCTGTTTGTAAATGTTGACTCCTCTGATTTCTTCTGTCGAATCGAATATATTGCAGAATCTCAGTAAAATCACGTCTACTCATAGTGCTGGAGAAAAATGATGGTCCCCATTTGTTGTTCCACAAATATTGAAGCCTCAAAGTATTTCCTTCGTACGCCCTACGTGCGTACAATATTGCAAGAAACGCCTTCAATTTTGCTTGCGTAATTGTCCAGGTTTTCCCCAAAACTCGAGAGGCTTCTAACTCTGTACAAATTGGTACATGTTCCAAAATATGGTTGTCAATTAGTAATAGGAACGCACTGCTTAGATTCCCCTTCATAATGTTTCTTTTAGCATGTGCTGTTGGCCCATGTACATCTTTGAAAACACTCTGAACTGGTAATCTACCAGCAACACCTCCTTCTGCAATTCTTTTCCAAACAGTTCCGTTTCGAGTAGCTCATCCCACCCTCGTTCTCGAAACGCGTACTAAGGGCACAAGAACGGGGGTAGGCGGTATTCAGGGCGTACGCTGATTGGGGTCTTCATTTTTTGACTCCAACCAATGGGCTGTTATATGTACTGCATCGGTTTTATGATCCTTCTGAAATCATATTTCTGTGCCGATAAAACATTGCAGTACCCATCAATTGTTATAGCTGCCCCAATCTCATTTCATCACAGAATTTCTGCATAGAAACATGCACCAGTCATTTTGACTGGTACTGGTATAAATGTCAAAAACAAAAAATATATTTGTTATGAATATTAATAAAATAATTTTAAGTTCATAAAATGTATTCTCTACTTATAGCTACAAAAGTCATAACATCATTTCACAAAGCAAATGTTACATGCAGTAGGAATTTTGAAATGAAATTGCACAACCAGTCAAAATGACTGGTCTGGTAAATCTAGTGTTAATCTCTTTCTTCGTTAATGAATATTTTTTTATATATGAATTCTTAAGCAACCTTTAAGCTGCCTCAACCTATTATTACCGATACAAATCTTTTTCAAACATAACTCTTATTCAATTATCTGTTTCTCTGATTTGTACTTATTATCTTATTTCCTCATACTGTTATTTTTACGAACTTCGTATCTCAATACTTGTTAGATTCGTCTCACTTCCAATATGTCATATTATACTGTGTTCTACATTTAGCTGCTAAGCGTCACAGAAATCATATAATCAATAAAAATGTGACAACCTGTTTTTTTTTGAGCGGCCTTCGTATAGACTGGTGTTCAAGACTTTGAAACATCCATTGCTATTCTAATGAAACAATGTTATTCATACATCTGCAATTACTTCCTCGGAAATATTACGTTTAGGTACATATGCAGAGTGAGTCATATAACTAGAACACTTCAAAAAACTTATAAATTATTTATTACAAAAAGAAGTATTTCAAATGAATGTTACATGGCATTAGCAATGACATATAGTACTGTAATTGAGATTTCGATACATCGTTTCTTACTGAAATATGAAGATAAGCCAAAATTTTTATGTATGAGAATGGAGTAAGTACTTTTCTTTCCTGAATTTTGATAAAGGATCAAAATGCTGTGTAAAAATACATTACACCGCATACAGTCCAAAATTAATAATCTGCTGTATTAACTACACAAATAATAAACAGTGATCGTTTGTTCAGAATTCAATTAAACAAATGCATTGACTGTAAAAAAAACTTATTTTGAAAACATTTCAATAATTATTAATTTTAAGCTCTATATAGGGTAACACCGTTCTCTTACACGAAATTTAATGCCTTAGTAAAATTCAAGAAGAAAAAGTACTCATTCCATTTAAGAACAAACTGATTTTCCTGGTTTAGTATAGAAGCGAAGTAAGAAAAAACTAATCACAGTACTGTATGACCCCTTTGATAACAGACAACTTTCATCTAAAACATTTTTTTCCTACAAGTAATTCAGTTACTTGAGTTGATAAAGTTGTGGGACACACCTTGTATGTTAAAACAACGTTAAATGAATATGATTTAAAACTGAAATTCGAATTATACATAAGTACTGTAAAATATTATTTGAAAAATGAAACGTAGTTCTTCTAAGAAAGAAGTATCATACACTGCAACTATAATCCTTCCTGTTACTAATAATGAAACGTGGTTTCACTATTACAGAATAATATCTGCTGTATGTAGCATCACTGAAAATAAACTATACGTGAATTTAAATTGTTACGCGCATTTACTTGTTGTACAGCAATATAAAATTACAGCTATTCAATTTTTCAGCGTTAACCCACAAGACCTACACACTTCCTCTAATAACCTCTAATAATAACCACTAATGCACTTAATCGTCCCGTTTTCCATATTGTTACTTACATCACAAAACCCTCGATAATAAAAGAAGAAACAAAAGATGCGGTACACAACACTCAGGGAAGCACCGTTTAAGGTTAGGGTACACATAATTACCTTAGCCAAACCTAATATAATTTCCTTAGTTTCTCCCCGTTATCGCTGCTGTTCCCCGTGTGCCTCGTCATGTGTTACTTGAAAAAAGTATTCTCTCCGTTCGCATGTCCACGGACGTCCCCGAACCGCTGCGTTAACTACATAAAAGCCTCATCAAACATACGCATACGCATACGCAACCACATAGACATCGCTTAGTCGTTAGAATTTCAAGAACCAAGGACATCAAGGAAGAATTAAAAAATCAACAAGAACGGGTCAAAGAGGTCGTGTCGATGATTAAGCACGCGTCGCCGTTGGAGCAAAAGCCCCAAACTGTACAACGTTTCACTCCCGGGTGGACATGCAGTGATGGAGGTTTGTGTCTCATGGACATCGCCGCGCCCGAGGGTTTCCCTCATATCGGCTTAGACCTACCAGATGGAAGAGTGGCAAACAACTTTCTATCAAAACACCTACCACGGGAAGCGTGCAACGTAGGTATGATATCGCGCTCAGGAATGGAAAAACCCTGCCGTCCTCCGTCACCGAAAAGACTTCATTGGACAAGTTGGATCTACGTAGGTCGACGTCCAGAGTTGTCCAGCGGGGACCACGAGGAGGTAGAACCGACTGCTTTCGCCCGATCCCGTGCAGGATGGCCTACGACAAATGAAGCCCCACCACCGCCACGACACCGAAGTATCGCCTGCTATAGCGGTTGGGTCCTCTGCCGACTGGACAGTCGAGGGTCAATGAAAATTTGCAGAAAGTAATATTAATAGCTTGATACAAAGGGGATAATCCGCGCGGCTCTTCTCCGACTCCGCGATATTTGTAACGATCAGTACCGGAGACTATCCGTTGGCTCATTCTTAGCTTACCTAATAATCCGAGGGTGACCCGTGAAAAAGTGGCGGGATACTCTCCTTGATTCATTTAAAAGGATATTCGTATTGCGCCGATCGCACGACCGATCATTTTTGTGCCGGGATGCTTTTCTTTTTTTCAACTGAGGCAAGGGAGGGAAAAATAGTACAGACAATATGTCACCGTTTGCATATAGACGTTCCTTCCTCATTTCAGAAATGAGATATTTTACAGATGGAATTATTGATCGTTTTTATTTTCATTCTTTTCTTTATTCTTTTTTTTTAAGAATTCTACAAGAACAACAGTATGCATAGAAATATGTAAAATATGTATTTATTTTAGTTTGATTTCATTAATCCTTTGCGGACGAGTGTCGGATATATCCGCCCAACTCCCGCGGTGCGGCTGGCGTTTGTCTGTCGTAAACGACACGTGTAAGATGCGCATGGGTATACTAGCGTAAGAAGTCAAGTTGGCCTAAATTTGTTTGTTTATGATTTTGTTAGATTTTATGAAAAACTTATTTAAATACAGCTTTAGTTTTTATAACACAAACGCGCGACGTGACTATTTTCTTTACTGTTCCGTCCGCAAAGGGTTAATATATACCTCTTTCCCCTTTCTTCCATAAATACCATTTCTTCAAGTTTATAATTTCAAATTTACGTATGTACATCTTTCTCACAAATCGCAAGGGATATTGAAACCAGATTTTATCTTCATTCCTTTGTGATCAGACCCACAAGACGATGTGCAAATTCTGCTGCGTCTTTTATTTTACTCGTTACTCATAACGTTTTTTTATTAAATAATGGAAGAAACATTTGTTACAGATATAGTTCGAAGCGTTATAAATTTAACTCTGAACAATATTCCCCAATTACAACAAACGAACCTGCATAAGAAGGTATAACAAAACATACAGTAAAAAATTCAGATTCGATATCCCCTTATGATATTCAATTTTTTGCATTTCAAATACTAAGTTCTAAAATGCATTAAAATATGGATTATGGTAAGTTTGATAACTAATAAATTCTAGTTATGACCATAATGACGCTTCATTAATGGAAAGTGATTTTTAATTTTATATAATAAGTTCTATTTTTAATTATGAAAATAGTAGATGGAAATGAAATATTTATTTAGAGAATACAGGATTAAGATGAAAATGCTTAGATAATCAATCAGGCAGTCCTTCCTGCTTTCTCTTAACATTCAATGCTTTACATAACATCTAGATTTGGGAAACTATTCCAAATACTTTAAAATATTAGGTAAATATGAAAATAACTCGATTTTTCATGAAGTACTTTTTTCAAATATTTAGTAATTTATGTGTTTGGTGTTATCTGAAGTATTTCTCACGAGTATTCTTGACTTCCCTATACTTTTTATGCCTTGAGAAATGAAAAATCAAATTGTATTTCTACAACATTCTCATGAATTCTCAAGAAATCGAAACAACTGTTAAAGAATTGAAATGTTTGAAATAACGTTAAGAATATTTATCAAGAACTAAAGGTAAGTTTAACTAAATGTTCATTCACATCTATTATTCACCGAACTGGATAAAATGAAAAACTTGTATTAAATATAATTCATACATTTATTTTTTCAATACGGAACTTGTACAAAGTAAAACAATACTTTTTGCCCAAAAATAGTTTTTTATAAAGCTTAATAAATACACCTAATGCAGCGCCATCCAACACAGGTACTTCTTCTTATTAGTGACGAAATCCGTGGTGATAGAAAAATTTTTTTTGTTTTGGGAGGATAACATCCAACATAGTATGTGAAACATTCAACAAATGTTGGAAATTAGATGTTTTTCTACCAATGAACTCAAAAACATAAAATCACTAATTCTAGTAGAGTCCGAAATTACTTTCCTTCTTGGTTAACGCTAATTTCTCGATAACTATTTACGATTGCTAACTCTAATTGTTTACCTACTGGTAATTCTTCACTTTGAGGATCTGAAAAACTTTCAATGTTTTCAGCACCAATTATGATTACTCTTATATTTATCCAAAAGTTTACTCAAAATCAGTTTTGACATTCTTAACATATTTGTTTTAGATGTCAAATGAAAAAAATGCATGTTTTGAATAATCAAAAGTGATTCTCGATTATTCAAAAATTTCACAACAAGTGCTGTTTTAATTAGATTAAGTAATCTTCCTTGCTTTCATAAATTGCTTAATCATAATATTGGGAATGGGGTTTTATATTGCTGAATGAAATAAACTCTTATTTGTGAAATAATACTCAGATATTTATTAATACTTTTATATAGCACGAGGAAGGGCAATTATGACCGCACCTAGCGAATTTTGTCACAAGACTAGCAGAACGCAGTGGTCGAAATTCTTACAACCCCGTCCGGGTCCTTCAGCCCCATTGTTCTGTTTCTCGATGTTTTCGAACTTTCTAAAATGCCAGATGTGGCTTAGCTTCTTGAAAGAAGCCCTTGAGAAAGTACGTTAAGAGAAAGCTGGTTTATGGTTAATTTTTGCTTCGTAGTATTTCTGTATTCAATTTCCAACACATAACTTCCAAGATGTTTCACCTGTTCCATCTTACACATAAAGAAAAAAGGTTTAATTGTGCATCTTTTTGTTCTTCCGCATATTCTTCTTTGATGTAAAATATATTTAAAACAGCTAAATGGATGTCAGGCTCGCAACCCACGACTCCTTATTTCTATTTTCTTGAGAACTTAAAAGAAAAATTGCAAGTTTTATTCATATTGACATATAATTAGCCAGATTTTAAAAGTGATGAATAAATAAAACTACACAATAATAAGTAAAAATAACATTAACGTACCATTTGTTAGAACAAGTGCATGGGCAAACACAAAAACAGTCTTCCACTTTAAATTTCAAACGTAAACTTCCTGTTTGTTGACAAAAAGCATTGACAATAAGCTGCCGATATAATGATTGTTAATCATTTCCGAAAATTGATTGCTACTGTAAAAAGATTGTAACGATGTCTCGTGAAACGAACACCAAAGCATTAACTACATTATATCATTTTCAATTACATTATATCAAAGTGACTGAAGTTTTGATTTTGAATCATCCGCGACAAACAAGTTTTTCTGCGCCCCACGAGGTAAGCGTTGTAACACATGTTGATACGGTCCTGGGTTCGCCTGTGCGCGGCGAGCCCAACGGCCGGCGCTGCAGCAGGATTGGCTAATTTGGGCAATCTTTAACTGCTAATAATTAATTAACGAAGCGTTTAACGACATTTCGTCACTCTTGATTTTCGTCTTATTTTACCGGCTAGAACCCCCCATTTCATTGCGGCCCAGAGGTAGATTAACACCCTGTATAGTTATATTTACAAATTAATAACATACAATATGCACGTTACGGAAGGTGGTGGTTTCTTCCATGAGGAGGGATATGCAAACAATTTGGCATGCAATTCTATAACGTCGCGATATTAGAGTAAGATATTAGGTAAGAAATTATAAAAGTAGAAGACAAGACATCATGCTAAGAAAAATCGTGCTGCCAATTATTTACATCTCCTGTTCAGTCCTTAGATAATAAGAATAAAGACAATGGTGGTAGTGTAAGTTGGAGGTATCAGCGAGATATCTGCGATTATTCGAGATATCTCCAAACATTCGATAGTGACGTAAGCTAAGGATAGCAGCGAGATATCTCAGATCATTTGAGATGTCTCTAACATTCAATCACACAAATATTCGACCGCGCGACAAATCACATAAACATTTGACCACACCAGATATCTATAAACATTCAGTCACCCAAGATATCTATAAACATTCCGCCACATTCGATCACGCAAGATACCAATAAACATTCAGCCACATTCGATCACGCAAGATATCTACCAACATCCGAGTACGCGAGATATCTACCAACATCCGATTATACGAGATATATACAGGGTGTTCGGACAGCCCTGGGCTTAAATTGAAAGAGTAACTCCCTGAGACATTCTAAGACGAAAATCAAGAGTAACGATTTTGCGTTTGAGGCTTCGTTTACGAGTTATAACTAGTTAAAGATATCGTTTAATCCGGACCGTTCGACGCTTGAGCATCACTGTGGACTCAACGACGTTACCGACCGAGTTGCCTCGGTTACCCACTCTCAAGTGTCGAACGGTCCGGATTAAACGATATCTTTAACTAGTTATAACTCGTAAACAAAGCCTCAAACGCAAAATCGTTACTCTTGATTTTTGTCTTAGAATGTCTCAAGGAGTTACTCTTTCAATTTAAGCCCAGGGCTGTCCGAACACCCTGTATAGGAAAGTTCTATAAAATGTAGAACGGAAGATGGAATTCAGGTGTGAAAAATAAAAGTGAAGCAATTAAAATATTAATAAAAGTATATTTAAAACAATTTAACAAAAACAACTTAAACGACTTTACAACTTAGCAACTTTAACACACTTTCTACGTTCACAATCAAAACCTTTCGTCCAATACCTTCCGCCTTCACCGTCCAATACTTTCTGCCTCACGCTCGCATTTTCCCCGTCATATATTCTTCCAAACACTCGTTTCCTTTCATTCTAATTGTCAACCTTTCTCACTCTACGCATTCGGTCACAACTACCCAGAATTTCTCAGTCGCACTGTTTTCTCAAGTTCTCATCTTTCACGCCTTAGAAACATTCGAGCCCAAACATTCTGCGTTCGCACGACAATCGCCCAACTCTAGTACTCTTCGGACTTTCCCAAACCCGCATCCGCTCGATCTCATTTCTACATATATAAGCATTTTTACCGCACGCGACAGATCCTTGTAAGCATCCGACCAGGTCATTCGACCGCAGGCCCTTGATCGCAGCAGTAGTTTGAATTAAATTTAATAATATAGAAAAAAGGTGTTGTCAATTATTCAACCCAGCCATTAGAAGATACAAGTTGCGTTGGGTATCAATACGCCCGAACAATTAGTATCCACCACATGGTCCGATACGTTGTGTGTCACAAATAGTTGCCGTCTGCATCTAGGAGCAGAGTGACCAGGTGAAGTCTCTACGTTTCTCCTTATGACCGCATTCTGCCGGTCTAGACTCTCCTTTCCTTCTTCGCTTTCATCCTGAGCCGTGAGGCTTGTGAAGCTTTGAGTGTTGCCAGAGCCGGAGTGGGGAAAGGGGCTAGTGACTGTACTCTAAATCGCCTTATTTTTTGTAATGCGTTGTAATATATTGTATTGTATTTGTGGAATCGTTTTATCAAAAAACATGACTGATCTGGATGACTTCGAAGGTATATTATAGAGAACGAGGTTCTGAACAATTTTCGTCTGAACAATACCTCCTATAGTTTACCTTTATAGTTTATTTATTCAAATAAATAAGAATAGCATGATTACTGTTATCACTATTTGTTCCAGCTGATTTCTTTGTACTGTTTTGTAACGATTTTCCATTAAAGATTTCGTTTTAACGTCTCTTTTTTTTATTACTACAACTTTCTGAATTCATCCTTACCCATCGTATCGTCCGTAAAACTAAATTTCATCCGGATAATTCTAGGGTTAATAATAACCTTACCCGTAACAGATACAAAGAAGAAGAAGACACATTAATATTGTAACAATGAATGTTCGATGAATTATGGATAGAAGTGTACATCACCGAGAAAAATTCATGATCAATGAAATACAGAAAAGCACCAGAGTCCCTTCAATGAATTCATTTGAACGATCGGCACTGAACCAAGGTCATCGACGCCAGAGATTGCATCGGAGATGAAATTGTAACTTTCAATCGATTTCCCAGCTAACCGTGCACCTCGCGTATTCAGTAAAACGAGAGACAGTTTTCAAAAAGGGAGAAAAAAGCACGTAAAAAAGGAATGGTCATCCCTACGCGATTCGGTTCGCACGAAGGAAGCGGCCGCTTCCTGTTTCGCCCCGAAAACGAATTGTTTATCCTCCCTGCGCTCTCGCGGATGCGCTTGTTTCGGCTCGATAACCGAAACTGGAACGCGTCGATTAAATTTCGTTACGTTTGTTTTTCGGCGTTGTAAATACCATTTATCCGCGAACTTCCTGCGCGACAAAAATATTCGCCACCCTCTTCGTGCTCTTTCCCAATCTGTCGCGCGTGATACAAACGACTCATTGATCGGCTATCGATTGCGAGCAAAATAAAGTCGAGATTAATTTTTCTGCCGTGCCGTATGAACGAATGGGTACGGCGAAATCGCTACTTCCGGTGGTATTAGTAATACGTGAAGGCATGTCGAATATTCACAGGATAGAGGAGCAGCATAGGAACTTTGGTTCTCGTATCCCTTTCAATATAGAAACAGTACATGTATTCTTGAGAATCGAGAATACGATTTTTAACCCTAGAACTCCTGAGCCTGGATCTGTTACGTGGAATCCGGAGGGGGTGGGGTTCTCGAACCCATTCCTCATTTATACATTCATTATGGAAAAAGTTGTTTTTTGGAAAACTTTTTGCAATGTTAGGGTATGCTATAGTTTATAAACAAGGCAGTATATTTCTCTTATGCTTGCTAATTTCTTACATATAGCAACAAGAATCTTTTAATATCAAACTTAAATGTGTATACAACAATAAATAATTTTAAGAGAATCTTTTATGAAAGAGAAATGATTTTAATCTAAGGTTTGTCAGTTGGTGGGTTCGAGGACCCCCCCCCCCCTTCAGGGGTTCAAGGGTTAACACAGATTCACTTCAATTTGCATTTATATATCTACACTAGGGTGGTCTTTAGCTATAGAGAACAAAATTTTTCTTCATGCTTTATTTGTGCTCTGTCCCCGCCCAAGCTATTACATATGTGATCCCATAACGGGAACTCATGCCGCATTTAACCCTCCGCCTAAGGTCCCTGGGTCTTTCGTAACCCATGCTGAGAGTCCCTTGAAAGCGATAACGCATACAACGATGGGCGCTGTGTGGTAGGAGAAAAGTGACGATTGCACTAACACATATACGTTTCCACCAGAGTGTCGAAGTAACGAAACCGACGACAATCAGTTTCTGGCAACGCTCTGAAGAAGAAACATGTGCAGCAAATCGAAACAATTCTTTATTTCAAAGTTTACTTTATATTTCCGTACTTTTATTATTGTTTAAGCATTTTAGCATTATATTTTAGTATTTAATGTTGTCTTTGTGTAAACAATGATAATAAATATATAGCCGTGTGCGATAATTATGAAAGACCCATTTGCAGTGGCCATTCGAGAAAAATCCAGCAAATTTTATATAGCATGTTCCGTCCTAACGGAACAGCAGCGGGAAGCTTTCCATCGGCATTTATGACACGAACGTGCCGGTAATGCTATTTTTGAGGATTAAGCAGTTTTAGCCTTTTTGCCTTTTTTTCGAACCCTCTTAACGTCCGTAGAGGGACAATAGTTTAATTTTCGAGTCACCGTAATTTCTCAATAGCCAAGAGCGTGTCATAAATGAGGGACTTCCGAAGAGCGCCCAGCCGGTACCCACGTGCGACAGGTACACGGGCCCGGAAGAAGTTTCCCCTTCGTTGCCGAAATCCGGGAACCTTCCCGCTCCGAGTGACTCACCCCACCCTCGTTCTCGAAACGCGTGCTAAGGGCACAAGAACGGGGGTTGGGGGCACTCAGGGCATACGCTGATTGGAGTCTTGATTTTTAGACTTCAACCAATTAGCGTATCGTCTTGAGGTATGGAGGAGTGACCAATCGAACTCCTCCATATAAAACTGAGTCACTTCGGCACCGCGACACGAAACAGTATTCAAAATTCATACCTACAACAGTCAGACGATACAGTATACGAATACTCACGAGATCAGTCATACGAGATCTACAACAGTCAGGAACAGATATACAGACATTCATACATTCAACACACAACAAACCGCGCTTTGATCACATACAACAGTCAATCAGATTCGAGATGCATACGTCTACGTTTAGTACAGTCGACATTTATACGTTACAACAAACCAGTCGTCTAAAGCTAACGAGCGGCGGACGACAGTCGCGATCCTGACATTCGAGGACGCGACAAAAATAGCATATGTGACAATACATAAATATACAATAAATATAGCTTCGACGTTTGATAATTTACGTTATTATTATTTGTTCCTATACGCTCCTATATCTTCCTATGAATTGGGTGATTGTCACTGCATACAGTATCGGTGAGGACCTCGGTGTCGGTCTCGAGCGATCGTCACTTGGGTAGCGTAGCATTGGTGAGTCGCATGGACGGCTCTTAATATGTATCCGTGAGGGTCTCGAAAGACCCATGGCCAGGCCGCCAAACTTTAGTAGTCGGAGGGTTAAGTTAAAGTTTTAAAGTTTTAATTATTCCACATTAATTTTAATACAATTGTGTGCCACTGTTTCAGAAGCAGTAGTAGATATTTTTTAATAAAAGTATAATTTCTTGGATATATAATATTACATTTATTCATCATTTTCAAAAATCCATAATGTAGCGGCTGGCCATACAAACAATAGCAACGTTCAGCATATATACAGTTAAAGTGGTTTATGACTCACGCGGCAGGAAAGTTATTTTTAAAGAAACCTTTTTAGAATCTTTCGATTGTATATGTTGGAGAGAAGACCGATAATCGCGACATCTTTGCTTTCTGTTAGATACTATTTACGTACACTCCCGTCCATAAGTATCCGGACACCTATCAAATTCATGTAAATACTGTATTTAGGCTACAATAATATACTTATTTCTCAATGAAAGCAATCTTTATTGAACATTTGGTTATAGTATAGAAGATATAGAGAATACAATATAAACAATTCTTCCCAACAAATGACATAAAATTGTTTAAATCTTCTTTTCATCGATATGTTCTCCCCGTTGCGAAATAACCGCTTGCACTAATCGAGATAGCCATGCGACAAGTTTTTGCAGTGTTTCTGTTTTAATTTCTCCCCAAATTGTTTTCAACAGTGTCCACAATTGTTTTTCACTTTTTGGGCACTTGTCTCCCACTTATCTATCCAATTTGTCCCACCACTTCTCAATTGGATTAAAGTCCGGCGACTGTGGTGGCCACTGCATAATTTTCACTTCCTTTCTTTCTTCTAGTTCCTTTAAATAGTTTTTACATATTTTTACACAGTGTTTTGAATCATTATCCGGCATAAACACAAAATTATTTCCAATAAGTCTTTTTCTTGAGGGAATCGCATTGTCTTTTAAAATATTTAAATATTGTTCTTTTCGCATTATTCCTTCCACTTTCACTATATCGCCCACATTATTAGCCCCAAAACAACCCCAAATCATAATTACACCACCACCATGCTTGATTGTAGGCACAACACAGTCTGGAAGAAATTTTTCGTTGACTCTTCGACGAACGAAAGTGCGCCGCTTGTTACCAAATACTTCAAATTTGGATTCGTCTGTCCAAAGAACTTTTTCCCATTGGGAAATGATCCAGTTGCATGTGTTGTTCCACAGCAACATCAAGATTAAAGGACAAAATAATAAATCCACAAAAGAAACTAAATTTAAGAAATATTTATGCGAATTCCGCAAATACGTAAGTATCCAGATACTTATGGACGGGAGTGTATGTAAATATAAATACATGTATGTGTGAATGTGTGTGGTTACCTTATTAAGAGCTGATCCCCAGGTCACTCTAGTCTTGTTTGTAAGTCCTGCGACGAGTGAACAAGTGTACAGCTATTGAAATAATAAAATTAGATATAAAGAACAAAAATCATTGGCGGATCATTATTAAACAGCCAACAGTATGGTTCTTTAAGTAGTTGTTTAAGGATAATCTCAGTAGCGAATTGCGGGCGTCATAAACTAAGGATTTTCATAAAGAACAAGGTACAAGGCCTAACAGCCGAGGACCGTGGGCCTCGGTATAACGGCCTCCTTAGGAAATCCCGCTGCATTGCCAAACCGATGCGACAGGATACTTCCCCACCTAATCGCTTCGTCCTTCCGAAAGGAACGCGCTGAGGGCGCAAGGAAGAGGCGGCGATTAGGTAAATGAACACCCCTGATTGGTAAATACCGGAAATATGGAATTCACCAATCAGGGAAAATTCAGAGAATCGCAGAGGAGTGAAAGGCAACCAAGGGGCAGAATGTTTGAAAGATCGTGCCCGGTGGTCGCAAGAGAGATTAAAGATAAAACGAATACGCTATAACTTGTGTGGCTAATAAAACAAACGCGTAAACTAAGACATCCTTCACATACAAAATCTTTCAGTTTAATAAGAACAGTTCATAATACACTTTAAACCATTACACTTATACAACCATAGGGTAGTCACGATATATGGTACATCTTTTTATTTACAAAATTTTATTATTTTCTGTTATCTTATAATTATATAAATAACTATCAATTGGAATTCTAAATATTTATACATTAACACGTTAAGCGCCACGCCGAATTTGCGTGCCTTTCCGTTCAGGCCACAGCTAGCCGTCAGGCGGGCCCTGCCGGGCCGCTCGCCGACAGGCGAGCCAGAGTATAAGCCAGAGTATTTTCTTCTCTCCACTTGTAGATAAGTTGCACTCGAGAGCCTGACATTTTCACTGCACCAAATACTGCACCGAATGCTATCAATATAATGCACAAATGTTGGGACCAAATATAGCCAAAAATGTAACGCCAAAAGTAACAACCTTTTGTAATGAATGTACACGGAAGCCTCATCTTTGCTTATCTTGTTTCAATAAATTACATTAATGTTTTTAAGTATTATATTCTTTTCCTTGAAGTATTGACCAAACTAAAACCGATATCGCATAATTTAAATGTTCAGTTTCACAAGTATGCAAAGACGGACACACTCGCCGCGATAGAAGAACGAAAAGTCTGCCGCCGGTCCGTAGGGACCGGCGCGGCCTGAACGGAAAGTCTAGCGCCGGTCCCTAGGGACCGGCGTGGCGCTTAACGTGTTAATAATCAAAATAGTATTAAAACTTTACAAAACTTAATATAAATATAACCTATTATAAATTAATTTGCTATACATTTTCTTTTAATAGAAGAATACAAGAATACAACTTGATACTGCCAGCGTAAGTTGACCTCGCGCCGAATGCTAGGTATATTTCTTCCTCTTGTCGCAATGGCACAAACCTCCGTTAGACGACATTGGTGGACTACTTGGTATCTCTGGAACACGTCGCCGCAGGACTTGTCCATCTGTAGGACCAAGCTCGAACTCTATCTCTTCCCCGTGGGCACTATCACCACGGCGACGTACCAGCGACTCTTGTAAGTCAAGTCATAGTCGTTGTAAATCGTTCAAGGATGTGTAGCTCCTGAGAGTGCATTTAGCATGGAACTACATATTAAGTGCATAAAAGTACTTTGCGCAACTACTATCGTAAGATGATAGCTAGTGATTGCGAATTTACGCAATCGTTTGTTTCGGACGCAGGCGTTGCAATCTTTTTCTCATATTTTCCCATATCCGATTCATCACAGATAAGTTACGAACAATTGAGTTCAATGTTGCAAAAGTATAGTTTTCCGAATCCGATTCCACTTTGCAATACACGAGATGTTTAATAAAGTGTTTTTAATTCCACTGTCTCACTTTTAATTTAAATTAAACAAGGGTATCTTTGAAACGTAAAACCGAGTATTTAATAGAACTTTATTTCTTCCGTTTGATCGTTTTATGTCCTCAATTGATTTCCGAATATGTAGGGTGAGTATTGGACAGACTTCGTGCAAGGTTAATTCCTGGTAATGGTAATTGGTATCATTTTCTAAAAGTTATAATTCCGAAAAGATATCTTCGGACAGTAATACTAAACCAAGAACAATGCGTTAGATTTATGATAGCTCTGTATGGTTTTAAATTTACACGATCCAAAAAGAATGTTTATCAGGACATTGCAAGAAGTTTATGTTAAACATTCTTGAGTATCATCTTAAAAGTCACCTACACTTTTAAGAAATTAGTTATTTATTTATACGATTTTAAATAAATAAAGCTTCAGAAAATTAAAAGAAATCGAAATAAATTGTGAAAAGTAAATTTGTTGTGAA
The DNA here is from genome assembly GCA_033822845.1 of Tetrapedia diversipes. Lineage (NCBI taxonomy): Eukaryota > Metazoa > Arthropoda > Insecta > Hymenoptera > Apidae > Tetrapedia > Tetrapedia diversipes. The sequence continues at coordinate 384,359 of JAOPTO010002403.1, read as the reverse complement.
AATATTATAGTCATGTAATATGAAAAACCATGAAACTTTGCATTCAAATTACTTTTCCTATTTTGTTACCGTTTTGCAAATATTCAAAGTAATGTAAAAATTTACAATTTACTTCAGGAGTAGTTGTTACTGTTTTTCAGCAGGTTTAGAAAATTATTTCTTTTCTAGGATCACCTGAACTACATTTCTCCTAAGTTTCAGATCTTTATGAATTTTCAAGCTTCCAAACCTTCTTTATTCCAATTAGTACGAGTAACACGTCTTGTCAAATAAAAAAAGAGTAGCAAGATTGTGTATGTTCTTCAATTTTGAGAAAGGGAATTTAGTTAGCCTGGTTATTATTAGGTCCAGATATGTTATAATAAAGTTCATTATACAAAAAACACAAATTTGCCTGAAATTCTGCAGTTTACTCATTGGCAAATAAAATTTCGCTTATAAGGAACAACTTTGGAATAACTTGCCTAGTTTTTCAGGTAGTCACTTCCGACTGCTTTGGTTCTCAGATATGCTACAGAGGAACAAAAAATAAGAGGTATGTGTTTTTTATATCGGCCCGTTTTCATATTTATGGGATGAAACCACCCCTCAAAGTTAATAACATGAAGCAAAAATAGCTCAAAGTTCCCTCAAAGATCATTAGATAATGTTAGATAACATGGTACAAATTTAATTTGTATTTTATCTTAGCGGATGAATGATGCCTTGCCATCAGGCACCCTCATCAGGGGTTAAACTACCCACAATCGTTTAGATACATTTAAAAGACTTGAAATCTGTAACAAGATTCATAAAATTTTTAAGAAATCTTACAATTAGATATAATGATTGTATGATAATAAATAAATGGTTTTATGACCTTCCACTCTGCCTAGAGAGTAAACCAGCCGTGATTTATCAACTACATTTGTTTTACTCGAGGTTGATCAAATTTAAAGAAAAACTATTTTTTGAATGGTGACTTGAAAATGACGACGATAATTAGGTATAATTCTGCTTATAAGAAAATAACCAATGGTCCAGCTACATAACTGTAAGTAATAAATACCAATAAATATTCTCTCATTTTAATTTTATTCTGAATTGTTTGCAAAACGTACATGCATAGTTTACAAAACGATTTATTTTAAATGTACACTAAAAATCTTATGGTTCAAATTTATCACAGAAGTGGTATTCATGAAAAGAATGTTTAAAACAAAATGCTTTTTTTAATTATTAGTTTAGCGTCGTATCAACTGCTACATAGGTTAATAGTGACGTTTTAGTAGGTGTGTCCCATGAATGACTATAGTATTTTTAGTAACAGTTTGGTTTCTTTCATGAATTTTAATAGATCGTGGCTTTTTTTATCATCCAAATTATTTTTTATGTGTGGCTTTAGTGAATATTTTTGTCGTGGTATATTATACCTTGAGCACTGTAAGATTAGATGGTCAATTGAGATTTGTATATTACATTCTTCGCAACTTGGGGCTAGATTTTTGGTTATGTTGCGTCCTAAATTAGGTACGTACAGTAACGACCTTATATCTGCCTCGGAAGAAGGGAAGTGGTTAGCAGCCCTCCCTTCCTACAATAACTATAAGCAGTTGTGATTGGTTCGGGCTTGCTATCACCTTTGCTATAAATATCGAGCCATGTAGATCAGACACGCACTACAGACAATAAACAAAAGTTCACTTCCCACACAGATCCTGCAAATACTTAGGAGGTTTTTTGAAAAATTTCCTCCCCCCATCTTAAGGACACTAACTTTACCAATTGACTAGGTAACACCAACCACCTCTCTCAGCCAATAAGTCTGGACCACAGACAGGAGCAGCGCCAAAATCACCAATTCATAAAAAAAAAAATCAGACACGCAGTACAGACACTCAGAGACACAACTCGTCAAGAGAACAACTCAGAACACAACTACTATAAGCAGTATCAAGACAAGTACAGGAACAATTCAACTGCACTCTATGGTGTTCAATTTGTCACCAAAACAATTCCTGATATCAACTTTAATCAACCTCATCAAGAGGAGAAGAACCTTTCGTCATACAAGGCGGTTACGAAAAAGTCGGGAAGTATTTCGGGAGCAATACACCGCTGTCGCAGCTAAACCGACGTACAAAACAGGTTAGGAGGTATGAATGGGTTATCTTCGTGTGGCCTATTCGGATACGGCTCATTGCTACTTGATCTCTTTTGGGTAGTTTGGTGGTTATTTTATAATTATTGAAGAATTTTTCATTTATGTCTTTGATACAATTTGATGTTGTTCATTCCCATTCTATTTCCCATTGCTGTTTTATTTTGTTTTTGGTTATTTTTAGTGTATCATCTAGGCATATTTTGTTATATCCGATTGTTTGTAGATTGGTTGATTCCTTCGCTGCTTAATCTGTTTTTTCGTTCCCTGTGATTCCTACGTGACTATGGCTCCATATTACCTTTATTTCGTTCCCTTCTGATATTATTTTTTGGTGGATCTCTAAGATTTTGGATGATGTCGTTGTATGATGTGGTGTTGTTGATTGATGTTATTACACTTTTGGAATCTGTGAATATCGCAGTTCGTTTGTATGATTGTGAAAGGGCTGTTTGGAATGCTTGGTTGATGGCCATTAATTCGGCTGAGTAACTTGATGTTCCCTTTGGGAGTTTGGTTTTGAGGATGGATTGCGGAGTAATGATCGAGTATCCGGTACCAGAAGGGGATTTTGATCCGTCTGTGTAAATGTGGACGTAATCCTTGTAATTTTCAATTATTTCTGTCGCTGTTTGTCGATAGGTTTCTAGGTTGGTACAATTTCTTGGCTATATTCTTAAGTTTGTGTCTATGTCGATTAGGTGGATTTTCCAAGGTGGTAGTATTGGTAGTTTTCTTAAGATTATTGTTTGCAGGTTGAAGTTTAGTTCACTTCCGAATTGATGTACTCTGACACAGAATGGTTTAAATGGTTTCTTCTATAGGGGGTATTTAGTGATATTTTGGTTTCCAAATATGTTGGCAAATGAGAGTTTATTCGAGGTTGTTGCTATTTTAATTACCAGGTTAATACTAAGAAGCTTCCTTCTACATGGTGTTCCAAGTTTTAATGTTCAAACTTTGTCAGTGTATTCCATGGCACAAAGTAAGAAAAAAATGTTATGTAAATATAGGTTATATAGATCTTTATTAAGAAGTTATAACAAAAATTCAGAATAGGAATAGTAATCAACTTGTTGTTATTGCGAGCATTGGTTTCGATAGATCAACAGTATTGTGTTTTTCAGTGTGTTTATGTAAGCTATGTTTACTATCTGAGGTCACGAAACATTGAAACGAATTTTCGCCAATAATAGCTTGTGAGGATCGCAACGAGGTCTGGCGTGTAAATAGATCCAAGCGGACACGTTTAAACATTAAGAAATAGGTAATTATTTACCTTACGGGCCTTAACTCCGATTTTAATGGGTCTGAAATATGTTATAGAACAGAGTATTCTGAACAACTTTTTCTTATACATATAACCGTTGTTCGGCCTTAGTTTCCGAGATATTTGCAAAATTCCTTCCGTGCTACTACATTGAATTTTTGTTATAACTTCTTAATAAAGCTCTATATGATTACATTTCTTTTTCTTATTTTGTGCCATAGAATACACTAACAAAGTTTGAACATTAAAACCTGGGACACCCTGTACATTGTAACGGTGATTCCTTTGCCTCTTGTAGGATGCTGAGGATAGGGCTTGTCTTAAAGGTACATGTTATAATTCTTAAAGTAGTATTGTTTTTCTAAAATGGTTTACCCTGCTGATCCGTAAATTATAGAGCCGTAGTCTATTTTATTTCTGATAATAGCTTTATATGTGTTTAACAGTACTTTATGGTCAGCTCCCCAACTGTTTGCGGCTATTATTTTTAATGTGTTTAGACGTTGTGTGCATTCGTTTTTAAGGTGCAGAATATGAGGTTCCCATGCAACTTTATTGTCGCAAATCATGCCTAGAATTTTGTTGGAGTTTAACTATTCTAATTGCGTATTCTTGAGATAGAGTTTTATGTTTGTTGTTTGGTGTTTTCTGGAGAACGTTATATATTTTGTTTTTGTTTCTGAGAATTTGAAACCCAATCCTGTTGCCCAATGTTCAAGAATAAGTTGGGTTATACCCAGGCTTTTTCCTGAGTATAGGATTGATAAATCGTCAGCATAGAGGTAGGCTTTGACTGGATTTGTTATTACCGATAGGATTCTATTAATTGATATTAGGAAGAGAGTGACGCTTAATACCGATACTTGCGGTAATCCGTTTGTGCTAGTCAGTGTTTCGGAGAGGATGCTGTTGATTCTGACTTGAATACGTCTAGTTTCTAGGAAGATTTCAATGAATTTTAGCATGTTCCTGAGGATGTTTTAGTTCCTTCATAATATTTATAGTTCTTTTCCTGCATATCTTATTAGATGCTTTTTCTAGGTCCACAGATATTAATTTGTGTGTTGATTATTAATGAGTCTGACATTGATGTGGGTTTCAATGTAAATTAGTTGGTCCATTGTTGAATAGGAGGACCTGAACCCGTTCTGGTATAGAGATATTATGTTGCTTGTTTCAATTGCCCATCTAAGTCTATGGTTTACTAATTTTTTACATTATTTTGCATAGTGTTAGTTAGAACTATGGGTCAATAACTCTTTGGTTCTATAAGATCTTTTCCTGGTTTGAGGATTGGTATATAACAGTAGCGTTTCTCTATAAGTCAGAAAAAGTGCTATTTTGCCATATTAGGTAGTATATTTTTAGTAAACATTTGATACCATTGGGTAGAAGTTTTGCTATTAGTGCAGTTGGTATATTGTCGAGTACTGGGCTGGTGTTTTTATATAATATTTTCTGAGAGGGATGGTTAGTTCTTTTATTGTGAAATTCTCGTTTAATGCGGAGAGATGTTCAGTTTTGATTGTATTAGGTTGTTCAATTGTGTGATTGTCTAGTTTTGTCCTGGATGATAGAGGGGCTTTATCGTAGCTTGTATTGCAGGAATTCTTAGCAAATGTTTCTGCTATTAGATTTGTAATTGCGGTTTAATCTGTGGTAACTGATCTGTTGGGTTTTAGTAAGGCAGGGACATTAAGTTGTTGGCGGGCCCCTTGAATAGCTTTTAGTTTATTCCATACAGTTTTTGTGGGAGTAGATCCATTTAGTGTCGTCAGGAAGTCCTGCCAAGATTGTTTTTTGTTTTGTTTTATTGATTTCCTTACTATTGCTCGGAGTTTTTTGAATGTTATTAGATTTTCGATTGTTTAGTGTTTTTTTGTATTTATTAAATGCATGTTTGGAGTTTTTCATGGCGGTTTCATATTCTTTTTTCCACCATGAAACTGTGTGATGGTTCCTTGTGATTTTTGGTTTAGTTTTGGATATAGTGTTGTTTGCTGTTTGGATTATTGTAGGGATGAGCTTTTCCATTATATTATCTATTTGAAATGGGTTTTAGTTAATGTATGAATCTAGTGAGGTGATACGATTGTTTATTAGAGTTCTTTATTAGAATAGAGTGCTCAACAATATCAAAACTTCATGGAAGTGACCACTTCCCGATTTTAATCAAAATTCACATCAGCCAACCCAAGATGGAAACTGGAAAAGACAGATTGGGAAAAATCGTAGAATTCCTCTGTCATACAAAATGTAATCAGTATTAATAGCTTTCTTAAAATTTTTTTATTACGTACACCGAAATTTTTGTTAATTTTTCTCGTTTGATTTTTTCTGCTTCGATTTAATTAGTCCGCAGGCGTTACTGCCGTTCAAAAGAAACGAGATAAAAATTATGTTGAACCGTATTAAGCTTACGTTTGTTTTTCTCCGGCTCTTCAGAATGTAACGCTGTGAACAAACTCCTGTATATATTTCTTCGGACCAGTTTCCATCCTTATCATTCTCATCGACAGCTTCAACTTCACACTTTGTAACTTCACTCTTTAAATTGATCCAGAAAGTCCAACGATAACTCTCCCGAAACTTCAATTATATTAAATTCAATTATGCTATTAAGCAAAATTTTCTGTACGAATTCTTTCAAGTGAGTATCCTGTTTATAGGCGTTTAGGCGTTATAAGCGTTTCCATTAAGTACGTTGTTTTAGATGTCGCTAATAACAAATTCAACACGTTTATTGGATTAACAATCATTTTTAATTGCCGGAATAAGGAAAGCAGTTCTATGAATACGACAAATATTTGGCTGTGGCTGGAGAACGTGCCTCTGAGGAAGAGAAAAAACGTCTTGCCTTCTTTCCAGAAATAACACGTAATTTAACCAGTTAAGTGTGTTTGACGACTATATCCGTCATGGAGATATGGCAAAATTTTATGTCATGACGACTATATCCGTCATGCGTAAAATTTTGTTACAATTTGATATTTAAATTGTAATTTTTAAACTAAATTATATTAGTAAAGTTTAATATGTTTAAAATGTTTAGAAGTCAACACGAAATAAAAAAGACAAATGAAAATTATAAATAATTTGAGTCGGATTTATAATTATATCCGTTATCGCCTGATTATCGCGACACACTGGGGGGTGCTTTGTAAAGAGGTCGCCACACTTAACTGGTTAATAGTATCCTAAAGATAAATGAAATCAAGCTGATAATACATGTAGTAAGTGAAGTGTGTGCGTAGAAGAATGTGTGTGGAAAGAGAAGGAGTGCGTGAGTGTGAGTAATGCATGTGATCGGTGCGAGAGTTTCGGCGGTTATAATAAAACAAAAGTAGTCAACGTCCAGCCTTCGTGGTGTTATCCCACATACATGATAATCTGTACGAACGAAACCAAGTGTCATTTCATTAACACCAGATCACCTCAGGCTTTTGTATTTCTTTTAGTATTTTACTTTTCACTTGCGCTTTAAACAATAATTTAATATGATGCCTTTTAAATAATATAATTTTTAATACTGCAACATTGATTTGGAAGTTATTTTTCAAGAAGAATTTTTGACTTGAATTTGATCAGCTCGTAGTAAGACAAATGTAGTTGACAAATTAGGAATGGGTCGCTCTCCGGAATGGGTGGAAGGTCATAATACCATTAATTTGTTATCATACAATCATTATGCCTAAGATTCTTTAAAGAACTTGTAAATTTTCTTATAGGGTTTAAATCTTTCAAATTGGCATTTAACACATTCCGTGTGAACAATCCGCTGAACTTTCCGTTCAAGCCATTCGATGGGTATTCTCATTGTAAAATGAAGAATTTTTAAAAAACTTTAATCTTGGTTTTGTACTATTGAAAAATTGTAAGGCGTATGTAGGTCAAAAACATTGGTAATTATTTAGAAAAGGGGGGGTCTCATCGATTTCGACGATTTTTGATTATGTTGTAGAAATCAATATTTTGAACAACTTTTTCCTATACATATAACCGCCGCTCGGCCTTAGTTTCTGAGATTATTGCAAAAAGCTATTGCTATTACTACAATGAATATTGCCTATAGCTATGTGACTGTGGTAGGGTGTGTGGAAGCGTCATTTATTAGAAACAAGAGATAAGAGACGATCGTGAGCTGACGCATACAGAGTCACAGACGCGTACATATAGATAGAATTCATTGTAGTAGTAACAATTGTTTTGAGGAAAAATCTTGGAATCTAAGCCAGAGCGGCAGTTATATGTATAGGAAAAAGTTGTTCAAAATGTTGATTTCTACAATATATTTAAAAATCATCGAAATTGATGAGACCCCCCCCCCTTTTCTAAATAATTACCAAAACATTGTTTAATCGGAAAAGTGTGGGTCGTATACGCCCCACACGGGCTGAACGGAAAATCTTCAAAAAATGGCGTGGTACGGAACGTGTTAAACAATTAGGGTAATTTAACCCCGATAAGAGTACCCGACGACAACAGCATCATTCATTCGCTACAATAAGATGCAAATTAAATTAATAAAAGAAAATCGTGCGTCGGATAATTTGAAATTTCGCTGAATGATAATTCTGAGGCGTTAAATTTTCATTTTGCTTTTTAATGACGCAAACCTGAGGAAATAGGGGCAAATTGGTTTGATGGCCGCTGGCACTAGATTAACAAGCCACCGATCTTGTCCGGCGTATTTTAAAGCGGATATACTCAAAGTTTACCGCGCAGTACAGCATCGTTACCGGCGCCTCCATTGCATCGGGGCCCGTTATGTTTTTACTTTCATTTTAAACGGATGTAGCGACGTTAATGTAATTTTACACGGCGCTTGTAAAAGTAATAATAGTAGTGGACGCGAGCTACTTGATTTTTCGCAGATTTTTAACCTCTGCTATAATTTTATTTCGCACCACTTTTTCTTCGTTCTCTGCTTTGTTAAATTCATGATAATATTTTAACGATCGATACATTTTGCGAGCCTAAATAATATCTGATTGTGTGTTTAAATTTCCAAATGTCTAAATGGAGAAAAAATTGTATTTGATATGTTTTAGCTTATGAGGATTATATTTTTTAGATCAGAAGAGTAATTATTCTGTTATTTGAACATCCCTATGTTTACTTATTAGTTACAGTAAATATTCAATGCGGATACTCAAGAATATTTAATATAGATAGGCAATATATTTAAAGAAAAATTGAAAGATTAATATGCAAATCCAAAGTCTTTAGACAATACAAAGTAAGATATTTTCGTTACACTTCACCCTCTTTAAAGACAGAAAATATTCGTCCTACTTATGAAATGACCTAATACAGCAAAATACTATGCAGGGCCTCTTGAAATTGACGAAATGATTAAATTAAATTCTTTAATTATATTTAAACTCCTTCCTAAATTATTCCTTTCGTATGCATTCCTTTCAACATTAAGAAAAAATGTTTTCATTAAATAAAGTAATTTATAGTTTACGGTTGTTTTGTGGTAAAATAAAAAATATAGCAAAGGAGAACAAAAGAGGGTGTGACTAATATACTGCGAATTTTTGTACAATTCTAGAAAACATGCAAAGCATTCAAGGTTGAGTACATATAATATTTAGAGGGTGAAACAAATCTATTCGGATTTCTTTCCGTCAGTTATATGTCTCAAAACATACGAATTTGCATAAAAATTCGTAGATCAGTGATTAATTCTATGAGTCACTGTCTCCAATGAGTAGTAGGTACTTGAATCCTATGAAATGATACTTCTGAATTAAAATTGATTTGAACCCATGGGTACATACAAAACTGCGTCCCACCCTTTACGTCAAGAGGGGAAATGAAGACGAGGGAGCAGTTGGGATGAAAGCGCCGCCTCATAAACAAGAAGCACAGGGAAACGAGCGGGAAGGTGCGAAACCTTAAGACAGGAAATCGAACGTTTCATGTTCCGTGACGGGAACTGTTTCCAATTAACTTTATTGTGCAACAAAAACAGCTTCATTAAGAGGGAACAATGCAATTAAGGAGTTCCCAAGAGGGATAAACGCGAATCAAGGTATGAAAACGGGGCCGACGACGAGATGGCGGCAGTCTTGTCTGAGAAGCATCCGTCGTTTCTCCGCTATCGATCAGAGCCAAGGAAGGGTGAACACCCCTTTGAGGGTCCTTACCCCCCCTTCACCCCTCTAGCCGATGAATATTCCGCATAAACAATCTGATTCGACGGAATTCGTGGAACGGAGTCGCACCGCTTCCGATTCTACACAGAAACTGCGACTCGGATCGATTTTTTTCTCCTTCTCCTTTGCTTTTAAAATAGTTACTTTGTAAAATAAAATGATGTTCTTGCTTGCCGCGGTGTTGCGGAAAATACAGTTGCTAGATTATGGATTCTTATGCAATCACTGGAAATATTAATGTGAAACGTATTATAGGAAGCATGCAAATTTGCCATTCAATGACATATTCTTTTTCCAGCTTATTAAATGTTTGGAACATTAAGAAAATTCTAAGATTCGGTAAAATATTCTCGGGAAGACAGCTTAAGGCTATCAAATTGGAATATTCGAAGAAGATTAAAGAAGTGTTATACTTGGGATTATCTTGGAATACAGTGATAAAAGACAGCGTCTCATCTGCTGTCATGGAAGACCCGTTATGCTACTACAGGATTCAAATATTTCAAACAACATAGATGTAACTAACTTAGCTACGTATTTTCATGTAAATTTGAATTTTAACAAAAGGGAGTCATAGGATCAAATGTGTATCTTTGATATAATATTCCTATTCGCTAATTAGAAACAATTATAGAATACAATTCAAACACATGGTTGAACATGCTACGTTTTAGTTTACTGGTTAAACCCACAGTGTAAAATAAATGACTGAACAAATAACACATATCTCTCTCTCTCACCACTCCTCCTTCACCTCTCCGCCCTCTCAACCATTCTTATCTTCCAAATTATATTTGAACACTTGTACATTTTTAGTATCGCTATAGAATTATTTAACAAATATAGATAAATTGCAACAGTGTTTTCGAACCGAACAATTCTAACCGTTCCCGATACCTTAAAGCAGATACCTCCATATAGGGTAAGGTTGCTCAAGTCGTACCAGTGCTTAAGTCGTACCACTTGAATTTTGAATGAACTACAGCGATAACAGCGCATACAACCACAATAAAATATACATTTGAGTCAATCAAATGTTTTACATTTCATTTTCTGCCGTAAATCTGCCTCGTTATAAATCAATCTGATCAGATAAGTTTATTTCAATTTTCATATAATTTTCTGCCTACGTTTGGTAGCTAATTTTGCACATTAATTATCGTTAAAATTGTGTTACTTCTTAGATATAAATTCAGAAGAATTTACATAATCGTTTGGTCGAAACGAAATCGTATTAATTTTATTCAATGTTAAGTTACATTACTTTTAAATGTAACTTGTGTCGTGTCTTAAGTCGTACCGGTATGAGGTTCCTAAATCGTACCAGTACTGTTCCGTTCTACGGAACAGTTGCGGGAAGTTGTTCATCGGCATTTATGACACGAGCGTGCCGGTAATGCTACTTTTGAGGATTAGGAAATTTGGCATGAATTTGATAATGATTTTTGCGCTCCTACAATTGTGATTAAAGACTTTAGGCACTCCACCATTGGACATCAGTAATCAAGAAGAGCTTTCTGCAATGGTTACACAAGAAACTAAAAAAATCCGTGAGGAAGAAACGGATACGCCTACAAACCAAATAAAACAGCAATTAAATATCTTAGCTCCTATTCCTATAATAAATCATAGCAAGGTATTCCGTGGATGCTCCACCTCATCAGTTGAAATAACGCCAACGCAGAATAAAGAAAACATAAAAAATGCGACAAATAAAAGAAACGTAGGAATAAAAAGGAAGAATAAAAAGGAATTGGCATTAAACATTAAAAAAGAAGAAAAGTGATTGGTTTTGTTTTATTTGCGGAGAAGATCGGGAGGAAAACATGATTAAATGCTTGAGATGCAAATCATTGGTTCACGATTTGTGCGCTGAAGTTGACAAAAGAATAAAAAAATTTGTGTGTAATGTTTGTATTAATTCAATACTTATGTGTTATACAAACAGATAAATAAAAACTACGTTTTAAACATTATTGTTGCTTTATTGAATTCTTAGGTACGACTTAGGCTATGGGTGATACGACTTAGGAAACCGATTACTTGTGCGTGCCAATGTAGGTTTATAAAGATATAGCTTATTTTAAACGAAAACATATAGATTTTCCAATTTCGTTATAATAAATGACAACAATATTAACAGAAGCTTTAAATGACACATTTAATTTCTATTTATTCGATAAATCCTAAGTTTTATGCGAATTTGTTCTTAAGGGGTACGACTTGAGCAACCTTACCCTATTTCGCGAAGGAAGTTTAAACAACACTTGAATACCCCATTTCACGATAGGTCGGGTAAAGCTTTTCAATCTCGGTCAGTTCATGACGAATCGGTGGATGGATTCGTCCGGCGACGCTCCTGAAAAAAAAGTGGCCGAAAAACCACAGCACGGCGGACCGTTCCACCGGAACTGCTAATCAAAACGCGGCGAAACGGTTCCGGGTATAAATAGGGGGAAAAACAGCGAGCAGGGAGGGGGATGAGCAGCAGAAAGAACAGCGAGAAAGTAGCGGTCCGTGACCGGCGTCGCTGTGCGCCCGAGCAAGCTTTTTCTGTCATCCCGTGGGAAGGGGCGATAATAACGAAAAGTTCGCCAAGGCGACGCTCGCGTCGAAGACGAGGACGCCCAATGGGTAGAGGATGCCGTAGAGAGCGTCGAACGGTACAACGGAGCGTGGAAAACAGTGGCAACGAGCGGGAGAAGGGGAGACGATCACGGAACTGCTGCGATTCTTTGAAACTGCCATCCCCGACCAACAACCGCCATCGTCTTCGGAACCCCACTGTTGCTGTCACTGTTACCGCTGAAGACTGTCGTAGAAGACGTTCAATTGGTTACCGATTTCTTCTGCCTGCTTGCTTTCTTACGTTACTTCGCGATCGAGTATGTCCACTTTCAACGGGGGCCGTCATAATTCGCTATGGATAGAGAAATAAAATTGTAAGGGATGAGAGGACGGTTAGGCGTGGGCCCAGCAACCATGGCCTCGAAACGTGGTTGAGCTAGTTAGAACGGCGAAAAGTTGGAACATCGCATTATACCGGGGCTTGATCTATGCTCTGCTGCGGGGGTGGGTCGATAACGTTGTCGGTGGTGCACAGGGAATACCCAGGCTTCCGGCGCTCGGTTTCAGACCCGATTTATCGAGGCACACTCTGTTTTGCCTACTAACGATTTGCCGAACACATATACATATATTCAACTATCCAATGGCACAGATAATTCGTTTCGTGTTGCGTCGAATCTGTGTTAAGAGAGAGTTAAAATTAACCCTTTACGCTCGAGAGGTGACTGCTGATAATCAAACGATAGCAATTTTGCAAGTTTCTGAATGCAGATAGTCATGTTTAAAAATTTCAGCAATCTTTATCTGAATTAAACGAGTGTTAAGATAAGTAAATTCTGATTTCCCTAATTTCGGTGTTTTGTATTTGGAGATTTTTGAAAACAGAGAGTCACCTTTCGAGCGCAAATGATTAATAATAGTAGAGCTGATAATTCATACTATGCGCGAGTAGTTCAAGTTTATTAAATCGTGACTTATAATACTAAAACTAAGTTATAAGAGTATCTTGTTATAGGAAGACTATCAGTTTTTGCCCATGTTATAAAGAAGTTAAGTTATCATAGTACTCTAATAGAAAGCTAAGCAATCTTTTTTTGATATTCTCAGTTAGTTATAAGAAATTTTAACATTTATGACTAAAGAAACAGACACTTTGCATATTCTGGATTTATCGATGGTTAGTTTAATTCCTAATTGTTCTCTATTATAATTTGATGTAGTATACCTTCAATTAATTCTATTACGTACAAACAAGCAAAGAATGTTTATGTGAAAGTTGTTGTTTAAATCACGCTACTAGCCAAAGATTTGTACCTAATTACTATCTAAGGATTCTAAGGAATACAATGGTATAAAAAAGAATAAAATTGCATTACATTAAAATATTTCCTCGTCAAATATGTACGGAGATAAGGTAGGCTGATGTGTTAAGCTATATTAAACCACAAATGAATGGCTATATTAAGATATACATACAGTTACTATAAAGAGTACTTGCACATCACTTCAAAAATGTATATATATGAATATAATAATTCATGTACATATGAATTAATTACATTCAAATATATTGAATTTCTTATCATTTAATAAGTACAAAAATATTGAAATGCGGTGTGGTGAAAATAAAAAAGAAACATAAATTTACTAGGGGTGAATGGGTACTTGAGATTTCATGTCAGGGCCGAGTCGGGAATTTTATTTGTTGCGATTCGACAATATTCGAGTATCAAGTTTAAACCGTAAATTATATTCCTTTTTTGAGAATATTTGTTTTCTAAAAGTGAATTTTAGAGATCGGTGTATACCACAGTATCAAATGCTTTCGGGTCTCGATCCGAATCACGTTCAACCCGAACCGAGTCTCGGTTACCCGTAATTTCGGGTATCCACACAACCTAGTGCGAACACTTTACTTATAACCACTTCATATAATGATACTGGCTTCTGCCACTTTAACCCTTTCGGTACGAGCGCTCTTTCCGCCGCGACACTCCCGCTGTACGAGGTGTCGCGCCGAAAACACGCACATAGCACATGGTCAGTTCTTTGTGCGAAGACTTTCTTAACCTTATATAAGATCTATACTTAACACCAGAACTACCAAGAATTAAAGTACACTTATTTGCATGGAAGAGATAAAATTGGAAATTACATGAAAAAATACCGAATACATAGAAAACAATTCTTTATTTATACCTTCTGTAGAAAATCATAGCAAATTTTAGAAACTTCACCATAGTGAATTTATAAGGTTGCTGTGAATAATCATCAATTCGTCACTTCGACTGCTCCGGTAATTCTAGTGTTAATAAAACAATGCTTTTTTCCAAGTGTTGTTGGTAACTTTAATTGGAAACTTTACCACAGTGAATTTATAAGGTTGCTGTGAATAATCACCAATTCGTCATTTCGATTGCTCTTGTAGTTCTAGTGTTAATAAAACAATGCTTTTCTCCAAGTGTTGTTTTTGTAACTTTAATATTAAAAGATATTTATATAAAATTCTAGCAATTACATCAGTTATACTGTTTGTGGCATGGATTGTCACATGGATGCCGGATGTATACGGCGCTCGTCCACATAGGTCATCAGATGGACATCGGATATATCCGGCACCCGTACCGAAAGGGTTAAATATAAATGGAATATCTGTATATTATGTATTTCGGTATCAGATTCCCGCCAAATCGTTTTCCAAACTTCTTTTCTCTTTCTCTAAAGAGACAAGTAGAGAAAAAGGGAAAAGGAAATATAAAAAGAGAGACGCAACGCTTTTGGAAACGTCCTCGACGCTCGAGTTTTATCTTTCAAGACGCAGCAGTGAAAGCTGTCGCTGCTGGCCCGTTTTTTACAGAAGGCGAATCGAAAACTCAGCCGCGAGGAACGGAGTGCACTCCAGTCTTGCACGATGCAACGTTTACATTCTACGTTTACAGCCTACCCTTGCGACACTCTGCGCCCCTGCCGCTATACCCTCTCTATCTCAGGGAAAATGTTCGGAAAGCAGCGGCTCCATTCGAACCAATTTCGTTGTTTTACAGTAATAGCGCGTCTGAGTGCACGGTGACGTAAAACCGTTCGTCATTGGTATCCCATGAGTGAACTGCGAATTTGTATACATGTGCATAAGAATTTGTTGGGTTTTTAAGGTCATTCCAAGATCAGATAGTTAATTCTGATTTTTCATACACAGTTATGAACAGAATCGAGTCCACATTCGATTAAAATAGCGTAAGTACAGTTTTGAACTGCTGTAACATTGAATATGGAGGTTCTAAAATCATTCTATAGTTATTTTAAAGGGCAGACATACATGTGCACGGGCGTCGTACACAACATTGAAGAGGACTGTCCTTGCTTTATTTTTACACTATTTATGTTGCATTCTCAACTTATGATTAAGAAATTATTATATTATATCAGACAAAACATTAATTCGAACAAGCATATTTTTACTTGAACTTATTCAAACGAGCAGCACTGTACTATCGCAAAGTAAGATTGAGCATTACAGATCAAAGGAATAACACTTCTCCTCTTTACCAAGTACTGAAATTATTCTTCCTGAACTTTCACTTTAGATACTATTGTAATAGCAATATGTACTGGGTTTGATTCGAACAAAAATATAAATTTGAATAATATAAGTTCTGTTTCATCGGAACGTTAGTATAAGTTAGAAATAAGTTATTATTATAAGGAAAATTAAGAGGCCCAAAAAAGGACCCGTAGACCTGACCGGGCCCTGTTAGAATAGCGTACCGTTCAGGTAATCAACCAACCCCCTCCCTTATGTAGTCCGAATTGGGCTAGCGGAAGGAGCTTGATTCTCACTCTAGGCAGAATCATAAAGTAGTACGAACGGAGAACACCTGAGTATATTTTTACCTTACCTTTTTGAATTGACTGTATGAACGTACGGTAGTGCAGCGTGTACGCGTCGCAATCGTAAATAACGGAATTGAGCGAACGCGATTTAAACACAGTTTTTCCAAGTTCAATAATATCGATCTCATCCTAGCATCAAACACTTACATATCCGACAAATATACATTTCGTGTAAAAGTTTCAGATCACTTACTTAGATTTTAAAATAAACTTAAAGATTAAGAATACAAATTTTAAAACTTCTGTAAAGTACTGTACCCATATAAATCACATAATTCTTTTTTTCCATTTTCTCATTCATCGTTGCTCAATTTCCAGGGCCATAACGTCATTATAACAATAAAACGTCTAATACAGCAAACACAAGAACATGAGAAACCTTAACACGGTCACAAAGGTGGACGATAAATACCGATTAGGTAACGAGGGGTGCTCGAAAAGGAAGAAATATCGGAGTCATAACAGACCGTTTATGTTGGAGCAGATTCGCAGCACTTTCCTTCCCTTAAAGATCTAAACTTTCGTATACGCTGAATCAATGCTCTTGCCAGAGGTTGTTGAAGGTGTATCCAAACAAAAGGACCTACAATTTCAATAAAATTACTTTATAACTCCATATGACTTAAAAGTTACATATGTATAGGAAAAAAGGTGGGAATGCGGACCAGGAACATTTTTCCTATAATAGTTGCTATGATATGTTACCATGGACCATGACGGTTCATATTACGATCTCTCTTGTTTCACGAAGATATATTATTTTCTTTTTGTTTAAAGGTCATCCCACTATTTTAAGAAAACAATTAAGTAAAAAAAATAGTAACCTGAAATAAAAATGGTCCCCACAAGATATGGACTAATGTCACAAACGAAGGAAGTTTAAAAAGGAAGACTATCAACGATTTCCATTAGATTTTACACTATCGTTCCTTATTTTCTCTTGTCTTTATATTATGATCATTAAAATACAAGATCTGTAAGAAAAATTAACTATTTTGTTACGAGCTTCTTGTCTTTTTCGCTTCGGTCCATATTATCACTCTAATTTCTAAGACCATATTTTTGACAAACTTCCATAAAAATAGTTGAATTTTTAGGTAATATAATTATTTATACATTATCTTAGATCTATAAACTGATCTCCAATTCTAACTCATATACCTTTTGAGTTTTTATTGCGTATTTTCTTCGAAACAAGAAAGGTGGTTCATATTCCCATCTTCTCCCTTATTAATATACCTATTCTACAACCTTATGATGAGAAATCCCAGTTAAATATGACTTTTTTCTATAAAAGAAATGAAATTTTGCTTACAAAGGATTAATCCGACGTTGCTGTATTATACAAATTTAACCTGATAAGCGTGGCAAGGCATTATTTACATGAATTAGTTTTTTTTTTTAAGAAATGTTTAAGACATAAATTTAATGAACACATTGATTGTATCGTATATCCTCAACTGCACAGCAGTAAACTCTTATATAAATGTACGTAGCAGACACTGCGGACTAATAACTTTAAATAACTCGATAATTAAATAATAAAAACAGCCGATTTTTAAATCGGTGGGATATTTCATACCTTACCACGTTGAATTAAAATAAAGAGTGTTGGGAACAATTAGTGTGAATGATTGGTATGAATGTGGTGTATGAAAGTATGTTGGCAAGAATGAGAGTGCTTGAATGATTGCTGTGTGGTATGAACTTCACTTCAGATTTTTTTAAGATCTGAGAGAGCAAGTAAGTAAGGAAGAGAAAAGGAAAGTAAAATTAAAGATTGCATAAAATTAAGATAAAAGATAAGAAAACATTACTGTAATTATTAATTAAATCTATATTATTATTATTATTAAATATTGAAATCTAAAAGGTTTTCATTCACTTGTTTCTCCTTAAAACTAAAAATACTTTCCCTGACCACGTGGAAATCCAACAAAGAGAATTATCAGACCTAACACAATACAACAAAAATCATTTTGCTTCGAGAGGCAAAACTTATGCTACAGCTATAGTTGGCCGAAGACGAAACATTACTAGCCGATCCTTGGAAACTTTTTCACAAGCCTTAAAGTTACTGCTATTCCGCTCGAAACTCTTGACTGAAACATCGACTCGAACATCCAGCAGAAATTCACGCAGATAAGCCGATGCACAGGGAATTCGATCTACGGAAATCACTTCGACGCAAGATTCCGTGGTATCTCCCGTGGTTGTTTTTTGGAATCTTCGCAGTCTCCCCCCAGGCCAGGCTCTCATATCATTTGAAACGGCACAGCTTTGTTCGCGATAAGCGAATCCAGCGGCTTCGACCTTTTCCCGTTTTCCTTTTACATTTTGTTTGTCGACTATTTTCTGTGTCTCCTTTTTTTACGGGAAAAAAAGGCTTGATTGCACGCATTGATAAATTTATCGATGGAATAGGAAACAGTTAGCGGAAATTTCAGTTTTTTCGTTACAACGATACATGGCTTGTGCCCATAATTATGAAAGTGGTCTAAGTCAAAATTAAAAAAAAAATCAGTTTATCAATTATTTCACATTATATTACTTTAAACTAAATTAATTCAATATAATTTTCACGATATTGTAAAAAATGAACGATTAGATAGTGGTTGGTATTTCAACATTATACGGAATTCATTTAGTGTTTTTATGAAAGTGGTCTAAGTCAAAAATTTGAAAAATTTGAGATTAGTAGTTATTACAAATCAGCTGACGATAATAATGGTAACGATGTTATCACATTATTTAAACGAGAAACATAAATTCATTTGTGAATTTGTAAAAAATGAACCGTTACATTGTGTTAGCCATTTTGCCATGTTGACCAAAAATATACGGAAATATTAAATTACTTCCATTATACACCACCACTAGACAAGTAACGAAAGAAAAACGAAGATATTATGTGTTTACTACCACCCTGCATCCCTCCAGTTTTGCAGGAACATTTTAAGAATCTCAAAACTCATAATGATAAAAGCCTAAAATGATAAAAATGGATTACTTTACAAAAGTAATTAATAAATGTTCATGAATTATTTTATTAAAATTATTGTTTCTAATAAAACTTATAGTTTTTTATCGCTTTAAGTCATTTATAGGCCATTCAGTTAATTTTGAAAATGGTCTAAGTCAATTCAAACTTTAAAAACAACATTTTCGTATGAGATTCACACAAAATTTCACATTCTTAATAAATTTTCACTAATCAAGACTAATAAAATTCTAAATTAAAATATTGCATAATATAAAAATATTTTTTAACTTATTCAAACGTAATCCATTAAATATCTCGAAACAAGAAATATATGACTTACTTAAACCACTTTCATAATTATGGGTACACTTATGCTTTTTCTTGTAAATGAAGGATTTAATCTGAAAATCTTTGTAAAAATTATTTAAACTGCTAAAATTTTCAACTTTTGTATGTCATAAGAGAAAACTCTCCATATTGCTCCATGACAAGAGCAGGCGTCTCTATTTTTATAGAAATCTTTATTCTTCGATACTCCGCTTTTTGATCATAATCGCGTTCCATTCTATTGCAAACCGTCATACTTCTTAATATACGCTATCGATAGAGAGTTTGGGCACACTACAACCTTGAAAGTACAAAAATAATAAATAATAAAAAATAAGTGTAACTGGAAAGTTACTAGGCATAACATTGGTAAAATAGTTATACTATAAATTAAATAAAGAATAAAGAGTGATTTTGAAATTATCGAAAATATCTATGAAAAATAGTGTTATATGAGCGTCTTTTGAAATAGTTATTTAAAATATTGACTTTTAAAGGCTATTATTACGTTTCATTCACTCTTCATTGATATTAGCGTTACAGTAAAACAACATAAAGGATTTTAAAGAGCTCTTTCAGTGTTTCTAATCTTTCTGCCAGTATTAATCCTGCAGATTTTGCAGTTTTATTTAATTCATCTCGTCAGTCACAGTGATCAAAATTGTAATCTATTTGAATCGTACAGTTCGAGTGCATTGAAAGCGATCCGAGGAGCGATAGGAATAGGTAAATGTAATTTGTGACATCTGTGACGCTAAAAAGTAAATTGATCTTTTATTAGCTCTCGAGACTAATCCTCTTTTAGTACCTGCATCATTCCTTTCATAGAATAGAGCTACACGATAAAGTGTTGTATCTACAAAGTAGACAATAGCAAATTCGCTTTGATAGTGCTTTTATTATGTAACACAAAAGTCATTAAGTAACTAGAAGGGTCTCTTTACGAAAAGCAGGCATTATAAATTTAATTCTTCCTTTTAATTATATATAAATATAGTTTCTTTACTATAACAGAGTTTATATTTTCAATAAAACATTTACGGTTCAAGGAAAGCTTCATCCTTTTTGAATTTGTAACGTGTTCCAAAATTATTATTCACTTAGTGTTATAAATATCTTATTCCAACCAAAAATAATAGAAAATCTACGTAAATTGCAATGAACGATTTCGTACACACTAATTTAACACTTTGAACACTACGTCGCCTAAGTTTCGATTAGATTCTCATAGGTGAATAACAGAACAATAACAGCGAAAAGAATAATAGATTGTTGAATATAACTTAAATTAAAATCATTCAAATTCAAATTAAA
Source organism: Tetrapedia diversipes (assembly GCA_033822845.1). Lineage (NCBI taxonomy): Eukaryota > Metazoa > Arthropoda > Insecta > Hymenoptera > Apidae > Tetrapedia > Tetrapedia diversipes. The sequence continues at coordinate 363,702 of JAOPTO010002403.1, read as the reverse complement.
CATGTTTTGCGGCCAACGTGTTAATATTTTCAAACCCGATATACTGTTTGCTAGACACCACTTGATTTAAAATAATAATTTACTCGGCACTCAATCCCACCGCCAATCAACACGTCGTCACACACAAAGACCCTCCATCCAAATCTCTTTTTCGAAACAATTTCCCCGTTTAAACGCCACGCAAATATTTGTCACCTCGGATTCGAACGACAAATTCTTCGAACGAACCACCCTTCCTGTCTCTTCGTTTCCGGAACAGGGGGGTGGAAGCTTACCGGGACTGAAGCGAAGAAAGACGTAAAGTGGCTTTAAAGTAACTCGACGATGTTCCACCACCGGAGCTTCCCTAACCTGTGCTCCCGTGTCGTTGCCGTCACGTAATTTTAATTGCCTATATCCATATTTCCGGGAGCGGAGATACCCTCCGGGGACGAAAAGTCATTTCGCCTCAACCCTCGACCATTCTCCCGCCGCACGCTCCGCGTCTGTTCAAACGTGAGGAAATGTAACGACCGGAATCAACCTGATCCCCTTGCGCGCCCCGCCCCCTTCGAGACGAAGCTTGAACGTCGAGGGGGAAGGGCGGTAGAACGAGCGCCACAGATCTCGATGTTTTCCCCCCAAGTTTCCTTGCGAATTTCTTTTCCCGCCGGGAGATCCGTGGGGCGCTGAGAAGGGGTACAGCAGCCTCGGCTGCGATCCACCTTTATGACTACTGACGAGGTAATTCACCGACGAATCGCGAAAACGTTTACCCAGCTGCTTTTGAAAGCAGGTCGACGCGTTATTGGAAACCCGTGACCCGGCACGCGTGCCGAACAGATTTATGTCGGATGAAAATGGACCGCCCTTCTCTCTTTTCGTTTTTCGTTTTGTTTCATCATTTGAGGTCTGTTCAACCTAACTCTTATTCGCTTCAGGTTTTACCCCGTTGCTGCACGCTTTTAATTTAATGATCGTGCTCAGAAACACATTTTTTTTTTCAATTGTTTATGACTGCCAAATGGCATCAAGTGTAAGTTGTATGTTTGAAAGTGAAAATTAACACATTTGGCTACAGTTTTTCCAAAACAACTCTCGACGGCTATAACCTTCATTTACCCGTCATGTCATTTCTTCTCTTCCCAGAGCAAATGACGGCTATGACCATCGTGACGACTATACAGCATTTGCTTGACTAATTCAAAATGATTCCTATGAATAAAAGAGAGTAAATAGGTGTAACGTTAACACAAGAAAATCAGTTTGAAACAAAATTATCATTTGTAAGTTATTTTGCTTATAAAATAGTATAATAATAACCGCATAAAAAAGCAATTAACACTATTCCTACCGACACTTCACGAATACCTATTCATACCGCGACATTCCCACGTAAGGCACACTACAAATTTTTCTCAGAAAATAAACAATAAAAAAAGAAGTGAATATTGAATAACGTATCATACGTATATTTGAGGAAAAGTCTAAAGTTTAAAGTCGATTCAATTACGTTGTATATATGAATTTCTAATCGAAATTTTAAAAACGGTCATTTGACCGGTCGTGGTAGGAATAGTGTTAATATGCAGTCTGACATGCTATAACTTTTTTTCTAGATGTGTTACTCAATAATTAATAAATATATGTGTTAGTACACTTCATACTAACGCTGTTCCTTTTTTTATTGATTAAAATGTGCACGACGGCTATAGCCGTCATTTCCGGCAACGGGTTAAGTTTGTTGATTAAATGTGTAGGTCAGAGAAGTGGGGAAAGAAGCAATGGTAAATGTAGGTATATGTATAACGTTTTATTTTAAATTAGTGTTCAGAATGAAGATTCTAACCCTTTGCAGTTTTACATAAATTTAAAATTATGTATCTTGTATACAATAAAGACATCCGTATTCGAACCTGTATTATCTGAGTACCTGAACAATCTTTTGCATAGCTACTTATATCAAAGAATAGAAGCTAAATGCTAATTTTTATTGATTTCCGTTTGAATAAATGAAATTCGACGTAAAAGAGAACGATTGTTCTGTTATCCAAGAACTTTGTCTCCCTATTAGTTCGTATATGAGAGTCTCTACTGTATGTAATTATACATAAAAATGTAGCAAAGTTGTACAAGTTATATTCAAATACTTATTATTCTATATCTTATACGGTTGCATATAATTAATGTAAATGCGTGGATTTATGTGATATGAAAAAGTAGAACAAAAACAGGGGAAAGTAATTAACAACCTGACATTGATTGGTATACTACGAAATATGCGAGAAACGTGTATAGAATGCGCAAAAAAAGCAGAACAATATGCACAAAATGTGCAGCATTCCAATCCCATGCATTGTATAGAATATAAAGTATACATTTTCGCAATCCCTTAATGACAAAATACATTTAAGCGCGGATCTCATTTTTTGTATATTCTAATGTGTAATATAGAAATACGCATTTCAGTATTATGCAAAAGCTTTAGACCATCTGTATTATCAAGCTTGTAACGATAATTAAGCGTAATTTAAAAAGCATTACCAAATATTGTTACTTGTAAGAAGCTATAAAAAGCTCTGAAGTGCACAGAATTATGATTTCGATGTTGCAAAATGTAAGTATTTCGAGTATGGGATGCAGAAAATATCAAATAAATTTATTATATAATAATTTTATAATTATTTTAAAAAATTGTCATTCTATCTAAGGCAAAGAAGCTTATATATAATAAAATACTGATTACTTTGCAGTAATCGTTATTTTGTAGTCTAATTAACAATTCTTTCGTTGCGTATTTCTCAAAAATTAACAAAACGATTGGAACAGCGTCGAGTATCCCTAAATGCATTTTTAAATACTTTTCTTTGAGTAAATGTTTCAAGATTTGTAACCTCAGTCGTGAACATTCGCATAGGCGGGGATCTCGAAAGTGATATTATCCGATTACGGAAGGTAAAAACTGTTATTTTAAATTAATTTCAATTATAATCACTCGAGCAAAAATTGTGGGCAGGAAGATAAAAGCAAATAATTCACGTGATGAATGAAAACGGGCTTAACAGAATGAATCTCTTTATCCGAAATTGGATTTACGACCGGTAATCCGCTTTTTCAACGGCCTTGATAAAAACAACAAAGAAGAACGCAAAACGAACGTTTACCGAGAGCCGTTGCAATGCTTGTAACGCGATTACGTGAAATAGCATTAATAATGATTATCGCTGCGTGATTCGCGATAATATCGTAACGCTCCCTGTTTCATTTAACCAACCATTTTTCCGAGGCCAGTGTGTACAGACAGAATAAGTTTAATTGTTGTTACTGATCACCTCGAAGAGGTACAGTGGTTCCAAAAAGTATTCGTACACTATGTCACAAATAAATTCGTTTAACCCTGAAATTCTAAGTTTGATGGAAGTATTTCATAAAACTTTGTGGGTATGTAGATCGTAATAGTATACCTATGAATTAATCTCTTCTTTTCATTTAAATGCCATTTTAAAGGGGTGAAACCACCGTTGAAGTTTCTGAGCTTTCTCTCATTTTTTAAAGATAACTTTGTAATAGTACTTGATGAAGCAAACCCTTTCAAATAGAAAATGTTTAATTTTTAATACAACATCGCCCTGCCATAAAAAAAGAACACAGAAAAGCTTGTATTCAAAGCGTGAAAAAACGCTGAAACTGAGATTCGTTATCAGCCCCCTTAAAAGATATTTTGTCGCCAAAAAAATTGCTCCACGCTAGACACATCATGCTCTGTACACACATAAAGTTTCATTGAAATCAGAATTTCAGAAGTAGATGAATTTCCTTATAATACAGTATACGAATACTTTTTGGAGCCACTGTAGGGATCAAGAGACCATTTTAATTCTATAAGACAGATATGGGCAAGCCATTTAAATAAATCATTTTAATATAATTTTGTATTTGTATTAACCACTACAAATAAAATAAGATGTGAAATAAAATGAATATACAGTATGAATTATCTTTAGGTAATAACTATTTATGTGATATGCACTGCGAATCACTGCGAATCACTGCGAAGAAATCTGTATTTCTGGTGCAATTGATATGATTTACATTAGATATGGGCAAACGAATCAACTAAAATTATTTTCAAATAATTTTTCATTTTATTTAATTGTTACCTTTGAACGATATCTGTAAAATCCTAAATGCATAAATTTCTATGATAAAATGTATATTTCTGGTACAATTTACATAAAAGGGTGTAAAATTATTTCAGAAATCATTTCAGGAAATATTTATTCAAATATAAAATAAAATATCGAATTATTCTATTTAACTAACCAAATAAAATTAGATAACACATTAGTTAAATAATTACTTTTAAAATAAAATTAACGAGTAATAAACTGTTTTAATCATGAATAATCATGATTAAAGGGAAAACATTCTATGAAAAATTAAAAACTGCTGTTTTGTATGTTAAATAATGATTACGTATAATTGTGTTTATCTACTGATGTAATTTGTTGAATCTACTATGTATAAGTTCATCAGCGAAAATACAAATAATAAGTGTAATAATTTTATTAATCGAAGGTATAATTTCTCAGGAAGCTCTTCCACAACATTAATAGTCGTATTATCTGTGTTAATTGACAGTCGTTCGTTTCTTCCATTAGTACCATGATCCTGATGGATGCGCACACGTACACGTGACCATGAACGCGAGCTTGAAATGAATTTTGAAACTTTAATCGTCCTCCGTTCGTGACCCACCTGCTCAAATTAATTAAGCGGATATTTCGACGCATCGTCGTTCCACGTAATAGCCGGAAATATTCGATTAGCGAACTGTAAATAAACGATTAACGCGACAGCCTATGATCGTTAGCGATTCCATCTGCCCAGAAGCGTGTGTTTCCCATGCTGTTTCAACAACCTTCGTCAAAATTATCCCATTCACGAATATAACGTTCGTTTATGTTATAAGGGGCAACGAAGCAACAGTTTCTCATAGATTGCACAATGAGTTCACACTGCACTTTTTATGCGAAGAATACAATTTATTATTTCAATTTTTCTGACGATACTTATTACTCTCGAGTTCTATATTGCGACGATCTCATTTTACATGCGTATGAACTTTTAATGACTAATTGCTCAACGGATGACATTATTGTTTCTTTGTCATCATCGATCGATATCAATAAATTTTTCGTATACTGACGTCAGATTTCGAGGTTCGATGGTTTTTAAATGTTTTATTTCTATCAAACTTTAATTTACAAAATCTATGACGTTACATAGTATAAAACGAAGACTACTGTGTTGCAGCTGGTAACAAACAAAAGGTTCTTGCTAGGTTTCGTATTATCCTTGTACATAGTTTGAGATTTAGAGTAATGGAGTAGGAAAAATATAACAGGGATATAGAGAGGTTTCAGAAATTGATGAATAGATATGAGATAAATGACTTGGATAGATGAGTAAGGGTTCAGAGTTTAGGACGTATGATTCGAGAGGATGAGTGGAAGTTCGGAAGTGTAACAATTTACAGGAGATGGTACTGGTTGTCTTAATTAAACAAGCGATGTTTAACACTGATAATTCGTTACTTGAGTGGATGTCTGGAAGAAAGGCATACATTATATTTTATGAATTTGAGAGAAGAGTGGCTAAACGATTTACTGCCCACTGCAATAGGTGAAGGTCATCTAACGCAATGTACGCCCTATTCCCATTTTAAAGAATAGATTATAGTTCAGTGCTATCCAAATTATTGTTTACATCGTAGACAGTGATTTGTATTAATTTCTTAGAAAGAATAGAAATATATTAGTTTCCTTCCTTTTTCATTTGAACATATCTACCTATGAATTTTAACGGCATATTAACACGTTCTATGCCACGTGGGGCGTATACGCTCTACGCTGAACTTACTGTTCAAAGCATTGGGTGGGTATTCTCATTGTAAAATGAAGAATTAAAAAAAAAACATTAATTATGGTTTTGTACCATTGAAAAATTGTAATGCGTACGTACAGTGGCTCCAAAAAGTATTCGTATACTGTATTATAAGGAAATTCATCTACCTCTGAAATTCTGATTTCAATAAAACTTTATGTGTGTACAGAGCATGGTGTGTCCAGCATGGAGCCATTTTTTTGGCTGCAAAATATCTTTTAAGGAGGTTGATAACGGATCTCAAAGTTTCAGCGATTTTTCACGCCTCGAATACAAGCTTTTCTGGGTCGTCTTTTTTATGACAGAGTAATAGAATATTGAAAATTAAACATTTTTTATTTGAAAGATTTTGCTTCATCAAGTACCATTACAAAGTTATTTTTTAAAAATGAGAGAAAACTCAGAAACTTCAACGCTGGTTTCACTCCTTTAAAATGGCATTTAGATGAAAAGAAGAGATTAATTCATACATATACTATTACGATCTACATACCCACAAAGTTTTATCAAATAGTTTTTATTTAAAGTTTTATCAGGCTCAGAATTTCAGGGTTAAACGAATTTATTTGTGACATAGTGTACGAATACTTTTTGGAGCCACTGTAGGTCAAAAAAAATTTTTAATCGTGAAAGTGTGGGTCGTATACGCCTGAACGGAAAGTCTTCAAAAAATGGTCAGGCACGGAACGTGTTAAGAACTCAAGTTTCATTGAGTTTTATTTTTCAGACTTTTAGTAACATGGCCAAGTACTCACTAAAAATTTTACCAACTTGATCTTCAGATCATATTAATCACAATTCCATGAATTTTGAAAATTTGTAATACATGCTCTTTTTTTAGACGTTACATTCATTTGTCCCTTGTAATTTCTTCCATTTCGCAGAATAATCGCGATTTCCATACGCCGTTCCCACAAATGATTTCTTGTGGAGCGCGTTTTGAAATTTTCAACCGATTTGGCTCCACGCCGATGTGCGGGATGTACTTTCGTAGGTGAAATTAATTATACGCGTGTTTCGCTTCGTCATTATCTTGATTATATTCCCGTATAATTATGCGATAATTTCCTGAGACGAGCTTTACCACGGTGGAAACAATTAGAAGGCCGGCTCAACTGAAGAATGATGAAAATATTCGAGAGGGGTCGTGATCTCACGAGCGCTCCTCCTGTGAGAGATGAAAATCAAATTAACCTCGATGATAGATCTCATTCATCCGGAAAATTGTGGAAACGGATTCGGTTGAGCTTTCTGTAAATTAAACCTGGAAATCATTAAAAGGAATATTATATGACAAACGTAATGCGCTTCAAAAAGTGTTTCAGTAGATTGCTTTTAAGCGTTTACAAATAGGTAAAATTTGAGAATTCTGTTTTTCTTAATTTATTTATTTAAGGTCGCATCGACTTATAAAAATCTTTAACGACTACGTTTATTATACATTTGTGTACAATACATGTATTTTTACGATATATGTGTACATACATGATTTATTCTTTTACGCCACATTACGCCATAAAGGAATATTCGGGAGACAATTGTACGTCATCAATAGACAAGCTTGCCCTTGGTCACATGACTCCCAATCATATGGAACGCTTCCGAAAAGCAGTCAACAGAGTCACTGCGGCATCAGGGTGTCACGGGAATTTTCCTCGGATTAGAACTGTTCTAAATATAATGTTTCGATCCTACCGTGAAGACTCTCGTAAGAATAACTCAGAGGATAGGTTTCGAAAAGAGTAACGCCTTACTTCATGGTCAAAACGATAACTGACTGTTCTTTATTGTGACGCTCTTTTATATGGTACGATATTTGAATGGTGGGGGTAACGAAAAGTCATGTGGACCGCAGGATGTTTCTGGGTAGTAAAAAGTCATGTAGATCGTCGGATGTTCCTGAGTAGTGAAAAGTCATCTGAACCGCAGAATGTTAATAATATAATCTGGCCCTGATAAACAAGAGGACAGTGCCTCTTTACAGCCAGATGTTTCTGGGTATTGGAAAGTCATAGGGCCTCTTTACACAGCGTTCGACGTATTCGGTAGATAAGGGGGCTTCACAAGGATATAAACAAGCTCCTGGTCACACCTCGGATATAAGAGGAGGCCAGATCAACGGACGATGCGGTAATCCGATTAAAGAACAGTCAACGATCCAAGCTCGATCAAGAATTAAAGTCTGTACTATACTAAAATAAATATTTTATTTAAAAACTTCTCGAAGATTTTTCAGCCGTAATCGTTTACAGCTAGACTGGATTATTACAATTTAACAAGCATTTCACTTTTAAAAGCATATAGTTTAATCTTTTCAATAAATTTGTTATTGTAAGTTTCTTCCAAAAAAATAATTATATCTTTTTCGTATTTCTTGTCGTTTATGTATTTGTCGCGTTGCGAAGCTCTTGATCGAAATGATGGCCAGAATACTCAAATAACAATTTGGTTAATGACGGTTCCTCAGCGCCAGGCCATCAGTCATTATTGCACTCCGCAATAATATAGTGCAAATAAGGAGACTTTCAAATGACCTGCTGGGGTCTAGGATTTTACAAGATACAACCCCAAATCACGCCTTGCGTGGGCCATACCTTCCCTCTCCAAGGATGACCGGCGAATCATCTTGTTCTTGGAGTGGTATCCGCTCGGCCAAAGGCATATATATATTGATAGTGCTTGGCAGGCGAAAAACATTAATAGTCGATCATTCAACTCAAACGTACCGTTTTTCGATTTGCAAGAGCCGCGATATAACACACAAACATTTAATTGAAAGTTACTTCTTTAGTCACTACACCGGCATTATTATTATACAGTCCACTTACATATAACTAGTCGCAAAAAGTTAATTCGGCGTGCGACGTACGAGTTTAACTACCAAGATACTGGTAGAAAACACGTACACGACAGTATTTGAAGTTCAAATTTTCTATAGCCTATTCGACTTCAGCATTTTCTCAAGCTTTTAGGGGTCAAGTGCTAATGAAGTTAGTCTTCTTTGTTTTTCATGGTCAGTGGCGACTTTTTTGGTGTTTTTGATAGGTAGTGATGGGATGAAGCAGATGTCGTTAAATCTTACACATTCGCTTCTTATTCGCTGGATAATTGTGACAGTGTTCTTTTCTCTACGTTTGTATTTCGCGGTGTTACTGTTGGAGGCTCCGTCGGTAATTCAGACGTTTCAAGTTCGGTTAGGCTCTTGTTTGCAACGTTTCGATAGGTTGGTTATTTGAATGGATCGTTTGGGAGGTGTATGCTGTTGGAAATGTTTGATTTGTGTCGGAGTAGTGAGTACATCGTTTGGTTACGTGCTCTTCTTGTTTGTATAGGAAATAATTTAATTTATCAGAGGTAGCATAACTTCGATATGTAGTGTCTTTAGCTGTCATTAGAAAGGATTCTGGTATTTTTTTCTGCGTCATCTGGGTGCAACACCTGTCTACGGATACTTACGATGTGGAACTGCTTTTAGGAAGGTTATTTTTGAACAGATTCGAATTCTGTTTATTTTTAACCCTTAATGGATGACGACTTTTTCGACCGGGTGAGGTAGCAGGATGAAGCGATTTTTGAGAATGTGTTGAGTGACTTACATAACATAATAAAATAATCTTACATATAAATTATTTCATAAAAACGTTATATTTCAATTGTTTATCTATATTTACATCTTTAAAACTTTATTTTTACAAAAATTATATTCTGTAGTTTAGCCGTGTGTGATACTTTATGAAGCATTGACCAAGATGCATTCGTGGCTTATCTGGACATGTATCATAATAATATGAAGTTTCATGTCTTCCACTTGGCTTGTTTTGGGTAGAACAAACTTTGCAATCCTTCTTTGTTCCAGTAAGAATTACATGAAGTTTTCCATTTAGACGAATTTCGTCGGAGTCCAAAGTCTCATAGAAGAATGTTTCAACATTTTATCTCTGTTATGATATGTTATTTCACACAATGTATAAAAAACCATCGAAAGCTAAGGAACCTTTCCAAGAACCAATAGTTCATTTTCATTTGGAAATAACAAAATCTAACATATATACCGAGTGTCGCCTCTCACTCACCACTCGTCCTGCCGCGCGATACACCGTGGCGACTGAGAGTCGCCTCTCGTCCGTTAAGGGTTAATATTTTCCCTATCGCTTGATTATGTATGACAAGAGATACGGTTGATAAAATTATTCGTTCTGTCAGGAAAAGCAGAGGCCTAATATCTACGCTTTCGTTATTAATTGTTATTGTTTTGTATTCTGTGGTAAGTTGTGTCATTGTTTATTTTTATCAAGAATTATAAATTCTGCCGTTAGATACTCTTGAAATAAATTTTTTAACTTTTGAACTTATTATTTTGCCGATTTCACTAGTGTGATATTTGATGCTTGTTTCGTCGATTGCCTGGAGGATAATGGGATGGATTCGTATTTTGTAGCGTGGGCGCAGGATTTGTTCGAATTAGAGATTATTGGGAATGGGGTTTTATATCGCTAAATGAAATGAACTCTTATTTGTAAAATAATACTTTGATAATTTATTCAATACTTTTACGTAACACGAGGAAGGGCAATTTTGACCGCACCTAGCGAGTTTTGTCACAAGACTAGCAGAACGCAGTGGTCGAAATTCTTACTACCCTGACCGGATCCGTCAGCCCCTTTGTTCTGTTTCTCGATGTTTTCGAACTTTCTAAAATGCCAGATGTGGCTTAGCTTCTTGGAAGAAGCCCTTGAAAAAGTACGTTAAGAGAAAGCTGGTTTATGGTTAATTTTTGCGTCGTACTGTTTCTGTATTCAATTTCCAACAGAGATCATATTCGTTAAGTCGTTTTCCATTTTGGTCCATTTTGAGACACTCCTGTACTTGGGAGTCTTGTCTGCGAAATTGTCTATTTGGGACTCCACTGGGGATATTGATATCCGTATATACTTATAAGGATCCAAGTTGCGTGAAGACACCAGCACTACTGAGAATACACTAGCACCATTAAGATCGCATTAACACACCCACTAGAGGTGATCCTATGTGTAAACAGAACTCGATGTTTTCTCTTACTTCATAAAGTTTGGTGTGTTCTCCGTTAAGCCAGTGTTGGTTTCACATAAATTAATTTGGAAAGATATTTCTGGGCGTCTTAGTGATTCTTGTAAGTTGATGCTTGTTTCTGTTTCTATTGAAATGGTTCTGTTTCTCGCCACCAAGTAGTTTTCTGAACTTGATACATTTAGTTTTATGTTATTGCATTTTAGAAGTTTGTACTGGATGTTATTTAGAAAGGGATCATTATTATCAAAATTTTCAAAATTTTATTAACAATGTTAGGATCTGTCATAGTCATAAGATAAGAAATGGGGTTTATCTCTAAATTCTCTAAAGTTAATGGTAGGGTATTGTAAGGGGTTTAGGAGCATCAAACATGTGGTGTATGAGGTATGTGGCGACCCGTGATCCCACGTGTGGATCTGTATATATGTGTGTATGTATGCACACATATACAGAGTGTTAATCTACCTCTGGGCTGAAATGAAATGAGGGGTTCTAGACGTTGAAATAAGACGAAAATCAAGAGCGACAAGATTTTGTTAAACGCTCCGTTAATTAGTTATTAGCAGTTAAAAATTGCCCCAAATCAGCCAATCCGCTGCAGCGCCGTCCGTTGAGCTCGCCGCGCACAGGCGAACCCAGGACCGTATCGACATGTATTATAACGCTTACCTTGCGGGCCGCAGGAAAACTTGTTTATCCCGGGTAATTCAAAATCAAAACTTCAGTCACTTTCCAAAATGTTAAATGACATTAAACCTACTTACTCGCAAAATCCACAAGAGCATGTCAAAACTCGCCCATTAGGATTTTCGAATAAAGAGGGTCAATGATCTCTTAAAGCAGATAGTACACTGCCCAAAAGTGAAGCATCCACACGCATTTAAATCGCGATTGTCCCGTCCGCGAATATTTATTGAATAATACACTCGCACCACAATTATCCCGTCCGCAGTGTCCACAAAAAGGTACACAACACACGTGCACGAATCAGTCATAATTTATATCGCCACTAAAATGTATTCTTTTCTATCTTCTTTTGCACTCTCAAGACATCACATACGTGTGACACAAACACACTCACAACTATATTTTATTTAAAGCTAAATAAAATAACCTCTTATTTAAAAGAAATTAACTCTACGACACCAGGAAGCTGCAACTGTAACCGAACTTCACTAGTTTTTTCATGAGGCTGGCAAACGCAGTGGTCGAAATTCCTATAACCCAATCCGGGTCCTTTATGATTGTATTTTAACGTTTTCTTGCTTTCTAAATTGCGAAATATGGCTTGGTTTTTTCGGTTAATGTTTGCTTCGTAATATTTCTGTTATTCAAATTCAAACACAGTAAAAGAAAAACTAAGAAAGCGTTTCTCAAATCTATCTATCCACATGTATCACACACTCGTAGTGAACTCAGCGATAAAATCACACGTAGAGAAAAGAAACCACACGACAACACAAGGTTTCGTTAGCGACTGATTTCTGGTGGCGATCGAACGCAGTCGATGACAAAAGAATATCAGTCCTCCAACGCAATTGCAAAGGAATCCTTCTTCCCGTGTATTCGTCAGTCGTCATTTGGTTCTGCTGTTGTTCAGTAGCGGAATTATTTTTCGACTTCTTTTAAAACGCTTTTTTAGATCGTTCCTGGTTACAGTTAATTTCTTTTAAATAAGAGCTTATTTTATTTAGTTTTAAATAAAATATAGTTGTGAGTGTGTTTGTGCCACACGTATGTGGTGTTGTCGTGAGAGTGCAAAAGAAGAGAGAAAAGAATACATTTTAGTGGCGGTGTGAATTATGACTGATTCGTGCACGTGTGTTGTGTACCTTTTTGTGGACCCTGCGGACGGGACAATCGCGGTGCGAGTGTATTATTCAATAAATATTCGCGGACGGGACAATCGCAATTTAAATGCGTGTGGGTGCTTCACTTTTGGGCAGTGTACTATCTGCTTTAAGAGATCATTGACCCTCTTTACTCGAAAATCCCAATGGGCGAGTTTTGATATGCTCTTGTGGATTTTGCGAGTAAGCAGGTTTAATGTCATTCAACATTTTGGAAAGTGATTGAAGTTTTGATTTGCGCGAGGTAAGCGTTATAATACATGTTGCTACGGTCCTGGGTTCGCCGGTGTGCGGCGAGCCCAACGGCCGGCGCTGCAGCCGGATTGGCTAATTTGGGCAATCTTTAACTGCTAATAACTAATTAACGAAGCGTTTAACGAAATTTCGTCACTCTTGATTTTCGTCTTATTTTAACGTCTAGAACCTCCCATTTCATTTCGGCCCAGAGGTAGATTAACACCCTGTATATAGCGTTATAACGGTCGAAACAAAAAATGAATAACGCGGCATGTGGCGTGAGGAGCGGGAGTTAGTCGCGAATTAGAGGCCGATCGTGGCACTTTTCTTTAAATACAAATATTAGGTTGGAGAAAAAGAAATCCATTATTTTTTCCGCTAGATAGCTGTAGTGATATATATCTCGTAAAGTATTAATCAGACAAATTCAGACTTGTGCTCGTTGGAAAAGTGACAATCGGTACTAAAAAAAGTTCTTTTACAGTTTTTTGATTGGTCAATTCAGTTGTGAGTTATATGGTGTAAAAGATGGAAGTTAACAAAGAGAAAATTCGATATATTTTACAATTTTGTTTTAATAAAGGCGAAAATGCGAGTCAGACGGCTAAAATTGTGAATGGTGTTTATGGTCCCAATGCTGTCACAGCCAGTTACGCGCAATTTTGGTTTCGTCGATTCCGTTCCGGTATTTTTGATGCTAAAGATGCACCTCGCCTAGGTAGGCCTGTCATCGAAAATGTCGATAAAATTACGAAAATGATTGAAGTAAACCGGCATGTTAGCAGTCGTAGCATCGCCCATGAGATGAAGATCGACCACAAAACAGTTTTAAACCATCTACATAAAACTGGATTCAGAAAGAAGCTCGATATTTGGGTGCCACACGAATTGACACAAAAAAACATGATGAGTAGAATTTACATTTGCGAAGCCTTGGACAAACAGAACGAAATCGACCCATTTCTTAAACGGGTGGTGACTGGAGATGAGAAATGAGTCACATACGACAATATTGTGCGAAAACCATCGTGGTCGAAGCGCGGTGAAGCGGCTCAAACGGTGGCCAAACTAGGACTAACTGCCCGGAAGGTTTTACTGTGCATTTGGTGTGACTGGAAAGGAATCATCTACTATGAACTGTTTCCATATCGCCAAATTTTAAATTCAGACCTCTTCTATCAACAATTGGATCGTTTGAAGCTGATTGACCAGAAGCGGCCAGGATTGGCTAATAGGAGAGGTGTTGTGTTCCATCAGGACAACATCGGACCACACACGTTTATAGTGACTCGCCAGAAACTCCGGGAGTTCGATTGAGAAATTTTGATGTATCCAGCTTATAGTCCGGACCTAGCACCAAGCGATTACTATCTATTTTTATCATTGCAAAACTTTCTTAGTAATAGAAAATTAGCATCAAGAGAAGATTGTGAAAATCGCTTAGTCGAGTTTTTCGCCAATAGGGATCAGGGTTTTTATGAGAAGGACATTATGAAGTTACCATTAAAATGGCAACATATTATAAAACAAAACGGTGCATATTTAACCCAACCAGACAATCCGAACCATGTCAAATAAAGTCTTAAAATAAACGTAAAAATAATGGATTTCTTTTTCCCCAATCTAATATATATATCTTTATTTGTTAAAGCGTGTTTGATTTCGATACCCCTGCACCCATTTTCCCTACAGTATACAGGGTGTTCGGACAGCCCTGGGCCAAAATTGAAAGAGTAACTCCCTGAGACATTCTAAGACGAAAATCAAGAGTAACGATTTTGCTAGTTATAACTCGTAAACAAAGCCTCAAACGCAAAATCGTTACTCTTGATTTTCGTCTTAGAATGTCTCAGGGAGTTACTCTTTCAATTTTGGCCCAGGGCTGTCCGAACACTCTGTATAAGTGGCTCGATTTCTGTGATATTAAGCTGAGTAGTATGTAGTTCATTTTGGTGTTATTAACTATTGTTGTTCCTATGACTAAGTTACTGTCTATCCTGATGCCAGTGTAGAAATTGGTGTGTTTTCAATAATTTCGCTTAAGTTGATTACCAGTTGTAGAGGGAAGTTAGGTGGTCTTTTATTAGTGGAAGATTAGTGTTTAGGTGTTTGAGAATGTTTTTAAATTTAACTGTTGGCGATGTATGATCGTTCCTAGTTTTGTTATATAAATTATTATTTTTGTTGTTAATTATTAGTTTCCGCACGGGATTCAAGGGGGATGCCATTAATTTGCAGATGTAGTTGCATGCAACTTTCCGTTTTCTGAGATCTAAAGGCATGATATTAATTTCTATGTGGCGGTACCCTGGAAAGCCTCGAAGGAAATACCGTAATTAAAATGCCTACAGCCGATCAATAAACATTTTACTACTCCGTTTACCTGGGTCTCGAACACCGAAAGTTCGAGCGGTTAGCCATTTTTGTCTGCGTAGAGTCCCAGGTTTCCTTCGATAATTTCCAGGATGCCACTACCTCCACCGAAAGTACAGATAACCCTTAGCCGGGAACTACAATATAAAAGACAGTTTTTCGGGAGTCAAGACACAGAAGATCTTCATTATCAGTAGCAGTCTACCACAGGTCCGTACAGTCGTATTCGTTATATAGTTATTTGGTTATATAGTTATTTTGTTAATTGTTATATTGTTTAAATAAAGCGTTACTGTTTCTTGTTGCTACGTTTGACATTCTCACGCACTTACACCTCATCTACTTGTAAGCTTGATATTGGGCTCGTACGATACGCTGACTCGGTTTTATATGGAGGAGTTCGAATGTTCACTTCTCCATACCTCAAGGCTATACACCGATTGATTAGAGCCACTAAATTAAGACTCTAATTAGCGTACACGTTGAGTGCCACCAATCCCCGTTTTTATGCCCTTAGCACGTATTTCGAGAATGAGGGTGGGGCGAGTAACTTGAAACGAGAAGATTTCCCGATTTAGGCAACGAAGGGAAAATTTCCTCCGGACTCGTGTACCTCTCGAATGTGGGTAACCTAATGTTGGGCGCAGGGCCTTTCAGAAGTCCCTTCTTTATGATATACGTTTGGCTATTGAGGAAACACGGTTGACACGAAAATTAAGACTATTGTCTCTCTACGGACATTAAGAGATTAAAATTGCTTAATTCTCAAAAATAGCATTACCAGTAAACTCATGTCATAAATATTCCAAGGAAAACTTCCCGCTTTTGTTCGATCAGACGAAATAGGACTCATTGAATTACTTCGGATCCTTTACGCATTTTAGTTAATTTTATGTATTCTAATTTGTTATTTAAAAATTTTAATCCGGTTGCGGTTATCCATTTGTAAACTTTCTTGTAGAACTTTTTGCATAACTGACAAGTTCCTTCCACTATAGTGCATAGTGAAATCGTCAGCGTATAGTACACATCTGGTTGAGTTTTCGATTTGTTTGGTAATGTCATTAATTGCTAGAAGGAATAAAGTTACACCCAAAACAGAGTCTTTCGGTATTCCGTTTCGAATTTCGGCGAGAGGAGAGAAGTCACTGTTTACTTTCACACGAATGTACCTTTGGTGGAAGAAATTATAGACAAATTTGAGAATGTTTACTAGAAGTTTATGTTGGATTAATATGTATACTCTTCCTTTCCATATCATTTCATATGTTTTCTCTGTCTAACAATAAACTAATTATTAGGTCGAGTCATAAGTAACTTCCATTTTTTCATCAGACATTTATTTTGCTCTCATTAAATAACAAAATTATATTAATTTATTACGTATTCACCACTATTATATATAATCTTCTCCCATTTTCCTGGCAGTTTATCAATTCCTTCCTTGTAAAATGTGATTGGTTTGAACTGGAAGAAATTTTTGACAGCCTGCCTGACTTGTTTTTCAGAATTGAAGGTTTTTCCATTCAAAAGGATTTATAAAGAACAGAAAATGTATTAGTCTGTTGGGGCAAGATCCGGGGAGTAAGATGGATGTGGTAAAACAGACCATCCAAGCTGAAGAATTTTTTCTTGAGTCGCCCTTGCTGTATGTGGTCACACATTGTCTCATTCTGAAATTTGCCCAATGAGTGGGATTAGCATTGGTGTTGTTTGTGTCTAAATTGTATATCTTAATGAGATAGTGGTCACTCTCGTAGAGTTCGCCTGAGCCTTTCCATTCTAAACTCTCAGCAATCTGTGATGATGCTAATATTGAACTTATTATGCTTTCTTCGGCGGTTGCTTAACCCTTTGCACTCGAATTTAATATGACCATGAATTACCGCCAACTCGGAATATATTTTTTTATTCAATCAAAACAAAACTTTTCCAATACGTTATTAGCATACTTAGCTGTAACATTTCATGAATATAATTAAAAAAAATGAAAATTCTACAAAATATTTATTTATGCACATACAAATTTTTATAAAATACATCCCAGTAAAGCAATCCAAAAATATAATGTTCATGCATTTATATTTACATATATGTACACAAAATCATACTTTATAGTCCCTTGTAAAATGTATGACGTCGCATACGCTGAGACATACAAGCGCAACGGTAAAACTTGTGATGTCGCATACGCTGAGACATACGAGTGCAAAGGGTTAATTGAAGTATGTGCTCTTTGAATTATTGACTAACGTTATGTCAGGATTATTCAAAATTTCTTGTCGATAAATTAGGATTCGACAATGTCTAATGATCGACGACGCTATCTAACGAATCATTGTATTATACATTAGCACATGAGACCACGCGGTCAGTCACAAATAGTCAGTATAGAGAACAAAAACTACTGCTAAATAAAGAAGCGATTTATAAAGTTAATCAAGGATCTACTTATTTCAATCCAAGCGCTAACCCTACTCCAACATTTTTTGTATTATTATATTTTTCGCCTAGGGTCTGTTCTTTCAGAGCCCCATGCTGTACTGGGACTATTAAAGTCACCGACGATATTATAAATGGTTTGAATAGTTGTGATATAACATCTTCTATTTCTTCAAGGGTAAATGAGTAACCTTTTAGTAAATAGAGGTTACATGTACAAATGCTTCTTGGAATAGAACAGCTTATAGCCACTGTTTCCAAATTAGTAGTCAAACTAATTTCTTTGAAGTTGATTGTATGATTCATGTAAGTTGCTAATCCACCACTGCCATATTTTGCATACTTTCTGATGTCCTCTTAATTCTGCACATTAGTTATTTTTGAAGTGGATTTTTTGCATGCATAATGCAATTGGGGATTTTTCGCAGATCATTCTTTTTATATTTGTATATCTATCGTAAAAGCCATTTATATTCCATTGAATTATGAGATTCGGTGTCATCATGACTTTTAACTTTGTTTTGTTTCAAGTTTGTGCTTGTTTTCAGAGGTCTGGGATCTTCTGATTTATCTTCTACTTTTTTATTATCCTTGTAAATTGATTTTCCATGCTTCTTTCTGATAGAGAGAGGTAAAAGCTTCTCATCATTTCTGCTAGGCCTATTTTGTCATTAGTGTAATTGTTAGCAACCTCTGCAGGGGAGATTGCAATGACATCACCGAGGTAGCTTCTAAAGTTAGTAGAAGCTAAGGCAAGATTTTCAAGTTGGATAAGCATTATTTCTTTAGCTAGCTTTAGAAATTTATCGATATTCTTCTGGACTGTAGATTGAGGGCAGGTTTTCGGTTTTTTGAATTCTCTATATTTAAGGGGCCATTCTACTGTGACGGCCCGAAATCAAGACGATTTTTGGGAATTTTTTGTGGGTAAACTATACAACATATCATTTTGCGGCTTGGGATATTTGTTTATTATAACCTTAAGTTTATTTAAAAATTTTTGCGAGCCAGGAGAGCATATGTGTGTAAAATTGCAGAACGTTTTTTATGACGTCGTGAAACAAACAGCCTTCTATGGCTGCCATGATTCCAGCTGTTGTAGTGATTTGAAAACAGAAAATAAACAAGATTGTTAATCTGTATGAGTGTGGCTATCGTCGGTACCAGAATGGTTTGAAAATACTGTACAGAAAAAAAATGGCGCTGGTCTAAAGAAAAATTTTTAAATTTTGGTAAAAAAATCGGAATGTTTTACATTCCCAAAATTCTAAAAAAATTCCAATCGAAGCAATTCTGGTAGGGACGAGAATGACACATCTAATGAACATATCTGCCAAGCGGGAAGTGAATCGGTCAATCCGTTATGGAGCTATCGTGGCAGCCATTTCCAAAAATGTGGTTTTGAGAAAAACGCGTTTAAAGTTTCAAGTACTGTTTAGGTGTATATGGAAAGTTTTGATCATACTTATAAGCTAATTAGCTATCCCAGGGCCGTACAGTACACCTTCCTTCTCTTCCTAGAATTCCTATAGTGTTGATGCTGCAGTTCTACGAGCTGTCCGAGCCTCTTTCGACGCCTACTGGCTTTTTATCGCTACGTGCCTTTTGCAGATGTTATCGCGATTATCAGCGAAAGTTTTGGTTATTGGGCCAATTACGATTCCCATACAGAGTTCTTCATATTTTCAACCGAATCGGTGTTTCACAAAATGACTAATCCATAATATGTGGTCAAATTGTTGATATCGGCTAGCTTCCCGGATCCTTTTCCTCCTATACCTTTATTCTTTTTCTTCACACTTCTCAATCAAGTTCCAAACCTTTTCTTCACGTGTAGAACACATCCAAGCTTCTTCACTATCATATTATCGTAAGGATTCAAATCTATAGTAGAATTCCGCGCTTGCCGGGATAAGCCGACTGCTCAGATAGCTGCGCGCGGCAGAACGGCGCTTCGTGTGATGGCACATAACATCGTTAATTTTTCGAATTCTGTTAAATCCCTTTGGGAACAAGTTTTTAACATGTTAAAGTCTAAGAAAATGCAAACAAAAATTCGATTTTTTCAATCCGTCACAGTAGAATGGCCCCTTAAGGTTGTTTTCGACAATGTCTTTGGATTTATTGTTTTCAGGTGTGAACAGAGAGTCGATGCTAGTGCTCAAATCAAAGAATTCGTCAATTTTGGAATCTGTGTTAGATCCTAAGGTAGTAGAAATAAGCTTCTTAATACTAGTTCCTTGTTTCTTCTGGAGTGAAGAAGGTAAGGGTTATATGGCTATAGGAGAGGGGGACGGTAGTCTTACTTCTCGTGGCTGAAAGGTAGGGATGTGTGTTTCTATACTTTGTGTGCAAGGATCTTGAACGTGTGGTGTTTGTGTTGATCGTCTTTGGTTGACGGGACACTGTTTAGCTAAGTGTCCTTCCTTTTCGCAGATAAAGCACATAGGTGAGTCTGTTGAAAGGAAAACACAGTAATTTATATCCTCATATTCAATCTGGGAAGCTTCAGGGATTTTGTGCATATTTTCAGGATAAATGTAAACTTGTCCCCTGGAACTTAGAATGTGAGATCATATTGGGTCATTAATTGCGGTTTTTATAGAAGTTACATTGGATTCTAGTCTAATATTATATTCTTTAAAAATTTTTTCTATAATGTGGTGGGATATGTTGTTTTATTTAAATTTCTATAATAGTATAATGTAATATATAATTTGTACACATGTTAACGCTTCGGCCGACAATACAGAAGAGAGCGAGGGTCACATAGGCGAACCAAGCAAAACTTTAAAGTAATAAACCCAACTCAGATACGCTTCTACATAGACAGCCCGTTCCGGATGTTTACAACCAAAACTAAGAGATGTCATGAGTAGCAATAGTTCCAACAGGATATAATGGGGCAGACATAGGAGATAATAATTCTTTTAGCTCGTGAGATTAATGGTCTTATTTGAATACTGTTGGTTCCTAGAGAGATCTTTTTGGCTATTTCAATCAAATCATTGGATTTAGTAGCGAGGTATGTGTAAATTCTGTTATTAGAGATTTTGGACACAGGTTTGATATTAGCCGAATTTGTTTGTTTAGAAATCTCTTTTATGTAATATTTAATAGAGAAACTTTCGACAATGTCCATTAGTTGTCTATTAAGCTTGGTGATCAACAATAGGTTATCTTTTCTGCTGTACTCAGCAGGTAGGTAAATGGTGTTGATAACACTTTTATGGAATGAGTTGCTCTTGATGCAACAATTGAATCCGATATTCTCTATCAAAACACTCGCGGTATGACACTTGCATATTAGAAATACTGTATACATATAACACGTCTGCGATACTCATGAAACCGTGATGTTAATAAACACGTCCGTATCCGTTGATAGTCGGGAACGAACTCGAATTTCAGAATTTTTTTCATATACAATTGTTAAATAAAGTATTAGATTTTTTAAACTTTATTTATCCACTTTCAAAAAGTAAAAATGTTACAAAAACGGTGGAGTTACTCTTTACTTTCAGTGTAGCTTATTATACTATAGACAATTATAGTTTTTTATAAGCTATAGAACAATTTCATTATAATATAATATACCTCTTAAAAATTGAAAACTATGAAAACAACACATTTCTTTAAAGGAATGATAAATTCTGAGAAATTGTTAACCATCAATTCCGGTCAAATATTTGTAAATTTAAGAAAGCTCTCGTGGAAACGACTAGTACAATGAAAATCATATTTGTAATTGAAATTAAAACCAACGCGCTCCATTATCATGGAATACAATGGAACCACATGACAGACCTAACGTAACAAAATAACAAATAAATTGTTGAAACATTCGTAACCCGTTATACATCGTTGCAAACGGGGAGTAATTAATTTTTTATAAATTAACCGACTGCACGCGTTTGTTTTTTTATTCCGGCGGACTTTTAATTGAACTTTCACAGGTAACAGGTGCGGCAAGTTGGTTCGTGAACCGGTTATTATCTACCGGCTCTGTTTCAAACACTGCACATTCATTAAAATGCTATAAACTTGCGTATTCTAATTATGTTTCGTTCCAAGACTATTCAGAAACAATCCGAACACGTATTTGGTTTTCATGCTTAATTGTTTTCTCTTGGAACGCAACCGATCTTCTGTTTTCAACATATTTATCCACTGGGTGTTCCAGGAGTTAACTAAACAATTTTTTCAGTGTACAAAGATTTGAATCAAAGAATTTTTATATACTATGTACTATTGGTTCGTTGATCTTTGAAATAAGCATCGTTTGGTCTGAATGATACGGATTGTCAGGAATGTTAGCTATTGATGAAAACGTAAACTATTTATGACATTGAGTATCTTTCTGAACTTCAAATAGTTGATTTCTGTACAGTATGAGTAACGTTTCATAGTTTTTTAAACGCAGAATACACTAATATTGCATTTGCGTGCTGCCTTTGCAATAGGAACAGTAAAGGAACAATTACAGAACAATGATACCCAATAAATATTCAAATTATTGAATATCTTATCATTCTAAGTTTGAAAAGGTATTCAAAATTATTCTTCAGTTGATAATATGTAGTATTTAGTAAAAATGATTAAAGCCAATCGCAAGTGATCCTTCCATTTTTGTTCGATAATACAATAAAATAAAAATAAAATATTAGAGTACAATAAAATCATGGAATACGTCAAAATAATAACAATGAAACAATTATAGGAAACTGATGTAACTGATTGAAGATGAAAGGAAACTAATCCGTTCCAAAAATACATAAAGATAAAAAACTATTTCTCTATTGTAATCATTTAACTATAAAATCCATCCTTTTAAATAAATAAATAACAGGCATACTAATCCTCATAATGTGCACGTACATGATCTTGATTTAAAATGACATACTAAAAGTGTTGGAGAAGTTGGTATGACTAATTTCTTCAACACCCTGTATGTATGCATAGGCATATACGTTATTAATTATTACATGCGGGTACAAACGGACTGGTTCTCTATGATGTAACTTGTCGATCAAAATCAATCGCAAACGTTTCATTGTGACGAGCAAATTAACAATTAGACGAACCATTCCGTTCCGAGTTGCAGCAACTCGTGTCGAAACTCGCTGAGAACTTTTTCCGTAATATACTTCTGTATATTTTTATTCTTAGTTTTCACTATTTCCACGAGAGTAGTTGCATGTATGCTTGGAAAGTTTTAAGTGGTTGAAAATTCAGAAAAATGTATTACAATGCTTGCATAATTTTTTCAGCTAACTTTGTTTAAGACTTTAAATCATTTTCGACTTAATTATGCACGTTTGGAATTAAAAGTATCTACGAATTTCAGCATAATAATGTTTAAGTTATTATTTTCCTTGCTTTTTTCCTTCAATTTTGACAATGATCTATTTCTTTTCCAAATAATGAACTTTTTAATGAATTTAATCAAGAAATTTAAAAGCCATAGCCAGATTAATTATACGAAAAATTATATCAAACTTGGAAAACATTACTATTCTAATTGCTAGGTTAACCCCAAATTCACAAATGTTCTAGATTTTTAAAAATTTGCAAAATAACAGTCATTATACGCAATTAAATAAATTTATAGAACATGTAATGCACCGTAAATAAAATTTTAATGCCAAAGACAAAATTGATATTGAATTGAAGTTTAAAAAGGGCTAAGAATCTCATAAATCAACCACAGTTTTGAAGTTGACCAATGTTTGGTATCGGCCGGAAACTGATCAATCCTTAGGCTTGCCACGCCATTTGCAAAATCGCATGTTGGACTGCATGCGTTAATGCTAACGTAGACCCACGGTTTATTTCCACGATACGACGTACAAGTGCAAGCGACGAAACAGCGATTTACATAATGCTATGCATTATGCGACAATAAACATGCACCGCGTAGGTTCGCCGCGAACGTATCGGCTGGCCATCGGACATTCGCGCGCGCGTTTCGAAATTTCCAAAATTTCTTCCAGCCTACAGCGTTCTACATCCCGATTGGCTGACAACCGTACGTCCAGCGTCACGAGATTTACGAGCTGCAGCGCAACGTGAGCCGCATATAAATAAACTTCGGCCGAGCACCACTGTTCGCGGATGATCGCGACAACATTGCTCGTTCGCGTTGTCTCGACCGACGAATGTGCCAATCGCAATTAGCATTCCGCACCCACGATTATTGGATCGTGCAGTTTCAAAACTCGCTCTCGATCGCTTCATTGCGCTTATACATTCGTTATATGGTTGTTTATAAATACGAGGGCTGTCTGAAAAGTTTCCGACCTAACAATGAAACATGGTATTTTTTTTTCAAATTTATTTTTATTTTTCTACATAGTCTCCTTGTAAGTCTATGCACTTCTTCTAGCGATGCTCCTATCCATTCAACCCGTCCAAATAGTACTTGGCGTCTTTTTCTGCAAAATAATTATTTACGAAAGTGATGACCTCCTCATTCGACGAAACTCTCTGTCCTCCGATCGCAACTTTTAACTTAGGGAATAAAAAGAAGTCGCTTGGAGCTAGATCTGATGAGTAAGGAGAATGATCAAGCAATTCAAACCGTAATTCGTACATTTTCGCCATGACAACTGCTGAGGTGTGAAACAGTGCATTGGTCCGGAGTGAGCAAACGCGGCACCCAACGTGCGGTCAGCTTTCTCATGCCTAAATCTTGATTCAATATGTGACAAACACGTTCTTTGGACATATTCATAATCTCTGCTATCTCTCTAACCTTAATTCGATGGTCATCTAACATCATTTAGTGAACTTGAGCGACGTTATCGTTAGTGGTTGCAGTTTTTGGCCGTCCCGAACGATCATTGTCACCCAAGCTGGTACGACCACATTTAAATTCAGCTGCCCAAAATTTCACCGTGGTAAATGATGGTGCAGAGTTCTCGCACACAGCATCTAACTCATCTTTAATTTGAGTAGGCGTATTGCCTTTCAAAAACAAATATTTAACAACAGCTCGATACTCGATTTTTTCCATTTTCACAAAAATACTCACATCGACTCGCTCAAACGATTGTCAAACAAAAACTGCGCGTTCAAGATGCCTGAAATTTTGGTGAGTACTTATCAGAACATGTATAAACATATTCCTTAACTTTTGTTAACGAGTACTACCATCTTCTTATCGAGGTCGGAAAGTTTTCAGACAGCTCTTGTACATGGTCTGTACCAAAAATAATTAAATTATCCAGAAACAACAAAACGCAAGCAAACATGATAGAAAGATGCTTCACCCTACACATAAGGCTGTACCGTTCTAATATATGTTTAGAAACCTAAAAAAGTTCTTGTTCATTTCTGTTGATTACGATTCCAGTAATTTTTATAAATTTGTGTATGCGATACATAACTCAAACTACAAGACACGCTTTATATCCCTAGCCAATCAATTGTCCTATTTTGAACAATAAACATGAACCTCTGTAATTTGTTTATCCGTTTAATATGGTAAAGCAAAAGCAATTTATCCATACTAGCCTAAATTTTTGTAGTTATCTAATGTACAATAACATCAAATTTATTTGTTTATTTAGCTGTATTATTGTTTTAATTTTACGGTTACAGAATTCCTATAGAACTATTAGACAACGCTCACTTTCATAAAACGTATATCAAGCTTTAACGCCTACTATAGCTTGTTATAGACAACCTTATACAGCGTATTTTCGACGTCAGCGCCAAACTACCAAAACGACCTATATATTTTCCAAACAAATAACCTGACAACTCGCAAACAACCCCTAAGCATCTTACATCAGGAAGCGTACGCTAAGTAAGCGTTTAGCAATTATACTAGCCTACATCGGCGAAGGAGAGAACAGGAAGCGGCTTTCTAGCTGGGTACACATCGCCCGTTTGCACTTCATTACATCGAACACGTGAAAAGACGGGCCGCGGCATGGTTCACTAGCTGAAAACTTGCAGCTGGATGAAGCATAAGCTGATATTGGTGCAGACTGGTAATCAAACGTTTGGTTAACCCTTTTGCTACGAAGGATGTGCTACTATGTACGCCTCACAAGAAGTTACCCGAGACGGGGTACTTTATACTATTAGGGGGACCGGAAAGTAATGTCGTTTTCTTACACATAAATTCAAACACATAAATTTTTAAAGAGTTTTTATTTTTAATCAATGATGTAATCACCCTCGTTATCAACAATCTTCTGCCATCTAGTGTGTAAATTTTCAATGTTGGATTGATAAAAATCAATTAGTTTTTGAGCAAAATATCTGGAGATGGCATTTTGTATGTCATCCAAATTTGCAAATCTTTTGTCACTTAAAAAGTGTTATAGAGATCGGAATAAATGGAAATCTGATAGTGCAACATAGTGCGAGTATGGTGGGTGAAGCAGAACCTCTCACCTCAATTCATTAATTTTTTCCAGGGTCTGTCTTGCACAGTGCGGTCATGCAATTATCGTGTTGCAGAATAACGCCTTTTCTGTTAATAATCACTAGCCACTTTACAATTGAAGATTGGTTTACTCGATCCAACTGTTCACAGTAAAGGTCTGCATTCACAGTTTGTCCGGATTTCAGCACTTCAAAATGAATAACGCCGCGAATACTTCATCAAACACACAAAACGGCCTTTTTGGGGTGTAAACCTGGCTTAGCAGTACTTCGTGGCGATTCATTCGGAGAGAGCCACTGCCTTTTGCGTTTTGGATTCCCATAAAGGACCCATCTTTCATCTCCAGTGATCAAGCAATCAAAAAACGTTTCTGTATTATGCTGTTAAAGCAGTAGGTTGCATGTGGTGGATCAGTTAGCTTTGTTCTCTTCGAACAAATTATGCGGGACTCAAATACCCTGCTCTGTTTACTTTCCCAATCTGTTGCAAATGTTCTTAGATAGTCGATCAAGATTGTTTAAGACAGTCTAACACTTACTCAATTGTCTTACATGGATTTGCTTCCACTTCCGTTCTTAACACGTCATTGTTTAAAGTTGTTGGTCTCCCTGATCGATACGAGTCAAAAAGATCAAAATTACCGGATTTGAACTTAGCAAACCACCTCTGACATTTACGAACGTCTAATCCATTTGGGTATACATTGTAAATGTTTTTGATAGCAACTGTTGAGTTACTACCCTTGCGAAACTCAAAAAGCATGCAATGTCGGATACCTACCTCTTCTGGTATTTGGCTAGCTATATCACTCAAAATTGCAAAAGAAATTTTAATTCAATTATTTACAAATAAACAAGTCTCTATAACTTTAAAATGTCTTTGTTATGATTTTGAAGTACACAATGAGCTGAGAAATGACGATCAAATATTAACATGCGCAGAAACGACATTACTTTCCGGTCCCCCTAATATTATATATAATTTATTCTGTACTCAACAGCGGTAATTCTTAACATTTTTTCCTCGCATACCACATAACTAATATATGACCAAGTCATGTATCTTTTTGTAGGTAGGGTTTATACTGTATAGCGTGATATGTACACGTATTTGTGTACAGTTGGATCCCCCTTCCCGACTGGGATCGGTTTCAAAGTATATCGCAAATAGTAACGAAAGTTACATACACAGCAAATGATTTACGTATGCACAATGTAAGTATATATAGGCACTAACTAATGTAGGAATGTGATCGAGTGGTTGCACGTTTGGGAAAATTTGAAGAGTACTTGAGTTGGGCGATTGCCGTGTGAACGCAAAATGTTTGGACTTGAATGTTTCTTAGGCGTGAAAGATAAGCACTTGAGAAAATGTTGCGACTGAGAAATTCTGGGTGGTCGTGACCGAATGCATCGAGTCAGAAAGGTTGACAATTAAAATGAAAGGAAACGAGTGTTTGGAAGAATATATGATGGGGAAAATGCGGGCGCGTGGCAGAAAGTGTTTGACTAACGTAGAAGAAAGGTTTTGACTGTAAACGTAGAAAGAGTGTGATTCTAAACGTTGAAGTTGCTAAGTTGTAAAGTCGTTTAGGTTATTATTGTTAAATTGTTTTAAATATACATTTATTAATATTCTAATCGCTTCACTTTTATTTATTCACACCTGAGTTCCATCTTTTGCTCTACTAAAATCATCACAGTAGAATTTTCCTATACTAATAATAAACCAAAACACAATTTGCAATATAATGAATCAATAAAAACGGTATGTACTTTGTGACCAATCGTGCATACTTAAACTCGTACATACCGAGAACGCGGATACAGGGGTTCAAATGTATGCAAATTTATTTATTTTTCAGCCTCTTGGTCTTGAAGAAGGAGCTTGGTTTACACAGAATTATCACCTATACTTCTACTCGCGTTTTTACATATCCACGTAATTAATTTTTTAAACCCGCTATGTAGTCGTAGTTATATTCCCAGCTAATCTGATATATTTTAGTCTATTCTATTCTATTCTATTATTCGTCTCTTATCTTTACTTATACCTCTAATTAAATTCTGCTATTCTATTATTATTACTTCTTTCTTCTAATCTCCCTCTTTGACTTTTCCTTTTTCTCTTTATTTTCTTATCTTAGATAGTGTTTATATGTACAAATGAAATCATTTTCACTAGAAAGCGTTCCATGTAGTATACAAAAAAAATTATTTAATTATATTTGTGGCTGTTGTGTTGAAGTACGAGAGAGAAGGAAAAGGAATGGGAAGGGGTGTGTGTTGTTTCGTTCGGGACCTGCTAGTGGACTCATCAGTAAGGCTTACCTAGCAGGCCCCTGCCTTAGACATAGGGATAGGAAGGGACAGGTCAGAACTCGTATATACAGGGTGTTAATCTACCTATGGACTTAAATGAAATGGGGGGTTCTAGACGATGAAATAAGACGAAAATCAAGAGTGACGAAATTTCGTTAAATGCTTCGTTAATTAGTTATTAGCAGTTAAAGATTGCCCAAATTAGCCAATCCGGCTGCAGCGCCGGCCGTTGGGCTCGCCGCGCACAGGCGAACCCAGGACCGTATCGACATGTATTATAACGCTTACCTTGTGGGGCGCAGGAAAACTTGTTTGTCGTGGATAATTCAAAATCAAAACTGCAGTCACTTTTCAAAATGTTGAATGACATTAAACCTGCTTACTCGCAAAATCCACAAGAGCATACCAAATCTCGCCCATTGGGATTTTCGAGTAAAGAGGGTCAATGATCTCTTAAAGCAGATAGTACACTGCCCTAAAGTGAAGCACCCACACGCATTCAAATCGCGATTGTCCCGTCCGCGAATATTTATTGAATAATACACTCGCACCACGATTATCCCATCCGCAGTCTCCACAAAAAGGTACACAACACACGTGCACGAATCAGTCATAATTTACACCGCCACTATAATGTATTCTTTTCTCTCTTCTTTTGCACTCCCACATCCACATCACACACGCGACACAAAATACACTCACAACTATATTTTATGTAAAATTAAATAAAAAAAAATGTTATTTAAAAGAAATTAACTATAACTAGAAACAATCTAAAAAAGCTTTTTTAATGAAGCCGAAAAATAATTCCCCTACTGAACAACAGCAGAATCAAATGACGACTGATGAATACGCGGGAAGAAGAATTTCTCTGCGATTGCGTTGGAGGACTGATATTCTTTTGTCATCGACTGCGTTCGATCGCCACCAGAGATCAGTCGCTAACGAAACTGTGTTGACGTGTGGTTTGTTTTCTCGTCGTGTGATTTTATCGCTGAATTCACTACGAGTGTGTGATACATGTGGATAGATAGATTTGAGAAACGCTTTCTTAGTTTTCCTTTTACTGTGTTTGAATTTGAATAATAGAAATATTACGAAGCAAATATTAACCGAAAAAACAGCTTTCTCTTTCGTCAGTTGGTTCTGTTGTTGTTTAGTAGCGGAATTATTTTTCGACTTCTTTTAAAACGCTTTTTTAGATCGTTCCTGGTTACAGTTAATTTCTTTTAAATAACAGTTTTTTTTATTTAGTTTTAAATGAAATATAGTTGTGAATGTGTTTGTACCACACGTATGTGTTGTCGTGAGAGTGCAAAAGAAGAGAGAAAAGAATACATTTTAGTGGCGATATAAATTATGACTGATCCGTGCACGTGTGTTGTGTACCTTTTTGTGGACCCTGCGGACGGGACAATCGCGGTACGAGTGTATTATTCAATAAATATTCGCGGACGGGACAATCGCGATTTAAATGCGTGTGGGTGCTTCACTTTTGGATAGTGTGCTATCTGCTTTAAGAGATCATTGACCCTCTTTACTCGAAAATCCCAATGGGCGAGATTTGACATGCTCTTGTGGATTTTGCGAGTAAGCAGGTTTAATGTCATTCAACATTTTGAAAAGTAACTGAAGTTTTGATTTTGAATTATCCGCGACAAACAAGTTTTCGTGCGCCCCACGAGGTAAGCGTTATGATACATGTCTATACGGTCCTGGGTTCGCCTGTGCGCGGCGAGCCAAACGGCCGGTGCTGCAGCAAGATTGACTAATTTGGGCAATCTTTAACTGCTAATAATTAATTAACGAAGCGTTTAACGAAATTTCGTTACTCTTGATTTTCGTCTTATTTTACCGTCTAGAACCCCCCATTTCATTTGGGCCCAGAGGTAGATTAACATCCTGTACTGAATTCGCTCGAGTTTGTTTTTTAAGTTTTTGCGAAAAGGAAAGTTCACGAAGGAACCGTAATCGATTATTGACCGAATAAAACTCTTATAAAAAATTAATAGAGTGCTACGATCGGCTCTATACTATGTTCCACGAACAAATTTAATTATATTGAGAGCCTTGTGACATCTGTTTCGTAGCTTATTGATGTGTTGAGTGAATGAGAGCTAGTCGAAAGTAATGCCCAAGAACCGAGCAGATTCACAGAATTGGAAGGAGCATTTATCTATTTGGATTTCAGAAGTGTCTGGGGCGATATTTTTGTTGTTAAAATAGTATCAACACAGTTTTATGGGCTGCAAGGTTAAGATCTATATTAACTAAATTATATTCGTTCGCAGCAGTTACTTTTTGTGGGGAGGTTAATCCTCTCCAGTAAAAGGTTAAGTTATTAGCAAATTGAGACCTTTGAACTGTATTTGTAACGCCATTTTCTACTTTGCTAATGTATATTATATAGGGTGTTAATCTACCTTTGGGCCGAAATGAAATGGGTGATTCTAGACGGTAAAATAAGATGAGAATCAAGAGTGACGAAATTTCGTTAAACGCTTCATTAATTAGTTATTAGCAACCACAATATAGTTATGCGATACGTCAATATTAGAGAAAATTTCATTCCATTGCACTTGTGAGAGACTGCCCCCAGGGGATTTGTAATAAATTAAGAGAGAATAATTGGGATTGACGTTAGTGATTTTCAAGCCGCAAACTTCGACCGATTCATCCGGAGCTTTAATATGAGTTATTCCCTTAAATGCTATGCTTTTGCGAACTAGTAGAAGAATACCTCAGCCCGGTGAGTGTGTTCTATCCTTTTGGTACGTCATAAATCCAGGAAATTGAATGTTGGTGTTAGTTAATTTTAACCACAATTTGACGTAGACAAAGATGTCATTGTAACGAATTTCTTGCTCAATTTCTTCTTTATGTTTTAAAAAACTTCTTGCAGTGCAATAAAGACTTCTGAGACCTGTAGCAAATTGAAGATTCATGTTGGAGAATTGATGAGAGTAAATTAAGTTTCTTGGTCTTCGATTGAACTAAGATTTTCCTGGTCTGTTTTTTCTAGTTTCTTTATGACACGGATTATTCTACTTTTTAGAGTACGATCTGGCACATGAGCTGCTGTATGTCTCAGCATGTTGATTAAGAATTGAATATCTGACATGAATTTGAGAACAACTTCTCTGGAATTGTCTTTCCCGAAGGAGTTTTTCGGAAATGACGCCAATTCGCCAAAACTAAGCGGAAACCTTTGAGCTTCGTTAGAAATGAAATCTTCATTAGCGGCCAAGCGAGTTTCGATTTCTTGTAACGTGAGTGGTGCTCTGTTTACTAGTCTCTTCTTCAGAATGTGAGTGGATTGCTTGTGAGTCGAGTCGTCAGTGCCAAACTCATGCAATGAACTCGTTTCTTTTTGTGTATCCAAGATACACGATAGAGAAACACTGAAAGGTCTTTTAATGCCGACCGGGACAGAAAAATCAGGTTTGAAAAAGGATGGTAAATGAGCATTCAAATTAATGAAGCTGGAGGAATGAGAGTCAGCAGATAAGTTCGACGACTGCTGTAAGGTCTGCTGGCCAGTTTCGACGTTTTTGCAGCTTTTGACTAAACAGCCTTCCTCTTTGCCCAGAAACCACTTGAGCTTTTGATTAGAAAATTATATCTAATATGTAGTGTTGTCATAAGTAATCTGCATTGACTCTGGTAACTTAGTTCTTCTGGATTAATGTATACCTGCCTGCGAAAATTCATGACATGTGCATACTCAGGATCATTTACACTTGCTTTTACAAAAGACGGTTGTGACACTGGCTTTAGATCACGTCCTTGTAACTTATGCTCTATAACTGTGTGCGGTATAATCGGACATAAGTATTCGGACACTTACGTATTTGCCGAATTCGCATAAATATTTCGTAAAGTTAGTTTCTTTTGTAGGTTTATTATTTTGTCCTTTAATCCTGAAGTTTCTGTGGAAGAACACATGCAACTGGATCATTTCCCACTGGGAAAAAGTTCTTTTTCCCACTGTCCGAACGGACGAATCCAAATTTGAAGTATTTGGTAACAAATGGCGCAGTTTCGTTCGTCAAAGAGTCAACGAAAAATTTCTTCCAGACTGTGTTGTGCCTACAATCAAGCATGGTGGTGGTGTAGTTATGATTTGGGGTTGTTTCGGGGCTAATAATGTAGGCGATATAGTGAAAGTGGAAGGAATAATGCGAAAAGAACAATATTTGAATACTTTAAAAGAATGCGATTCCCTCAAGAAAAAGACTTATTGGAAATAATTTTGTGTTTATGCCGGATAATAATCCAAAACACTGTGCAAAAATATGTAAAAACTATTTAAAGGAACTAGAAGAAAGAAAGGAAGTGAAAATTATACAGTGGCCCCCACAATCGCCGGACCTTAATCCAATTGAGAAATTGTGGGACAAATTGGATAGACAAGTGAGAGACAAGTACCCAAAAAGTGAAAAACAATTGTGGACAATGTTAAAAACAATTTGGGGAGAAATTAAAACAGAAACGCTGAAAAAACTTGTCGCAAGACTACCTCGATTAGTGCATGTGATTATTTCGCAACGAAGAGGACATATCGATGAAAAGAAGATTTAAACAATTTTATGTCATTTAATTGTTTATGCTATGTTCTCTATATCTTCTACTATAACTGAATGTTGAATAAAAATTGCCTTCATTGAGATATAAATGTATTATTGTGATATAAATACAGTATTTACATGAATTTGGTAGGTGTCTGGATACTTATGGAGTGTACATTCGAAATAATAACACGAGCTGCCTTTGATACCAAAGTCCTGAGAGCAAGTGTGTGCTTTTCGATGATTATCGTTGAATTAGTCATGGTGTATTTATCAACAAGGACTTTGCTACTGAGATATTCACAGACTCTTCCGTTTGAAATTCTAGGGGCGAAACGAATATTTTTAGGTCTAGTAATTCGGCCAATGGCAACAATGTATTCTTTAATGGAGGTACTATCGATAGCATCAGTTACGATTGCTTGATCCTTTTTTGGAAATTAGTCTTGTTGAGCCATTGCTGCGTATGAAACTTTGTTGGTATTGAGACTGTTAGGAAGATCCATGGACGTTCCTGCTGTTAGTAACGTTCATTCAAGAAATACAGTAAAATAAGGAGGTTCACACTACCACTTATTCACAAAGAACGCACGTAATTCACAATTCGGAGTGCAAGACACTAGATTATACCGCTCAATTCAGGTGGAGAGCATGTAAAAATAATCTAACCGTAAAAATTGGCTAGAAGTTGAAAGAGGTTGGGCAACACTGCTCTGTATACATGTTATCGTTTTGGCAAATAGTAAAAATATGAGTTATCTATTTTTATTACAATTGGGTTAAAGTAGCTTACAGAGACAAATTAATCAGCCCTGCTTCCCTTTCAAGTGTCTTTTAGCGACTTCTTTATAGTACATTGTCGTTCATAAGTTACCAGACACATACATGTTTGTATGCGTCGCGTCGTCTAAAATTTTTGCACGGTACTAAACTACAGTCTACATAATATATACTGTCCATTATTCCTCTTTTCAAAAATTCCCGAGATCACATTTTAAATAAAGAACAGCGTTGAATAAAATTTTTCTCCTTGAAAAACATTTATAACACGATTTTTTCAGAAAACATGAGAAATAATGTGAGAATCGCTTTGCCAATTTTTTTTATAGACGATCCTCCTTTTACCATTGAATTTCTTTCGCTCGTTCCAAGTATTTATAACACATCTGGTCCCGCCTGGTCTTTCCTTTTTCCATGTCGCGAAAACGTGACCGTACAGCACGTGTTCCGGAAGAAAAAGTCTCTCTAATATTTCAAGGGCTATTCAGACACGCGGTACACCATCTCCGGCAGGATGTGCATCCAGCTTGCTAGTGTAACCCGCGTGCGTGACTGGTGCTCACTGGCCTCCTGCATTTCTGGACACGTTTTTCAGAAGGCAACGACAACGTAAGAACATTACGCTGTTGCTCGCGACTTGCTTGTTAAACCAAGAAACTAACAGCTGTTGAACTTTGGAACAGAAATAACGTCACCCTGTGACAAACAGCAACTCACGAAACTGATCAAAATATTAATCCTTCGTTGGTATAGCGAAGTGCTTCGTTAACAAAAACTTTGGAAGCATTGGAATAGCTTTTTAAAACTCCTTTACTTTAGTTTGTTAAAACGGCAGTACTAATGATTAATAGAATAGTATGCAACAGTGAAACGTTTATTTTTACAGATTAATAATCGAATTAAGTATTTCGCAAAACAATTACTATTTTTCATTCGCATGTAGATGGTACTATCATTTGAATAGATCAAGTTGAACATCGGAAAAATTACTATTCTATTATCCGAGGATTTACATCTCCTGCTCAAAAGTTCTAGAGGAACAGAAATTAATTACCCTACAATAATACAACATAGAGAAGGTGACTGATACTACTATGCATTAGCAATTCATAGTAATCAATTTATAATTTTACTGAAGTAAACACAATTCAAAGTTCAAAGCTTATACCATCTACTAAATAGTACGGTGTCCCAAAACTTTTGAGTTAAACTGTACGTCTCCCTATTAATTCAAACGAAGATACTTACTTCTGTACTTATATGGACCGTTTATATTGAAAGTGGTGTAAGTCCATTTTCTCGTGTTTCGAGAAAATTAAAGGTTAGCATATCTCTCAATAAAAAATATAAATTAATTATATCAAGTCTGACAATGTTTTTACTGACTTATCGATATGTAATTTGATTATAGAAATTTGTATCAGACGAATTTAACTAAAATAATGTATATTTACGGGCTACAAATGGACTTACACCACTTTAAAAATTAGTCAATTGTAAAAATCGTTTAATTTCAATTTTAAAAAATCAGATCATTTAAAATATTTTATACTAATGCAATTCTGTTTACAAATAATAACAAGATATAAGATAGAAGTAGTATTTTTAATTTTAAACGTTAATTATATTGTTAAAATTAACATATCTTCTTGTAGCTGTGTTTTAAAATATTCATGATGCACAGGAAGTATATAGGGTAATAACTGATCCATATCCTTATATTTTTCGTAAGTAATAGGCCTAGCATCGTGATATAAAGGCGCCAGGGTGATTTTTTCAAATTTTGGCGGTCTTCCCGGGCGTGTAATAAACTTAGTCTTAAATTCTTTGTTCTCCATCGATGTTTTATAGAAAATAGTATATGGTGCACTTTTGAGAAACCTCATCCAACATATTTGCAACTAATTTACTTTTTCTCCATTAGTGTTTCTGCTTATCTGTTTTTTGATTGCATTCTGTAGATTTTATATTGAAACGAAATCCTCTCGTTTCATTTCATGTAAAATGAATTCATTATGTTGTCTACATTCTTTTATGACATCATGATAATCCTGTGGTGTGTACAGGAAATTCTTTTTTCGTAATGCCTGACACCTGTCTATGGAAATTGGACTTACACCACTTTCATAATCAATGGTTACGCAATTTCTTTTATCGGCCAATTTTAAATTGGACAAAGCATGGGAATTTTTTTAGAAATTAAATACTAACTAGTTATAAATAAAAAGTTTACACTGAATTAAGCATAAATTACGTGATATCTCATTTTTTTTTTTTTAAATGGACTTGCACCACTTTCAAAATAAACGGTCCATATAAGGAAAGCTGTTTCGAACATTTAATTTCATTTATTTCTACCGTTAATCATTTCGATATCCATGAAATCAGGAGGAAAAAAAGGCGAATACATCTAGGGTTATCTTTCCTCTTTCTCCGTGAAACTATTGCCACTATGCGACTCACATTCTGTGACACAAATACGCCGCGGCACGCGTTAGTGGACAAAACGTAAACCGTGTCGTTAAATTAGCTCTGTTTAACGCCCGTATTAAAGGATCTAGCCACGCCACGTTACGCTGTCTCATTCTTTGCAATTATGATCGTCTTATAACACCTCCGATGCAATAAAGCTCGTATACGCGCGAATTTTACAAAACACCTAAACATTTTCATTTTGCGGCTGCGAAATCGAGAAACATTACAGTTAACGTGCCATCGTAACACAATTCTAAAATTTGATCTCTTATTGGAAGTTCAAAATCATGTCAATTACTCGTAAAATTGATCGAACACTTCTTTTTATTATACTTTTTATTCAATCGAAATATAATCGCTGATTAGAAATTGCAGTAAGTAACTAAAATAGAGTTTAAAATAGACAAAAAGGAATATTTATCAGAAAATTAATTAAGTATTAAAGTTACAATTAATTTATTGAGTAACTGCAATATGCAGGGTGTTAATCTACTAACAATCATAAACGACCCGGATTGGGTTATAGGAATTTCGACCACTGCGTTTGCCAGTCTCATGACAAAACTCGTGAAGTTCGGCTACAGTTGCACCTTCCTGGTAAGTTAAATTCCAGTACCTCCCAGGTAATTTTTTTTAAATAAGAATTCCTTTTACTCAGCTTTAAATCAAATATAGTTGTGAGTGTATTTGTATCACACGTATATGGTGTTGTTGGTGGAGTGCAAAAGAAGAGAGAAAAGAGAAGAGAGGGGAAGAGCGAAAAGAATACATTTTAGTGGCGGTGTAAATTATGACTGATTCGTGCACGTGTGTTGTGTACCTTTTGTGGACACTGCGGACGGGACAATCGCGATTTAAATGCGTATGGGTGCTTCACTTTTGGGCAGTGTACTATCTGCTTTAAAAGATCATTCACCCTCTTTACTCGAAAACCATAACGGGTGAGTTTTGATATGCTCTTGTGGATTTTGCGAATAAGTAGGTTTAATGTCATTCAAAATTCGTTCAATACTTTTTGGAAAGTGACTGAAGTTTTGATTTTGCATCACCCATGACAAACAAGTTTTCCTGCGCCCCACGAGGTTAGCGTTATAATACGTCGATACGGTCCTGAGTTCGCCTGTGCGCGGCCAGCCAAATGGACGACGCTGCACGGCGGATTGCCTAATTTTGGGCAATCTTTAACTGCTAATAACTAATTAACGAAGCGTTTAATGAAATTTCGTCACTCTTGATTTTCGTCTTATTTTGACGTCTAGAACCCCTCATTTCATTTCGGCCGAGAGGTAGATTAACACCCTGTATATATAGGAAATGTTCTATAAAATGTAGAACAGAAGATGGAATTTAGGTGTGAAAAATAAAAGTGAAGCGATTAAAACTTAATAACAGTATATTTAAAACAATTTAACAAAACAACTTAAACGACTTTACAACTTAGCAATTTTAACACTCTTTCTACGTTCACAACCAAACCTTTCTGTCTTCACCGTCCAATACTTTCTGCCTCGCGCTCGCATTTTCCCCGTCATATATTCTTCCAAACACTCGTTTCCTTTCATTCTAATTGTCAACCTTTTTCACTCTACGCATTCGGTCACGACCACCCAGAATTTCTCAGTCACACTGTTTTCCAAGGTTCTCATCTTTCACGCCTTAGAAACATTCGAGCCCAAGCATTCTGCGTTCACACGACAATCGCCCAACTCAAGTACTGTTCAGACTTTCCCAAACTCGCATCCGCTCGATCGCATTCCTACATATATATCTAAGTAATAGTAGTACATGGAAATTTTGCAGTTTTAGATGTAACCGTCATTGTGTTAATTACTCGGAAGCAATATAAAGAACATTACATTTTTATGAGAAGTATGTTTGAATGTAATCAGTGCTAAAATTATATACGGGGTGTTCGTACGAAGCTAGGAAAAAATTAAAGGAGTAACTCTGTGCAACATTCTAAGACAAAAATCAAGAGTTGCAATATTGCGTTTAACGCTTTGTTTATGAGTTATAAGCGATTAAAAAAACGGGCTATTTTACGCCTGAGAGCAGGCAAATGGAGCAACACGGTAGAAAACATCGTTGGCTGTACAGTGATGCTCAGTCGTATCTACGTACGGAATACAGCTTACCTCTGAACAGCTAGAGAAATGTACGTTCACGAATCAAAAACTCAGACATGATCCCGTGACACATTTTTAAGCGAAATCGTAGAATCATCATTAAACCTAGCTACTCGACAAGAATCTACAAGGACATATCAAAGCAAACCCTGTAAGATTTTCGAACAGCGAGGATTAATATTTACTCCAGTGCACAAGCTTGCACTTACAAATAATCTATTCATGCACACGTAGTAAATATCTCTCAGAAACTTCCACATACAGTGTAAATAACAACGGGAAAGTTCGTATATGAATCTTCAGAAAATAGACACGAGACTAAAATCGACAACCAATTTACGCATGTCACGATTCTCTACAAAAAGCTTGGTACACTTCACGATTCTCTATGAAAACATTCATGCATGTCATGAATCTCTTCGAAAAAATTCACAAATATCACGATTCTCTGACACTTATACAACGTTCCCAAACATGAAGTTGAAGGATGCAACGAAAACGTCGATACAGCTCACAACGGTTAGAATCGGGAATCACGATTGATATCTAGCCCAGGAAAAGAATCCGATGCATCCGATAACGTAAATAATTGAAGCCGCGAGATGGATACTTCGGTCCTGGTGATTTCCCTGAAACATTGATGCATCGTCATGCACGGGAAAAGGTCCGACCGACACCTAAGCGACGCCTAAACGGTCGACATCGTGGTCGCCGAGAATGCATCTGTCCTCAAGGTCTCAGCCATCGATAAGAGTGGTGCATGCATTATGCAGGAAACAAGTCGTGGCATCGCGACCCGAAGAAAGGAGGAAAGGGCTTGGCGCAGAAAGCGGCAGGGGGGTCGAAGGGGAGGGGTAGCAGGTTGAATCGAAGTGGGACCTGGAATGGAAGGATATTGCCGGGATTTGCATATCATTTTATAAATTCCGAACAGTGTACCGGCCCAGGTCTCGTGCCTATCGTCCTTCACACCGCCGTCGCTGGAATTTGTAAGAGAAGGCTCGTGTGGATGCTCGATATAGATTTCGAGCGTCCATCGTCGTTCTTGATATTGATGCGTCGCAAAGTGTCGTGAACGATCTTGAATTAGTCATCCCCCCCAATATAACACGGTTGATGCTTAAGTTCATAATAGTAGTATTGCATCCTTTGATGTACAAAATTAGAAAGGGAATAAGTTTTAGAAACTAATAAAAGTACACCTGACTTTCCCTTTGCGCAATGATTTTGGCACGATTTTATAGCTTTCATGATTTATTCAGAGACACGCAACTTTGTAACAATTATACTTCAATAATTAAGCCTTCTATTCTGTTAAAAAAATGGATTCTTATTGCACAACGACTATTTATGTATGTAAGAATTAGATAGAAATTTATATACACATACAAGTACATATAATCCAAAAATTTAATCATAACGAAGATGAAGATCAAGAAATTATGTTAATTTGAAGACATCATAAATAAATTAAATGCTTTAGTGATGAATATATGTTTTAAGTATAAAGTTTAGTTTGCATTCTTTGAAACGAGTGTTATCAATTTTTGCCAATCAATATTTGTATGACGTTTTTCCATACAATATTTTTTTACTCATACGATTTCACCGCGTAAAAAGAGGTTTAAGGTTTGTCAAAAGTATAAATAATTAGCCCTATATATGTATTTATTTTTATATACGGATGAGCACCCATTTTTACAGCAACAAAAGCAAAAGCATAACTTATGATGAATAGCAGAGTAAGTCAAATAAACAGTTTATGAAGTTTTGTTTTAACCCTTTGCACTCGAATTTAATATAACCATGAATTACCGTCAACTCGGAATTTATTTTTTTATTCAATCAAAACAAACTTTTTCAATACGTTATTAGCATATTTAGCTGTAACATTTCATGAGTATAATTAAAAGAAATGAAAATTCCACAAAATATTTATTTATACAGATACAAATTTTTATAAAATACATCCCAGCAGAGCGATTCAAAAATATAATGTTCATATATTTATATTTACATGTATGTACACAAAATTATACTCTATAATCCCTTGTAAAATGTAGTGAAAATGACGTCGCATATGCTGAGACATACGAGTGCAACGGTAAAGCTGATGATGTCGCATACGCTGAGACATACGAGTGCAAAGGGTTAAATATAGTAACACTGAATACAAATATGTCAATCTTGTCGCTATTATTATTTATATATGCTCATGTCCTGTAAAACGTGTCAATCTAATCGTGAGGTTCAATCGTGAGGAATGACTTCGTAAAACGAGATAGGGCATTAAAATTTACAAGAAAAATAACGCTGGGATTGTTAGTTATACCGTGTATAATAAACTAATAAACCTGATAAAGGATTATCAGCGATAATCCTTTTGGACTCGAGAGAAAGCATGTTCATTTTAAGCAAGAACGTTTCATAGTCGTGGTTCAATTGCGAAAAAGATTGACTCATTTTGTGGAAGATAAAACGAAGTAGCTTATATTGAATGCCCTCAAGTTTCCTATTATAGATTTGTTAAAAAATGAATGCCAATTTTTGTTTTTCATCCCTACTGAATAATTACTAAGCAGTTGTAAAATGTTTAGACAC
This sequence comes from Tetrapedia diversipes, assembly GCA_033822845.1. NCBI lineage: Eukaryota > Metazoa > Arthropoda > Insecta > Hymenoptera > Apidae > Tetrapedia > Tetrapedia diversipes. The sequence continues at coordinate 322,557 of JAOPTO010002403.1, read as the reverse complement.
GATTCTTATTGATGTACCATTAATGTAATGTAATGTAATTAGGTACGTACCATCTTCGTTATTCTAAGAATAACAGTGTTACTGAACTATTGTGCAAAATTTCAAAAATGATAATGGTAATGCTACCGAATTATTAAGTATAGCATAAAATTTCGAACACACCATATTGCCAAAGTAAATGAAATAACAAATCTATTTCTACGATATCTTTCCTATTGTAGCTTTGCGTTAATTGAAATGCACTTAAAGGGTAGTATTCGAAATTTTCATTTTCTGCTGTTTCGTTATATGAAAATAAAAATATTATCCTCAAATGGTTTTCAAAAGTGCGAACAAATTATTTTACACTCAATGTCTTGATGCTAACCCGATTGATTTTTATCTGCAGAATTTTATCCACACCCTTACACAAGGGGAGCATTTTAAGAAGGGATGAACCTCAGAATCAGTTTCGAACAATGGGGCGGTCGTCCCTCGTTTTCGACCCAAAGAGAGATCGTTTCACGTAGATCAACCAGATGGTTGCTGGAAAAAAGGAGGCTCCGAAAACGAGCAGATTTCAGGTTCTTCCCGGAGGAATCCTTTTTTCCCCCCGAGGGATCCAAAGATAGGATGACTCGACGAGGGGCTCAGGAGGGATCAGATCCTATGAAATACGTCTCCCGGAAGGGGTTGCCGCGGCCATAGAAAATATTTCCATTAAAATCCGAATTTTCAGGGCAAGACTTCATTACCGGCGGATTTTAAGTAAATTGTCGCGGAGGGGGAAGGGAGGGTATCCCAGCGAAGAAGAGGGATCCCCGTCTTTGGCGGTAAGGCGTCCCGTTTCCGCAATGTTATGCTTTAGAACGAGCAGTGCGTCGAGTACTTAAGAAAATGAGAAGTCTTGTCCTCGCTCCGAATATCTCTCCCTCTTTGTCCCATTTTAAAACGGACAGCGTTTTCGACCGCTGCTTTCTTCCACTTTTCTCGCCCTCCCCCTTCGCGAATCTGTTATCCTTCCTTCGTTAAAGCAGCTGATACCACTGTTACCCGTTAAGCTGTTGTAAAGTTCTCGAAGAATTGTAGGTTATAGTGGAACCTTAATAATCATTCAAATCGACAGATCTGTTTTGATAACTGGATCTGAACTAAAGTTGAAGATATAACAAATATAAATTTTTGCATACATCCACATTTCCTTAATCCTACAGTGGCACACTGTGTCTTCCACGGCTCCAGGTGAAACTCTGTTTTTCATCACTGCATCGCAAAGTAATTGCAAATATGAAACTTTCTTAACTCTTTTTCAATGCTGAAATTTTATAGACTTACTCTACATACTTAAGAGTATACCATTGAATTTTTTCAAAATTGTTTGTGGTTCCGAAACATGTGAAAAGTCATGTCAAACATAAGAAACACCAGAATGACATTCGGTAAACAAAGAAAACAGTGCACCATTGGAGAGTCGAACACACTTTTTGAACAAATATTACATCTTCGTTCTCATTATACACTCGAATTGTAAGTTACAACTATGAAATGCTCGGAAACTTAATGCGCAATTCTAAATAAAATTAAAAGGCCTTGAAGTTCTCAAATTATTTAATTTAGCGTGAATTGAAGTCCCGTAATAAATTGTTCATTCCTCACTTTCATCTAATTTAATAAAACTTTCAAATAAAGAAACCGTTTTTACCGTTTCTGCGGAAGATGGAGTGAACAGGACAGAAATAATGGCTTCGCTTAGTTTTATAATATTCTTATTTACTACATAAAATTGAATTATTAAGAATATGACCAATCGAACAAGGAACGGCCAAAGATTATTTAATTTATGTAATTAAATGTATTTATTTTTTGTACTGCCTAGCAATATATTATGTTAGATTATATTATACCAAGAATTATACAAAATAAATTTTAGATTCAAAAGCATTGTATAATATATAGATGGTGCAATAAATAAAAAAAAGGAACTACTAAGAATATGTACGTCAGAATATAATCAATGGTAGCAGCAACACGTGTTATGGTTACAAAACCCGCTCTGTGTTTTAATAACCGGCATTCAAATAATATGCATGCTAGTTAAGGTACATTCGAATAATCGACGTTCTTCTGCATCTTGAATCGCTGTTGAAACAATAAGAGCAGACTTTACCTACAACATTCAGTCCATGAAGCCGGGGACGAGCGAAATCAAACGCAGCCTTTAGAGTGAAAAATCGGGACGCCGCAATATCCGCAACCGATTGGTTTATATTGAGTTTCGAGGCTTTCTTAAGGAAAACAACGGGGGGTAGTTCAATACCTTTGATCGGCTAGGTGTAAGGTCACGCGTTCGAACGAATCTTCTCATCCGTCGCTTCGACAGATTTTTATTCCACCATGGCTGCTGGCCATGAATCAACGAAACAGTCCAAACGCTTCTCTCATTTAAGATTTCTTTCGTTTAGTTTGTCACTTAACACTCACAAGAGAAGTTTGCGAACCAGGAAATTTAAGGAAAATATGAAACTTGGTGTACAGGTAGAGTAAATCATCCATAACACATACCTATTTCTTATTTGTGCAGAATCTCACTTTCAAGGGGTGATTTCACCCCTTAAAGAAAATGGAAAATTATCTTTCTTCTCGAATATCTCGAGAACGGTGACAGATATCGAAAAAGAGTTTAAACAAAAGTTGAATGCTATTTTTATCTTTACAAGAATGTGTAAAAACATTTTTCAAAAAATCTATATTTTTTTATTTACCCCTTCCACAGGATCTTAAATTTCATTTTTTGATTTTTTAAATTTTAGGTTGAAGTGCTTTTCGGTACCCCCTATCCATTCTTCTAAATAGTTTTTTTTATTTATTTTCTTTTTATAAATAAATAAAGCGTCTATTATCGAATTTAAAGTCCGCTGTAGCATAAATAAATAAATAAACGTGATAAATTAATTGATCACTGTGTTATGGATGATTTACTCTACCTGTACACCAAGTTTCATATTTGTTTATATTTCCGGGTTCGCAAACTTCCCTTGTCAGCAATCTCTGCACATTAACTGGATCATTTATGTTAGACAGAATAACACGAACTATTTATCTAATTCATTTGGTGATTTAACAATCTAGGATAAAAATACTTTAGAGTTGACTACCATTTCTTATAGTTTAGTTATATAGTTATAGTTAAATTACTAAATCTGAATAACATTTGCAACGTGATACGAAAGGTATTAGTAGTAAAAGGGAAACAGTATATTAAATCTATAGTGAAACTGTAATCAAACTTAGGACGGTACGTGTGCGTTCATTATAAAATCAAAAGAGAGCAATTGTTTTGTTTAATTTTAAACGAAATTAACCAAGTCCTTCTGTAGTGATTGCGTGTAGGCAAAAGTCTGTTTTATCGACGAGCCATATTCGTCATGTCGATAATCGTGAACTGTAGTCACCCAAAGAGCGCGACGCAGGTGTAAGATGACACACAGGCTGTGATTGATATACGATACACATAAGGTTTTTTATGTCTAATAATTTTCTCTGTAAACTCTCCATTTTCCCCTCTCCCCCACGAGTTTCAACACCTTTCTTTGTTACTTGTTCTTCATCAAATACATGTATTTCCTATGTTAATTTTTTACTCAACAAATATACAGGGTGTACGCGCTAAGTTTTGTCACCATTTTTTAGGCATTTCCGGTAGTGCAATTAAAGAATGTTTCAGACAAATGTTTTTTAGTGTTAGATGAATTATATGTTCCCGTATTTTGAAATCTCAGAAAATGCTTTTTACGTAAAAGATCAAGGTTACCTTGAATTTTTTAAATAATACCATATGGTTCTAATGTTATGAGATTGTTGCTGATGCCAAGATGAATTTAATAGTGTCTTATACTTTGATCTTGAAATGACCTTGAACTATTGTACACAACTGCGCTCTGTGTATTAGACAGCTGTTCGATATCTTAATTTTTTGGAAGAAAAATTTCCACACTTACTGCTAGACATTTCAATGAACATCATGAATGATATGTACTTTTAACAAGACGGGTGCCCTGTCCACAATGGTATTATAATTAGGAGATATCTTAATAACAAATTTAGAAATCATTGGATTGGAACATATGGTACGATTTATTGGTCACCGCGTTCTCCAGATCTATCTCCGTTGGATTTTTATCATTGGGGATATCTGCAATCCGTTGTATACGACACACCAATCAATAATGTTCAAGAACTTCGAAATCGTAATACTAATACAAAGAGCAGAGCTCTGTATCATCGAAAATGAATCGCAGTTCGAACATCTAATGTAATCAGATCTTTTTGTAAAAAATAACTCATCATTAAAATTAAGTTTCTACAAAATTTTCAAGTTTAAGCTCATTTCAAGATTATAGTATGCAGTTTAATTCGTCTCGACGTCAGCAATAATTCTGTAATATCAGAAAGATATATCATTTAAAAAAGTCAAGGTCACATTGACTGATATAGATCATCTAACACTAAAAAACATTTGTCTGAAACATTTTTTAATTGCACTACCGGAAATGCCTAAAAAATGGTGACAAAACTTAGCGCGTACACCCTGTATATGTATGTAGTCACTATCTATGAACCACAGTAATTATTAAAACATTTAGGTGTTGTATGCCAACGCATAACGTTATCTTAAGTTAATACTATACTATACTCATCCTCCAGTAAATATCCCAAAAACCTTTCCTTGATAATCGATGATTGCCAAGTCATCTCTGAACCTTGTCCGTAACCCCTCATCCCTTACCACCATTAACCCAAGATAACCTCTACCTCTCCATTTTAAAGTTTATAAAAGCCTCGAATTTTTCCCTGAAAAAAAGAACAGTTTGAGTCGTCAGAATGTACGTCTATGCCGAATACTCTTCGATTGCGAAACTTTCGTTCTTTATTTCGTTCGCAATTGCATTTTTTTTATATACGAAAATAACCTGTAACAAACAGCGAAATACAACGTAGGCTTCGAAGACAAAATTCGACAGCAAACAATTCTAACTAAACTAACACGAACCGTAAATTTACGATCACATTTGATAAAAAACGTAATCCTATCAATTTCATAAATCACTATAACCTACGATTTACTTAACCTCCTGAAAGATGAATTTATGAAACCCAAGAAAAGAAATTTTTTAGTATAATCTTAATTTCATTTTTGAAAAAATTTTAGAATAAAGACTTCAGAGTTGGAAAATATATTAGTAAATTCACTAAAGTTTGCACTGCAAATTTTGTAAACAGTCTTAACCCTTTGGGCTCTAAATACTCGCGGCCGAAACGACCCGTAGAAATGGCACACGGCTATCGCTGACGGTCACCGGGTACGGAATACTTTTAACCCTATACCGCATACGGGCCCACATATGGTATTGCAGTTTTGTTTCAATTTTATTTCCAAATTAAGTATTATAAAATAATTCAAACTATTTTAATCCATCAAATATATATTTAGCAATAATAAAACACGAAAAAATTGTCTATGATTTTATGATATTTCGAAATAACCTCACTTTTGTGCAAATGGGTGAGAAAGCAGAATTGAGGTGCGAGTGATTCATTTTCAGAAAACGATAACAGAGTAAAACGTAAGTACTTTTTGACAGAAAAAATATTTTCATGGAGTCGATATACTCATCTTTCTCGACGGATAATAATTTTTCCGCTTTCTAACTGTTTTCTATACTTCACAAGTAGTTTTTTTTCGATTCTATATTTGGTCTCGTATGCACTAAAATATAAAACTTTTACATTATTTTTCTTTTAATATGTCTTATTGATAATTATATAAAGCTATTTCCACCGTGAAATAATTTTTTTTTTCAACGCTTTATTCATTCATGCAGTAAAGGGTTAATAGTGCTTGACCGCTACCTGAGGAAGACAAATTACTAACGAATGCCCCTGTTTTATTTTTACAAAAAGGTAACTGCATATTAATCGAAAAAATCGACAGATGCATATATGCGTCTTTAGTCCACGCCGATGACTTAGAGTAAACGCATATATGCGTCCTTCGTCCACAGCGGCGGCTTTCGCCAAACGCACATATGCATCCATAGAACCCAAAAGGTTAAATGAAGTAAAAGTTACACGTACACGTATGTGTCAGTTTTCGGCGGTTATAAAGACGTACACTAGGCCTGCGGAATTTTTCAACATCGTTTATCGCAGGGGTAGTTGGTGCCCGTAGGCTCGGAGGTGAAACACGTGAGAGTCACCACCATAACCGGAGATGTAAGGTAGGGACAAAAATGTTATCAAAATATTTTACTAACTGCAGCTTTCCTCCCAAAATCTCGGAAGATGAACCTCCGAGTAAGAAAAAACATTTTTCCTTCTCTGTTTTCACCACCACAAACATCACGACACACCCACGCATACAGCAACCAATCATAACACGATCAACTACTTTCAACTCCAAACAGTTATACTGCAGAATTAATAAAAGTACAAACAGACATCGAAGACTGCAGAACTCAAAAAATCACACACAGACAACGCTTTCAACTTATTTGAAAACAATCATAGTTACTATTAGGATTTTAACCCTTTTAGTACCGAGCAAATTTAACGAATTTGCTAAGGTTTGGGAAAAGGCTCGTAAAAACGGAAGTAAGAATGATATTTACAACATTCAACAAGAAGCACATTACGGAATAAAAGAAGAAATTGAAACATTTAGAACGTTTTATAAACTTATTTTGAGATAGAGCTCTCTTGCGACGCAAATAGTTAGGCGCCATGGTATACGCAAAGATATATCGTCATTCGGTACTAAAAGGGTTAAAAATTAATCAAGGTTGAGAAAATCACTAGTAATCAGGTTTTGTATGTGTCGCGTCTTGACTGAGGTAATTCGTTGATGATGTCAACCAAGCCGATAAAGTTGCTCATCGCGCTGACTCATCGATAATGCTGTAAGTCCAGCCGATAAGTCTGCCGAACCGTCAGACTCCGACAACCCTGCCTCTCATCACCAGTGCTTGAATCACCAATCCTTGTGCCACCAAAAACGCCCCACTCCTAGCTGAGACCATATATAAAAACCAAAATCTGTAAAAATAACCTAGTGTTCTGAAATCTACTGAAACCTTCGCGTCATTATTGCCCGAATCCTGGAAAATTACGGTGTTTCCTCGAAACGTCTACATCGTGCAACTGTGGACCGTGACAATGGCGGCGTGATGATTTACTCCTGTGATGAATTCAAAAGGATGTCCGAGGCAGATGAAAGATTGAGGTGTGGTGGACGGTAAGGAGAATGATGTTTATACTCTGTTCTCGGTTGCCAGAAGAGGCTTAAGAAGGGTAGAAAAGAAACAGGATAGGGATAGAGTAGAAATAGGTACAACTAGAGGAACGGCGTAGTAGGAAAAGTGGGAGAGAAAGTGAAAGTATGTACAGAAGGGTTTATGCCGGTCCGGTCACGAAATATAGACAAAGGGATGACCGGACTCTGACAAAACCTTGGCAGAAACCTGTGGCTGTTGTGGAAGAAAGAGAAGGAAAAGGAATAGGAAGGGGTGTTTCGTCCGGGACCTACTAGTGGACTCGTCAGTAAGGCGTACCTAGCAGGCCCCTGCCTTAGACACAGGGATAGGAAAGGACAAGTCCAAACTCGTATACATTACGTAAAAAAACTACCCGGAATTTATAAATAAAACAAAAACTACTTATTTATTCATCCAAATTTATTTTGTTGCCTTCAAAATAGGCCCCATCTGAAGCAATACACATACTCCAACGCTTCTCGCAGTTTTCAAAACATTTTTCAAACGCTGAAGAAGGTATAGCCTTCAGTTCCTCGTGTGATTTCTGTTTTATCTCTTCGGTCGACTCAAAACGCCTTCCCCGAAGAGGTAATTTGAGTTTGGGAAATAGGAAGAAGTCACAGGGGGCCATATCTGGTGAATACGGTGCTTGATCGATAACATTTGTTGAATTTTTAGCCAAAAATTCGCGTACCAAGATTGATGTGTGTGACGGAGCATTATCGTGATGCAAAACCCAAGAAATGTTTTTCCATACACGTGGTCGTTTCCGGCGAATATTTTCACGCAAGCGCCTCATCATACTCAAATAATATTCTTTATTGACAGTTTGTCCATCCGGAAGAAATTCCAAATGAACAACACCACGATAATCGAAGAAAACCTTGAGCATGACCTTAATTTTTGAGCGACTTTGACGCGGTTTTTTAGGTTTCAGTTCATTTTTGAAGTAATATTCCGAAGATTGTTGACTTGTTTGCATGTCGTACTCATAAACCCATGTTTCATCCCCAGTTATGATACGTTTCATGAAGGTAGAGTCCCTAGAAGCTCATGAAATCATGTCTTTAGCAATCATTTTTCGATGTACCTTTTGCAAAAGATTGAGCCCTTTCGGAACAAGTCGTGCAGCGACGCGTCTCATTCCCAAAACTTCAGACAAAATGTTATGCACGGACATGTGAGACATTTGCACTTCACGAGCCACCTCTCTAACACTCAGACGTCGATTTTCAATCACCATTTTCTTGACTTGTTCAATGTTTTCGTCAGTAGAAACCGTTGATGGCCGGCCGGAACGCGGCAAATCCTGAACATCTTCTCGACCCTCTTTTAAATACCTTATACCATTTGTAAGTTTGGGTTTTTGACAGACATGATTCACGATAAGCTTTTTGCAACATTTTTAACGCTTCGGCACACAAAATTTCTTTAAGAACGCAAAATTTAAGACAAATTCTTTGCTCGATAGCTTTCTCCATTGTAAAAATCGCAGAACGCTCTCGAGCTCGACTGACATAAACAATTGCTGTGAACACACTGATGGATATACTGCGATCAAACTCAGCGAAACAACTGAGTACAGTGATACCAACTCATATGAAAAAATAAAATCGTGGAACTTATAAATGAGAAATTCCGGATACTTTTTTTACACAATATATACAGGGTGTTCGGACAGCCCTGGGCTTAAATTGAAAGAGTAACTCCCTGAGACATTCTAAGACGAAAATCAAGAGTAACGATTTTGCGTTTGAGGCTTTGTTTACGAGTTATAACTAGTTAAAGATATCGTTTAATCCGGACCGTTCGACGCTTGAAAGCGGGTAACCGAGGCAACTCGGTCGGTAACGTCGCTGAGTCCACAGTGATGCTCAAGCGTCGAACGATCCGGATTAAACGATATCTTTAACTAGTTATAACTCGTAAACAAAGCCCCAAACGCAAAATCGTTACTCTTGATTTTCGTCTTAGAATGTCTCAGGGAGTTACTCTTTCAATTTAAGCCCCGGGCTGTCCGAACACCCTGTATATAGTAACCGTGGCCCGGCTCGAGCACTTGCGGGAAAGGTGTTGCTATATCCCTCCTAGTGGCTAGTACAGGAAAGTCACCACAAACTTATTCAAGAAGACAATAAATTATTCATGGAAAAACGTACAGAAAGAAAAGGAAAGTAAGAAAAGAATTCTCGAGAACAGTATTTTGTTACAACGTATCTAAGGTTCACCCAGATCTGGTTGCCACATGTCAACGGACATTATCCAGGGTTGGGAAAAACTTTCGCAAAATAGAAAATGCGTTGTGTCTAATTTATGATGGCAAACGAACTGCCACAGTTTGTATTTAAATATTATTATATTAAAATATTTGTTTTATCTTGAAGAACCTTTGTAGATGACCGCTTACACGACACTTTGCGTTTCTTGCAGTCTCTGGTCTTGCACTCCCTTGCGACGCTTTAAACTTTCTCTGACTGCTCAGTTCCATATTTTTGATATTTACCAATCAGAGCTATTGATTTATCTAATCACCGTCTCTTACTTGCGATCTAAGCGGGTTTCTTTCGGAAGGGCGAGGTGAGTTGGTGAGAGAGCGTAATACAGCGTACGTTTGGCAATGCAGCAGAGTTTCCTACAGGAACCATTACGCTGAGACGCACCCGGTCGCCAACCACTCGGCTTTATACCGAGTTCCTTTAGAAAACCCTTGGTTTATGACGCTCGCAATTCTCTACGGAAGTAGGCCTTAGAAAACTACGCGATGAAACATACGGTCGGAAGAATTTAAAACGGTATTCTTCAAAATAGCTTTCTAGTCGCACGAATCATAAACCATGCTAGCTGTATGCACACCAAATGTTGCTTTGTTTGACGTGTGATTAGGTAGTATGTCTATTGCAATGTGTCGATGGTAAAAAGCTGCATCCATAGTTAGAACCTCGGTTTTTAAGTAATTCAGTGGAGCGGTTTCCAAGTGGTGCACCATACGGACGTCCCAAACTGCATGGCGTCAAGTAGTGCGAGATTAATTAGGAAATTCCCAAATCTTGAGAGGTTGATTAGGACCTGTAAGACACTCTGGTCGCAAGCAGTACCCTACCCTTTTGAAAAAGTAAGCATACGACTGGCGATCCTAAATAGTATCCCTTTTCAAAAGGCTATAAATTCCAGAACTTGAATTAGTCATTTCTTTCGTCCGCCTTCGGATATTAATTTATTCAAATTTGGCTACACGTACAATTGATAATACCTTATAGCTTTGCAGTTCTGTGTATTAAAAAGTAGTAGTTCGCTATTAAAACAGTTACTGTGTGGTCCTTGTTTATATTTAATGAACACGCCAAACAATCCGACGATCGATTGAAACATGACCCAGCAGCTCGTCCCAGTTCGTGAACACTTGAGAGAAGGTGAGTGGAGGTTGAGCCTGGAACACTTTTCGAAAATTACAAGACGTAAGCTCCTTAGCGGCGGGTATTTAAATAGTGTCAAAAGTTTTCAAGCTGCGATCGGCTTGAATAGATGAAAAGGCAGCAAGCAGTGAAAGGAGCTCTTTGTGGAGAGATTTAAGAGAACGAAAGAGGAAGAGAAAGAGGTGATGGTAGAACGTCCGTCGGTCGCCTTTTTGCATCCTTTCAAAATCCCTGCTCTGAATGAAAGACCGAACTTGCACTCACCCTTACGTTCTCATTCACGAAAACGTTTTTTACGCGTCACGCGTTATTCGCGCTTTTCCGCCTGCCTCAACGAAGAAATTTCTGACATCCTAAAGTGGGTATTTGATATAGGTATATCCGATTATAAAAACGTTCAAACGATATGAAAATTGCAGTCGCGAAATAAAAATCATAATCCTTAATCCTGCAATAGAACATTGTTCGTGAAAATGAGGTCTTTCGCGTTTAAAGTGATCTCTTACATGTTTTAAGCACAACAAATGTTTGGACAAATTCAGTGAAACATTTTTAGATACATAATTCAATATCCAAAAGCATTTAAAAATGTTTTACATCTACAGCTACTTTATAATATAATCACAACAATTAGTATCTTGTTCGGTATCATGGAAAATTCATGTGCCATTGAAGGTCAATTTAACCCTTTGTACTCGAGAAGTGACTGTTGGTCATCAGATGATACTAACTTCAAGAATGTTCAAATTCGAAATATTTATTAAGATTCGCTTATATTATACGTCATTTAGTTTGGTTAAATGATATACTAAAATTTGCATATATGATTATTTAAATTCTAAGTCTAACTAATAAACAAACTAACTAAAGTCTGAAAATTTGCGAAACTATTATTTGGTGACTGACAGTCGCCTCTCGAGCGCAAAAGGTTAATAGTAATTAACTGCATTATATTTTTTATGTCTATGTGTAAGTATATAACATTTCAAACGAAAGGTGACAGTCAAATTATATTTAATATTATAAAAATAATATTAACAAAGCTTTGATATTCAAGTAGAATATGGAAAAACTGGTCAGACAGGAACACAAAGAAATTAACACACAGTCAATTTTCAAATTCGAAAACGAAACATTATATAAGAAAATGTTATTCTAAATTTCCAACTTACGTATACAAAATTTTCCAGATTTACGGTAGATATAAATTAATATACAATTGAATATACATATTTTTACCTTATATAACCTAAGAATCCAACCTAAATAATTACAAAATTATTTAAATAAGATTCCTGATAGTGTTTTAAACTCACTGAATTTTCTACAACCGTTTAAGCACTTCTGAACAAGAATGTACACATCGTTAGGATGAAAAATTCTCCTTGGAAATTCGGCACTGCCCCGCCCAGCTCAAGTTTAAATGCGTTCCAGCGAATGTTTCACCCACGAAACTACACGGAAAATGAAAATGCTGCAATATACAGGAGCTTCCGCTGGACGAATTGATCATAAAAGCATCAACATGAAAACCGTATTCAAGCAAGGATGAGAGGCAAGGATGACACCTTTACTTTTTATGAGAATTACAAACGCCACCATCTTCACTGATGCTCAGCCATCTCCCTTTCATTTCTGTCCATCATTCACCATGATAATGTTGTAAATAAATACACAGCATACATACAGTGAAACCTCAATTGTCGGAATTAATAGAAAAACAATTCCGTCTGCATAAAATATTTCTAAGGCAATTATTCTGTTTTATACGTCAGTTTAGCTGCGAGAGCGGTGCATTACTCCCGAAATACTTCCCGACTTTTTCGTAATCGCTTTGTATGGCGAAAGGTTTTTCTCTTGATGAGGTTGATATTAGGAATTGGTTAGGTGTTAAATTGAACACGATAGAGTTGAGTTGGGTGTTTATAATAGTTGTATTCTCTTAACGAGTGGTGCTCTGATTTGTGTTTGTTCTGTGTGTGATACAATGCCTTACATGGCTCGATATTTATAGCAAAAGTGATAGCAATCCCAAACCAATCACAATTTTGTAGGAAGGGAGGATTGGTAACCACTTCCCTTCTACCAAGGCAGGTATAGGGTCGTTACTGTACGTACTTCTACCCTAATTTAGGACGCAACACATTCAAACATGGAAACATACCAAAGTAAAAGTCACTGATTTTTATTAGATTTCGACATTTAGTAGTTCTAGAGAAATATTAATTTTTATCAAATCTGCGTTGAGTGACGTTCGAATAATCTACGTTCTACTGTAACTTTTAGCCTTCTTAGATTAAAATATCACACTTCTACATTTTTCAAGATATATTGGAATACTCTAATTCATCTTTCCTAACTACTTTTCAGTGGTATTATTAAATAAGGGTACCAAACTTCAATTTTCCCAATTACTTCGAAATGACAAATAGAATGTTGTAATTTATGAGGGCAGCTGTAGTTCTGTTATGTCACAAATGACCCACTGTCAAACAATCAACCGTTGTAGGAGTTACGCCTCACCTTCATGCAGTGTAAGACAAAAATAACAATTTAAGTATCGATAAACAAATAATGATCTACTTCTGTATTAATATAAATGAGAAAACAGATAAAACGTATTATCGTTTTTATAATTTCCGTGTAGTAAATCTCAGTATAATGCTGTTATTTCGTTTACATTATTTTATCGTATTTGTTTTTAGAAGAAGTATCCATAAAGTTTAGCTTTTGTATAATTGTATTGTATGTTAAAAGAATATCTCTCCAGGTAATTAAAATAACAATAGTTTTGGACTGACAAATGTGGAAACACTATAAAGCCATTTATGCGTGTTTAACACGTATTGTTCTTCTGAATGCACTTTGCTGGGAAGCACCTTGGCGGGAAAGCACCCGCGCAAGATGTGTTAAAACGACTTCTTCACATATCAAAGATAGTTCTAAATATCCTCTTGTTTCTGGTTAATATAGGAAATAAGGAATGAGTTAGAAAAAACTTGACTAGTAGTTTTAACAAAAAAAGGGTTAAAAAAGAAGAGAATAATTATTTTAACAATTTATTTATTCATAATGTAAAAGATTTTCTATGTATAAAAGGTATCCTCAACAATTAATTTTCGAAGCATTTTCGGACTTTACGTTTAACGTGTTTCATCAGCGTTTGTACATGTTCTTCGGTGATTGTTTTGACAGGTGTTTGTCGTTTACGATGAAAATTTACTATTTTTGATTGGTCTGAGTTCAGGACAATTTGGAGGATTTACCTCTTTAGTAACAAAAGTAACACCATTTAAAAAAAAAAGTGGACATATTATATGATACAAAAAAAAGGTATAATCGCTTTTGTAAACAATATTTTACGTAAATTTCACCGTTCATTGTTCCTGAAAAGATGGAAGAATAAATGGCTTGCCAAATTAAATATTTTTTAGGATACTTGGAAGCTTTTCGTCGTTTAAATTTATTTCCTATTTCTCCTCTTTTCTTTGCTATATAATACCCTTTCTCAGAATTTGTTTAAAGTCAGCTCCACTGTACGTTTCATCATCCGTAACGCAACATTCATGTATAGTTAACACGTTGCCGCAAATGACGTCTATAGCCGTCCGATCTTTGGCGATGTAGGCAAATGACGGCTATAGCCGCCGTGCACATTTTAATCAATAAAAAAAAGAACAGCCTTAGTACGAAGTATACTAACACATACACTTGTTAATTATTGAGTAACACATCTAGAAAAAAAATTATAGCATGCCAGACAACATATTAATTGCTCTTTTATGCGGTTATTATTATACTATTTTATAAGCAAAATAAATTGCAAATGATAATTTTGTTTCAAACTGATTTTCTTGTGTTAAGTTTACACCTATTAACTCACTCTTATTCATAGGAATCATTTTGAATTAGTCGTAGCCGTGATTTGCTTCGGGAAGAGAAAAAATGACACGATGAACAAATGACGGTTATAGCCGTCAAAAGCTTTTTGGGAAAAACTGTGGCCAAATGTGATAATTATCATTTCCAAACATATAACTTACACTCGAATTCATCTGGCAGCCATAAACAATCGAAAAAAAAATGTGTTTCTGAGGGCGATCGTCAATTGAAAAATGTGCGGCAACGTGTTAAAGATCGGTTTAGAACATGGAACATCGCAACACAAACTGCGGTATATAGCGTTTTCATATTATCTATTTTTTAAAGTGTACACATAATCTAAGTCCAATCTAAATTCCAACCTGTCTCGTATCCCTACACAGATGATGAAACAAATCAGGTAAGTCACACGGATGTATAGCCCATATGAAAAACGGAAGCCGCTGTCAAGAAGTTGAAGTCGATAAGATCACTGACGTCTTTCGGCCGGTCCTCCTTTACGAGTACATTTTTCATCTGTTCTCATTATCGAGTCGTCGAGACTGTTCATTCATTTCCTTAATTGATCGCTGGTGAAATTTGTCAGAGGAAAATTTCGTGCCGTTAACTTCTCTAATTCTCACAGACACTCACAGGCGTCGCTCTTTATTTAGACTATGGTATAAACAGATAGAAAGTTTGTATGATCTAATGCACCTTATCGAGCTCTTTATTACCTGCCTAACATAGCTCATTTATCTTTCATAAGAATGTATAAACTAGATTCAATAGTAAATTAAACAACAAAAGGTCCCAAATTACTCACTTAATTCGTTTCCTGATTTACCCACATAAAATTAAAGTATTGAAACGTTTAATTTACACTTACATAATATTATTATTGTATTAATAATATAATTGTTGCAGTAAAATTTTACTCTCTACGAAGCTTCTCCTTTCCACTTTTATGCAATTATAAGAAATTTAAAAGCAAAAAATAGTAAAAAACTACATATAATACGACTGCAAGAATATTTGCAGATTATTTCAGACAAAGTACAAAGTACAAGCGTATTACAGCATTTATAGAATGAAACAAAGCTCTGTTTAAGTCTCATTCATTTGGGTACATTTATAAAGATATAAAAATCTGCAATCTACCAGAAAAAATGACCAATTATTCATTTTCATGCATTTATGAAAGATTCGAACGCGCAAAACAGCACAAAAATGCACATAATGTACAGAAGTATATAAAGTGTCTAATTGTAAGATAAATTGCAAATTATGAAGTTTACAGAGTGAAACGAATCTGTATCTGAATTCTAGTTCCTCGATTGTTCTTATAAAAATTTGCATTTGTACAAAAATCTGCAGTCTAATGATAACTCAATCATCTACGTATTTCATCTTCCTCGAAAGCCAGCCACAATTTATTCGAAACAAAAAACTCGCTCCAACGAACATAAATAGGAACCCGATTAGAATGTTAACACCATACCAGTTCAAAGAACAGTCTATTCTAACTTTGATGTTACAGATATACCGTTCGATTCTTCCCAACAGTGTCAATCTGTCCGATTTGACCCCTCACACTCCACAACGATTGCATCGACGAAAGAAGCGGGCAATCCTTTCGCGGTGTCCTTTGGGAGCTTCGCATTCTTGCCTCTTCTGGGCCATTAGTATCCGTCTCCGTTACACAGGATCAGAGTGGAATGCGGTAAGAGCAGAGAAAGCATGGAACAAGGGGGAGAAGAAAGCAGAACATCTTGTACTTGTAATATCCAACCGTCTCGGGTACACAATGCGGGTTCGGATGGGGCGGCGCATGTGTTAGGTTGGCTTTCTTTTCCTTTTCCCCGTTCCAGCACCACGATCCTTCCTTTTCTTGCCTTGCTATTTGTCTTCGAGTCCCCCCGTCACGCCGTCTTCTTACCTCGAGAAGAGACGATGAGTCGAAGGAAAAACAGAATCGAACCGGTTACACGGCCTAGCAATGCTGGGAAAGCGGTTGCTCGTGTTCGTTAGGTGTACAGTCTCGTTCATACGTAACATAAGTGACCAGTTGGTCGCTTGTAAATTTTTAGCAAATCATTAGGTACCGCAAAATGCTTATACGGTTTACTCCTTAGGGATAAATCGAGATCGAGATTCCTATAATATCTTGCTAGATTAATGTACAAAGAGTAGTATCATTGAAAAATTGTGTCCATCTTTTACTCCGTTAAGTAAAATTATAGGTGAAACAAGTTTAAATCGTTTGAAACTTTTATTATAAATCCGCACAAACTTTTTCGTCACATAACACTCGTTGTGCTAGGCTTTTTATAAAATTTTAAGGAGCGTATAACAACTATTAACACTTTACCTTTTTCTTCAATAGCCGTACACAGAATGAATCTCGCAGCTTAATCTTCTTAAGCAACTTGTGAATTATTTTTATCGAAACAGATGTTTCAAATGAAAGTTGCATAATGCAAGGGAAACATATGCTGCTGTTACATGTATAACATACCATGCAACTGTTACTTAAAACACTTTCTTTTATAATAAATAATTCACAAGTTACTTAAGGAGATCAAACTATTTGCAATGGTTATGCAATATCTTGAGATGACAAGCTTTGCCAAATAGAGGAAAAAGGATTACTTGGACCCATAATTGATCAGGTGCAAAAGAAAAGGACTAACTTTGTGGAAAGGAGAATGGCTGATCTCAAGGGCTAGACAAAGCGCAGTGCTATGTTGCGCAACCTCTTCTTCTAATACTGTACGATGGTCAACATTTTCTAACCGAAGAAGACTCACGTAGACTGTGTGCCCTGAATATGTAAACACAGTATCAATTACAAAATATTGAAACACTACACGTAACTTGTTCAATAACCCTTAACCTCGTAAATTGTAACTACAATTAAAATGAAAATTAATTTTATTATACATGTGACACAGTTTTGTCTATAGTCTACTTTGTGACTATAGATTAATAAATATGATTGTTTAGAAATATGTATTGCAGTTATTAATTATACTCCTCATATAATTTTAAAAATATATAGTTAATATTAAAACATATACTAATGTAATTAATATCTATAAATTTACTGGGAATATTCGATAATTAAATGAGGATGTTAACTAATATCCATAAATTTATTTCAAACGTTAAATAAATATTAATAATGTAATTAATTAAACTAGACATATAGTAGTTAAATAAATACGTATAATTATTTGAGATAATGAATTAGAATTTATACACATTAATTGGTATAACTAATTAGCAAATGGTTACTCCATTCGCGTAATTGTAAACGAAACTATTCTTTACTTTAAGTGCAATTTATTTTGTGCAATGATACATAATAGGGAGTGTTAGACTCTTGTGTGGCGCTCCCGGCCAAGGTCTCACAACGGGCAGAGCATCTTCCGTCTCGCAAAACAATAGGGAAGTTTCGATTAGGACATTTATGACGAGCGTGCCATCCCTGCTATTTTTGTGGACTAAGCCACTTTAGCTTATTTTTTGCTTTTTTCCTCGAACCCTCTTAACGTCCACAGATTAACAATAGTCTTAATTTTCGAGTCAACTGTGATTCCTCAATAGCAAAGAGCGTGTCATAAATAAGGGACTTCCTGTACGTCCGGTGCCCAGTCGACACCCGCACTTGAGAAGCACATGGGCCTAGAGTAATTTCCTCTTCGTTGCCTAAATTCGGGACATCTACCGTTCCGAGTGGCTCATCCCATCCTCGTTCTCGAAACGCATGCTAAGGGCACAACAACGGGGATTGGTGGCACTCGGGGGATACGCTGATTGGAGTTTTGATTTTTTGACTCTAACAAATTAGCGTATCACCGTGAAGTATGGAGAAGTCGAACTCCTCCATATAAAACTGGGCGCCGAAGATTAGAACTGAATTAGATACTCTTAGAATTATATCACTCTTTGAATTAGATCACTCTTTACAATTAGACTCTTGAGAATTAGACTCTTGGCAATTAGATTTCTTTTGACTCTTAGACTCTTAGATTTTTAATAGTAAAGACCCTTTGCGGGTTTCTTAGACCTTCGATAGTACAAGGCATTCTTGTTTATAGTCTTTCGATACTTCAAACTTGTTAGTCGGCACACCACGTGTAAGCTCAACCAGAACTCGAGCGGTTTTATTGAGTAACAATCGTGGAGTCCCAAACAGGGAGTATAGGTCTGTCCATACTAGGAGTTCCTGAAAGACTTGAGGGAAGGAAAAATTCGAATGCAGTGAATTGATAGAAAAAGGAAAATACGTGGATGGATTGGATACATATCGAGAAGTTGTAAGTGTAAGAAGTCCAATGAGACGAAATAGCAGATAAGATGATTGCACGTAATTTTTAATAGAATAGGGTCGGCATATAATTTTAGGAATCTTAAAATATAAGAAATTGAGATGCTACTATTTTAACCTGCTCCAAATAAGAGTCCACGCGAAACGCTAGAAATACCAACGGTTAAAGTTTACTTATTTGCAACGAAGAAATAAACTTGAGAAATGCTACGAAATGTATTCATACATTTTATAAAAAATCGTAGTAAAATTTCGAAAATTTATCACGGTAAATTTACTGAGCCTCTAAGAAAGAAATACAAGCTAGTCATTTTGACCACTCTAGTAGTTTAAATGTTAAAGTTAAAGCGATCCAAGCGTGCCTTCATTGTCAGATAGTACGGCGAGGGTTAAAATTCTATCTGGGCTCGCGTATAAGAGTCATCGATAAAGAATTCGTGGTAGCGGTTTAAAGGTCAATTTGTATTATCCGTTTTCAACAAATCCAGTTGGTGAAACGAAGCAAGATATAGTTTTTTCCTTTACATAGCGTTGCGGCTCAAACACTATCAGACATTATCAAGAACAACATAGCTGATGCGATGCTGTTTGACTGAAGCGTAACAAACGGATAATATTTTTTGTTTGAGCCGGATCGTGTTGGATACGAAACATATTTGAACGGATAATATAAATATACCTTAACTGTTGCCACAATACCGATTGTGTGAGCTTTTCGTTTATTTCTTCTACCTCGTCTCGTTGGACGGGGTATAGTCGTTCAAACATTCCAATTACTAGATTAACATGTAAATAAATAAATAAATTTTTCAATCAATCTAGAGGTCAAATGATATTAAAAGTTATTCTCTTCATGGCTTTTACTTTAATTATATTTAAATATATTCTTAATTTTACAAATTGTCATGCTTAATGGTTTAATCCTGATTTTACCCTCATAGTTAAGTTTACCATTTCAAAATTCTGAAGAACTATAAAATATTTCCTAATTTCTGAAATCTATACGTAGAATAATTACTTCTGAAATTCCTAAAAGAAACTAATTTATTCTTTGTTATTCCATCAAATCGTCTAAATCTACCTAGCACCGCTGATAACCGTACAGTTGATGCAGCATAAAAGTAGAAGGAATGAAAGATAACTACTTATAATTGTATTTATTAAACTTTCATATTTAAATTTCTATAATATACGCTTATATAATTCTTTAGGGTCCATTTAGCATAGAACGAAGAACATGATTAAATTCTTTAATATTCAGCTGGTCAATAAATTTAATTTACAGGTACACATCATTTTCTAGCTAATTATCTGTATCAATTTATATGATATTGGATATTAAATTAGCATAAATTCTGTGCAATTACTCACAATTATTCGATTCGCTTTAGCTCAAGCTAGTCCAACTGCTCGCGACACTTAACCAGTTAATTGTGTTTGACGACTATATCCATCATGGAGATACGGCAAACTTTTGTCATGACAACTATATCCGTCATGCGTAAAATTTGGTTACAATTTAATATTTAAATTATAATTTTGGCGAAAACTAAATTATATTCGTAAAGTTTAATATGTTTAAAACGTTTAGAGGTCAACACGAAATAAAAAAAAACAAATGAAAATTATAAATAATTTGAGTTGGATTTATAACTATATCCGTCATCGCCTGATTATCGCGACACACAGTGGGGGGTGCTTTGTAAAGAGGTCGCCACGCTTAACTGGTTAATAATTTATCATCATAACAATTTATTTAAGACTATCTTTGCTCTTCATGGACCATTTTAGAGTATTCCAGGAACAAATAAATTCCGAAAGCATTCGCCGACGTTTCACCTACGTCATTACTGTGAATATTTCGCCGTGAGAGTCTAAATAACCTGCCATAAATTATTCTGTCCCGTGGACGAATTAAAGGATGAACAAGTGGTTCCTTTCTTTTCTCCGTTCGTCCATGCCATCATTTCCACTCTCTTCGATAAAATTCCATTCCACTAACCTTTCCCGTGAAAAGCACGAAATATTCGATTCAGCATGTCATTATCTGGATATCTGACTGCCTTCTAATGACTATCCTTCTCCTTTCTTTCTCTTTGACGATTCTGTTTCCCAATTTTTCTCATGACTCGGAAGAGAACAATCAACTCGTGAATAGACAAACAAAGAGCCATTCAGAAACAAAAAACAGTTAAAGGTCATGAGACATGTTGAGTTGGTTCGGTTTGTTACACAAATTTATTATAAATATAATATACACAGGGAACCCGCGTATACAGGATATACAGGGTGTCCCAGATTTTAATGTTCAAACTTCGTTAGTGTATTCTATGGCACAAAATAAGAAAAAAATGTTATGTAAACATAGGTCATATAGAGCTTTATTATTATATACAAAAATTCAATGTAGTAGCACGGAAGGAATTTTGCAAATATCTCAGAAACTAAGGCCGAGCGACGGTTATATGTACAGGAAAAAGTTGTTCAGAATACTCTTTTCTATAACATATTTCAGAAGCATTAAAATCGGAGTTGAGGCCTCTAAAGTAAATAATTACCTATTTCTTAGCGTTTAAACGTGTCCGCTTGAATCTATTCACACGCCAGCCCTCGTTGCGATCCTCACAAGCTATTATTGGCGAAAATTCGTTTCAATGTTTGGTGACCTCAGATAGTAAACATAGCTTACATAAACACACTGAAAAACACAATACTGTTGATCTATCGAAGTCAATGCTCGCAGTAACAGCAACTTGATTACTATTCCTATTCTGAATTTTTGTTATAACTTCTTAATAAAGCTCTATATCACTTATGTTTACATAACATTTTTTTTCTTATTTTGTGCCATAGAATACACTGACAGTTTAAACATTAAAACCTTGGACACCCTGTATAGTAAGAAATGTATCAAAGAATATAAATGCGACGACGATGTCCCGTGCTCTCTGTGACTTTCAGACAAATCGAAGCAAAAAAATCTTCGTTTTCGATCACTTCACAAACATCAGCTTAAATTACCTAAAAGCAAAAGCACCAGCTATCGACTGCTGATGTTTGGAACGTCTAACATCACCATTACATTTCAGAGGAAACATGGTTAACGCTTTTGCTATGATTGACGCTTGTCAGACATTCTAAAATTTTATTTAAAGTATGCTACTGGTATCTTTATGCGCTTACTACTTATTATCGCTAACCATATACAAGGTAGTCTTCAATTAAAACTGTAAATAAAGATTCGTTTGCTTAGTATTACACATAAAATCTTTGATATGATTTTAAATACGATTTCTTTTTTAGCAAATAGGTACACTTCGATCATATAATTGTTTACGAAACAATTTAGTGATTGTAGTAAACGTTGAACATAAGATCCGAATTCAAAAAAATTCGTTCTTTAATGTAATGCAATTCAGCGTTTCGACGAATTTCGCGTGCTTTCCACGGAAAACGCTTTGCATTAGACTTCCACATAGAAAAGGATCAAGAGAATAGACTACTGTTTAAATATACAAAGTAACTCCGAAAGCGGGATGAAGCAAATGATGCCAGCGAACATTCGGTAAGAAAATCAATGAAACATTTGCGGTAATTATCGACCTCACCTTCCGTTTCTGCGTAGAAATTATTAACTGGTTGCGCGGCCACAGAACCAGTTAATTTTTTAACGTTCCTTTTACCTTCTCAATCGCTACTACAGAATTCAATCTGTGAATGGAGCTGGTTTATTACGAAACATCAGACGCAAAATGGAAATTCTGAAGTATTTTTCATGATTAATAACCCGCGTTTCAGTTCCCCTTTCTTGTCGAAAAACTTGGAATTTCAATTTGTTTTAAATTTTAATTAATGCTAGAATGATTAACTACTTTCTTAAATACATTCACCAGAGACCGATCCGTTTTGCTAAGAATTATATAAACAGAAAGAATAATTGACGTCAATGTGGCGTGATAACGTAAAGACACGTCATATCTTTCAAAATGTGTGGTTTCATAATGGTGGTAATAAACATTGTACGTCTGCATGTCGCGGAGAAACTTTCGGCGAGAAGATTTGGAGCACCTACTTAACACCTCTTTCGTAAACTCTCAAACCGACACCACCTATTCATTGTTTCTGGGCGTGACTGAACTTCAAGAAAGTAGAAACTGTCTAACTTAATCCGCCATCTTTCATCTTCTCATCATCTTTAGCTCCCTTCAAATGGATCTACCTCGACGAATTGTTCCCTAAAGTTGACATTAAGATCAGATCTCTGACTACTTGACAATGCTGACATCCACTTAAAGTCTGATACACACGGAGTGCTTTGATTCTGTGTTAACACAAGATTAGGTATACAGAACATCACAATGGTTATAAAATAATCGAGACATTTTTAAGTTCAATTGATTGCAATAAGGAATGGAATTCAAAGCTCTAAGAATTGAGTTCCAAGGGTTTCAAAGATCCATGGAATTCGAAGGATCCATGAGACTTAAAAGTTCAAGCGGTCTATAAATCTGTCGGGGCCGCTGCAAAAATTCAACAGCTGTACTTTATTGATGGTGCAGAGGCCCGAAGCTAAGGATTTAACAAAATTAAATCACTTAGTTTGCGGACCTTCCTGATTATTTATTTATAACATTGGTACGTTTGGGGTCAGGAAGGTAAGGCGGGCCAGACGCCAGGGACTTTACCTGCGGCCCAGGAAGGGTTCGATGCTACCAAACCTTGGAAATATCCTTGGCTTCGAACAGCTCATCAATGCAACGGATTTCGACCCCATTGATCAACATTGATCACCAATCCTAGCAAGGCTCTTCCTACTCCCGGGCATACATGACATGTCAAGTTGGAGTTGAGAGAGAAAGGGCCTTGCGCGAAATTTGAAAAGCTCGAGCATCAGAGCTCAATTTAGCGTGGAAGGAAAAGGAATCCTTCAAATCGGTTGCAACGTGCGGTGTTCAGTCTTCCGAGAGACAGTGTTCCGGATTCGAATAATAACTACCTCGATTCTACTGAATTGGAGAATCGAGCTAGCAGCCATCAAGCTGATCTGCCGCAACAAGATCAAAAATCTAAGAAATCGAAGGATCAAAAGTCCAGAAATCCAATAGGTCTGAGAGACTCAGAGGTCCGAGAGATTACAAATCCAGGGATCCTAAAGATCTAGCTGACCAAAAGTCGGCGAAAGTCGAAAAGTTCAATGAAAAGGAGGTTAGGGATCTAGAAGTCCTGGAGGTTCAGAAAGTCCATTGAAATACAAGGGTCAGTAAAATGCAAAAGTTTAAACGGAATCCAAGGTTCAGAAGGATTCAAGTACTTAAAAAGAATCATAGAGCCAAAAGGAAATCCAAAATCCAATGGAATTCCGATGTCCGAAGGAACCCATAATCGAAGAGAACTGAAGGGTTTAAAGGAAATCCAAGATCCAAAGGATAGCCCGAACCTCCAGGGAGTACTAGAAGGACATAAAATGTCCTCTGGCCAGTCGTGTCAAATCGAGAGATCGGCGTTACTATACACTTCAGTAAACATCTCAAACAAATCGCCTTAATCAGGATTCTACGTCGAAGTTGCTCGTGTGTAACAACAGTGACAAATGCCGTTTTACTAAAAAATAACACATGTAACACGTGGAATATTTACTATTGAATTTAATCCGTGGAGTTTTTTATTGCATTTGACGTGGAATTGTATATCTGTAGAAGTCTTTATTTGTGGGTTGTTACACGTTTGTGTGTTATGGTTGAATGACTGAATGATAAATTGACTGTGATAGATCGACTGTATAACTGTGTTGTCGCCCCCAGGAAAGTTCTGTATTTACATTCCCTGGACGCGTTGAGAGCGGGAAAATGTGGAAACATGGAAAACACTCTGCGAGTGTTTTTTGAATTCTAATGAAGCTGCAATCAAACGCCCGTGGTAATAAAGGTCGACTGGCCATTTGGGCCGAAGGACGGGCCGACGTTCAGGCCCCGTTGTAAAGCGTTTGATGCAGCTCCATAGAACACTCGCAGGGGTTCCATGTCACGACATATCATTTTCAATGATAACGTTAAACTTACATATAATTGGAATTCCGTATCGATTGTTTTTCATTAATAATAGTTCGTTTGACATTTAATTTTGCCTATGTTTTAACAAATATAAAAAACGAATAAAAAAAAAAAAAATTGAGATCCATATTTGTGTACTACGATAAAGTCTGAGAATTCTACAAATCATGTATAATGTACATAGAAGAATATCGTATGTTCGTTAATATCCTGTGCTGTTAAATGTACACTAAGTTACCAATTCTCTGACTTCCAAACACAAATAAAAATTAATGCAGTCGATGAACCTTTTATTACGAACCTAAGACCTTATCGAGTTAATCAATTAAATCACTCAAACCAGTCAGTGTTTCCACTTCCTAATGTTGGTACCATACTATTAACATCACTTTCTGGCCTAAGACACATGGGAGCTAACAAATACGTGTTACGCTTCGAAGGACATTCGATTGTTATCTTAAATCATCTACGTCCGCTATCGCTTCTCTTGTCAAGGAGTTTCGAGGTCGCATTATCTCGATAACTTTGGATGTGACCTAGCTTCCAGCAAACGTGAGCTCTCTGACCCAATTCCATTTCTCTTACACTGAAATCCGTTTCACCTTTCGACCTCGTTGAGATCAGCGAATCGTTTTCTGAAGTGACGACCGACCCCTGCACACAATTCGAATGTGATCGTCGATGACCACGGATCGATTACAGTAAAACACGCTTCGCTGATTTTATTTGAAAGCCAAAAACCGGTGGTGCATTCCTGACCGTGAGAAATGCCGGAAAATCCAGCCACAACTGCGCTTATGGCACATTTCCGTTGTTTCACGCAATTTCATTGACCAATTGTTTCCTTAACCGTTTGACACGAAGTATTGTTAAATAAAAATTTCTTTTACTCAAAACATTCCGATTTTATAGAAATTATACTACCAATACCGAAATAATAATTCCTACTTATTAATATGTATGAAAATATACGTAAAATGTTTTACTATTTTAGTTTTGAATTAATAGAATCTAAGTTAATTCTAAATTAGTTTTAATTCCTGATTAAATTAAAATATGACAGTGAAATAAATTAACTAATTTGTACTATTATGCACAAATACATGGAAGTTCTAAAGGGGCTTAGCACTAGAATCAGTATAACATTCAAAATGACCAATTTTTGATTTTTCACGGAAATTTCATAAATAACTATGGCGCTTTATTGACAATGAGAAATATAATTTTCTGCAAAAATACATAAAAAAATCTATAACTTAATTCCCCTTCAGTCACATTTCAATATCCATCAAGCGACTGATCGGTGAAAGCTTAAATTGGAAAAAGAAGAGGGAGTGCAATTTTAACTACGCCAACAGTGGATATTCTTACACAAACCTTATAACTAGTCGATGGGCTCGAAGAGGTGCATGCAAATTACACTGTGGTACAAATTTAAACTTTTTTCTGTTTTGCAATTTTTTATTGGATCATAGGTGTAAGGCTCTGCTACTCAAACAAAAATCTGAAAGTAGAATTGCTTTATCACCCTCAGTTTTCAAAAAACACGAATTGTTGTAAAGACGGTAGATTTTGAGCAAATTAAGGTATTGCGTCGAAACCAAAACTGTTAGAGAGATCTATTATAACTTGACTCAAAAGATAGAGACGAGATTCTTGAATATTCCAATGTGGATAGTTATAATTTCTTAAGCTTTTACCTACTTATAAATAACAGTCAAAGTTTAAAAAAGCGCCAAAGTTCGTATTTTCCTGATATTTTTCCCAATATTTTCTCATATTTACGAATAATTCGATGTCTAGCATAGAAATGCTACATAGCATCGGATTCTGTAAACTTTTCTGAAGTAGAAACCATCCAACAGAAATGGTAAAGCGACTTCGAAGTCGAGCAGTTCGAGAAAATATTCATCGGCGGTGCAGACACGGCGTTTTGCCACCATGCGGCCCATCGCTCGCTTGTCTCCCGAGTCCGCTATTGCAGCAGTGCTGTAGCTACGTATAAGAAACATCAAGTAATATTCATATTTCTCAGTAGTGCCTACGACGTGATGTTACTTTCTCGCTTTTAGACTTTAGAAGATTGACTTTCTCTATTTCTGACTGTATTTCAAAAACATTATACAACAGAATTGCTTAAAAAAGACACCTCTCTAAACATTTAAATTTGCATTCAGCGAATTCTACTGTCATTTTTCAATTCCCTGTACTGCGTTTTAATAGAAATTATAAAAAATACAGAATAGGAATTATGAAAAAATTTTATAAAAATGGTGGATAAATTAAAACCTAGTTTTGACTTGAAGAACAATTTCCCATTGTTTTTGTTGGTATTGGAAATGTTGCAGGTAATTTATAACTCTATATACCTCAAATTCTTTCATAACCTAACAATAAACATAGAAGAACGTTTTCAATCAAACCAATCTTTCTGTTGAAATTTTTGTTAACCGAAGTAGATTAAAAAGTATTCTCATAATTTGGTAATTACTATTAAGAATGTATTAATATTTATTAAAATTTATTAGAATATTAGAAACAAATTTTTTTAAATACTAGTGTACTATTTGATCGGTATGACGACTGCTCACGCGTAACTACGGCACTACTGCAGCAGCGACTTGGGAAGCAAGCGAGCGATGGGCCGTATGACGGAAAAATGCCGTGTCTGCGTTGCCGACGAATATTTCGTCGAACTGTTCGACTTCGAAGCCGCTATACCATTTCTGTTGGATGGTTTCTACTTCAGAGCAGTTTACAGAATCCGATGCTATGTAGTATTTCTATGCTAGACATCGAACTATTCGTAAATATGTGAAGATATCGGAAAAAATATCAGGAAAATACGAACTTTGGCGCTTTTTTAAACTTTGACTGTTATTTATATATGTTATAACTAAGTAAACGCTTAAAAAAATATAACTATTCACATTCGAATATTCAAGAATCTCCTCTCTATCTTTTAAGCCAAGTTAAATCTCTAACATTTTTGATTGCGACGCAATATTTTGTTTTTGCTCAAGATCTACTATTAGGTCGAGTCAAAAGTAACTTCCGATGCAGCTAAGTAGAATCTATCGTTCGTATCTACCCGCTATGAGTTACCATAACAAGAAGTTTTTGTTTTCACTATATATACGAGGCTTTAGTTAGTCTTTTATGAATTGTTTTGTGTGATACATGTTACGTTAAACTGTTTTTTTCTTATCTCTGAAACAGAGAGTTAAAAAGTACACATTCGTGATGTAATGCATTGGGAATTTAAACAAGGCAATAGTGCTAAGGCGATAGCTGAAAAAATATGCAGTGTATGTGGTGAAGACTAATAACTGATCGGGCAGTTAGAAATTGACTTGTAAAATTTCGTTCTGGAGATACGACCTTAAAAGACGAACCGAGGGCGGGACGTCCTTCCGACTTTGACGACAACCTTTTAAAAGCAATATTGGAGCAAAATCCACGTCAATCAATAAGAAATATAGCAGAAAGGTTGAATACATCACAATAAACTGTTAACCGTCACTTGGAGAAATTAGGGAAAGTCAGCAAGTTAGGAGTATGGGTAGCTCACAATCTCTGTGAACAGAATAAAGAAGATCGCATGTCAATCGCCACAAGTCTGCTCTCATGGGTAAAAATTAAGCCTTTTTTAAACAGGATTGTAACAGACGATGAAAAATGGGTTACCTATGAGGATACAGTCCACAAAAACCAGTGGCTTGATAAGGATCAACCACCCCTATTAGATTCGAACGCAAATATCCATGGCAAAAGATTTTATTGTGTGTATGGTGGAATTGTCAAGGAATAATTCACCACGAGTTGTTGAAGTCAAATTTAACGATTACTGCAGATAGATACATTCAGCAGTTGCAAAGAGTGCAAAAAAAAACTCCATGAAAAGCGTCCTGCACTCGTCAACCGCAAAAACGTCATTCTTTTACACGACAATGTGCGACCACATATAGCAAGGGTGACTCAAGAAAAAATTCTTCAACTTGGATGGTCTGTTTTAACACATCCACCTTACTGCCCGGATCTTGTTCCAACAGACTACCACATTTTCTGTTCTTTATAAAACTTTTTGAATGGAAAAACCTTCAATTTTGAAGAGCAAGTCAGGCAGGCTGTCAAGAATTTCTTCCAGTCCAAACCAATCATATTTTACAAGGAAGAAATTGATAAACTGCTAGGAAGATGGGAGAAGGTTATATATAATAGTGGTGAATACATAATAAATTAATATAATTTTGTTATTTAATGAGAGAAAAATAAATGTCTGATAAAAAAGCGGAAGTTACTTGTGACTCGACCTAATATTTTTACAAAAGTTCATGTTTTTTGAAAACTGAGGATTATAAATCAATTCTACTTCCGGATTCTTGTTTGGGTGATAGACCCCAATAACTATCGCTTAGTGGTTATAAGGAAAAAATCATGTTGATCAGTGTTATCTACAGTGCAGTTAGCATCAGCTCATTTACGAAGCATGGAGAAAGTTTCGATGCGTCTCAACAGTGTGAATTATCATGTGAATGGCATCCCCTTGTGCTGTGTTGTGTTTTCGCCAAGCAGTATATCCTTGCCTGGAGCTTATGATTTATATCCCTTGTACAGCCTGCGGAGGATAATCGCTCGTGATGCAGCCTGCTATTCAACCGTCTTTCGCCACTGCTGCGCCGTTTTACCGTCTGCTATTATGAGCAGTGGGTTCTGCGAAATAGCCGAACAAAGGGAAAGAAAAGTTATGAAAAAAGCATTATGTGACGTGAATGATCGCTAGAATGAAAGGGTTAATGGTGTTACAACTATTAATTACCGCAGTTGGGCGTGAAATTCGTGCCCTCTGGGCTAAAAGTGCAAAGCTTGTGGACCAAGTAACATAGATGGGAAAACGACATGCAAACATTAGAATGCTATGATAGTTCAGTAATTTATTTTTCAAAAATTCTGAGTGACTCACTTCATAAATCAGATTTATATTACATTATTTATACACCTTTTATTCTCGGGAATCAAGTATTATATTTTATAGTCAATATTATAAAATTCAATTAGTATACCTATGTGTCCTAAGAAGAGTGCTTTGAAGGAAACTAAGCATCTACTGTCCCATATTTATTACTATTTTTGTAATATTAGCAGAAGTTACTTATTTAATGCATTTCATGACTTATCTATTAATTTGAAATCAAGATAACGAAATATTTTACGCAGTTTCTTATTTGCAGTAGATTTAATTAAACAATATTATTATCTTTAGATTACTAATACATCATTATTTTTATACGATATTGTCCCTATTTTTTAGCTAATTTAAAAATTCCACTTTTCTAAAGGTTTTATTACACTTTTGAAAACTATAAATTTCTTCACATTCTATTTGCAAAAAGTCAACATAAATATACCGTATAACACGATATCAATAAAAGAACACATTACCATTTGTTTTACCACTACTAAAACTGTTACTGTGAACTTTGGCTTCCTATAAGGTTTCTCTTTAGTAACATTCAACCTTCAAAGAATTAAATATGTAAACACTATGCCAATAAATCTAGTACACCGTCAACTTGAAAGTGATCCTTGTAAAATCACAAAGCTAATTATTGATGATTTTAAGCATTGCACGACTAATGTTCCTAGCCACATTTCTGTATCTTCTAACGCCTTGTCGAAAAATCTGATTTGGAAGATCTATGTACTACTACTCCTTATGTCTTTAGCGCGATTTCTAGAGAAGAGAGCAAATAGATCTGACTTTGTCCTAACATGGCGACAGCTTGACGTAGAACAAAATCTCGCCAACCTAAGAACAGGCAATGACTTTGTATCTCAAGGACTTTTGAAGCCCAAAGTTTAATTTATTGCTTTTCAGTTAAAACAAAAAAGGAAGTTCTTTTGCTTGGATAGCTTCATACTACTTGACGGTTGACTCCGTCGTGGAAAACTTCATCCTTGATGACGTCAAACAATCCCATTTACACAGTCCACCCTGTATTATGAAGTAACCTGTGTACAGGAGCAGCGGGTTATTGGACTCGAACACGCGGAACGGAATTGAATTCCCTGTTTGCGTACGTGTGCAGAACGGGCAGAGAAGTGGTCCTGAAAACTTCGAAACTTTTGCCTGGAGCACGTAGCTAGAGAATTCCCTGCACGAAGCAGGACTATTGCTTCGCGAAATTATCCCTGCGAGGAGTTCCCGCGGCACTGGTTGGCTAGATTTTGCATACCAGCGTATACACGAATAATTGTTTGATTCACAGCTGGATTCGGAAGCTATTTCAAATGCTTGCTGTACGTCCGCGAGAAGTTGGCTAGTAGGATAAATCATATTTCGAGCATACTTCACTCGCACCGTCTAATCCTTCTCGTGTTGATTAACCCGTTGCCGCACGCTTTTAATTTGATGATCGTGCTCAGGAACACATTTTTTTTTTATTATTTATGACTGCCACATGAAATCGAGTATAAGTTGTATTTTTGGAAGTGAAAATGATCACATTTGGCCATAATTTTTCCCAAAAAACTTTCGACGGCTATGACCATCGTGACGATTATACGGCATTTGCTTTACTAATTCAAAATGATTCCTATGGATAAAAGTAAGTTAATAGGTGTAAACTTAACCCAACAAAATCAGTTTGAAACAAAATTATCATTTATAATTTATTTTGCTTATAAAATAGTATAATAATAACCGCATAAAAGAACAATTAATATGCTGTCTGGCATGCTATAACTTTTTTTCTAGATGTGTTGCTCAATAATTAACAAATGTATGTGTTAGTACACTTCGTACTAACGCTGTTCTTTTTTTTATTGATTAAAATGTGCACGATGGCTATAGCCGCCGTTTGCCTACATATCACCAAAAATCGGACGGCTATAGCCGTCATTTGCGGCAACGGGTTAATATTATCGGAATGCTAACAGCAAACCTTGCTACTAATTCACGTGTCGTTTCACATGGATCCGCTTCCGCTACAGCTTTCAGTTGAATGTCATCCACCTTTGCTCTTAACCGTTTGAGTCCCAGGGGGTATTGAAAAACAATGTCGAAAAATTCCAAACAGCGCAACCGCGCTTTCCCTAAATGAGTACGAAAAGACCCAAGCAGCGCGATAGCGCTTATTTTATTTTATGTCGAGAAACACCAAGCGGCGCAATAGCGCTTGTATTTAAATTTTTATTTTGTAATGAATTATTGCATTATTATAGTATTACTCTACTTATTGTAAAATGTACTGTTCACATTAAAAGCAGCTGTGTGATGGATTTGTTTCAGTAAATCTAAGCGTGCATCGACAATCGGTAACGCAACGTCAGTTGTCCACAACGTTCGTAATGTGCTGGGTTTTCTCGACATAAAATCTCAACAGCGCGATCGCGCTGCTTGAGACTCAAACGGTTAAATCGCCCGGGTGGTTTACCTTGAAGAT
Source organism: Tetrapedia diversipes (assembly GCA_033822845.1). Lineage (NCBI taxonomy): Eukaryota > Metazoa > Arthropoda > Insecta > Hymenoptera > Apidae > Tetrapedia > Tetrapedia diversipes. The sequence continues at coordinate 290,166 of JAOPTO010002403.1, read as the reverse complement.
CAAAATCTTCAGATCGGAATTTTTCAAACTATCAACGTACTGTACGTTCATTAACCACGTCCTTGCCAAACACCTCAACATTTCGGCTTGTCTTCGCTGCATTAGTTCCACGACGGAACTCATATTTGAAAATAACGCGAAGTTTTGACTTATCCATGGCTTATAATATTTAACACTCAACGATAAACTATTGAAAACAAAAGAGTGCATTTGAAAGCCAGAAAGCGCTTCCTTTCTCAGTGCAAAAAAAGAAATCAAGGACGGTCGAAGTGAAATGTCGGAGACATCGGGTATCAAACTTCATGCTTTAGACATTTTTCATACTTAATGACATTTAACCCTTTTAGTGCCAGGCATTTTACGGAGTACATGCGAAGAATGGCACGGGCCGATTTGATATGCGCGCTTATATGAATAGCTTTATAAGGAACAAAATTCCAAACGTTGGAACTTTTTTCGCCTGTAATCAACAGTGAGAATAGAGCTCCGTCAAAAATATTTCGTTATACCTACAGCAAATTTTTCAGTAAGCAGTTTGGGTATAAATTTTCGGTTTCTGCGAATTGGCCGATCTATCGGCCCGTGGCAGTTTTCGCATAAGGACCACTAGATAGATCGGACGGCTGGCACTAAAAGGTTTAAAGGTACATTGTTTTACATATCAATTTTTTGACAATAAAATTTTTTCGATACATCAAGAATATTAAAAATTGTAAGGCATTAGGAGGCACGAAATTTCACCAACCTTGAAGATTTATGTATCAATTTCAAGCAGTATCTATTACTTTGATGTATATACAACAAATGTATAATAAACGCAAATAACTGCTCCATACTTCAAAAATTGCATTTTGACCAACTTTTTCGCGATTTCGACCCCCGTGCAACGTGACATATACAAAACAGGTATTAGAAAAAATAGACTTACAGATACTATAACCAATCAAACCTGTAACCCTTTCGCCAGCCAATTTCTCGCAGACGAACAGCACATGGAACGTTCGAGATATCGCGATCGCGAGCTAGCGTTTCCGGTTCTTCGTAAACGGGCCGCCAGTTCATTTTATAAGCCCCCGATCGTTGAGAGATTACGGACGAATTAGGTCCTTAAGGCGAGGTAACGAACAGGTATGAATAATGGTGACGTGATAATTAATCTAACGATAAATTAGGTTCGATGAATATTAATGCTTTGCCGTGAACCATCATTAGCGTTACAAGCTTCCGTTTCCATTACAACATATTGTCGACGTAACTCCATGGAATTTAATGGAGGAAGGAAAAGGTGATGGGTAGATTGAGTGATCTATACTGCAAATTTGTATTTTTATGAATATAAATAAAGAAACGAAACTAAAATTTAAAATGTTTTCTATAAACTCAGTTTAGAGTCTCCAATTTGTGAGTTGTAAGTTTTCTGTTCTTCGTGTTATTTAATAATACATATTTCACTAATGGTAGCAACATTGATAAATGAAAAAGACATAATTGAAGGCCTCTGTGGAAGAAATTTAAAAAATATAAAAAATTGTATCCTTTTATATAAATAATGCTGAGAAGTAAAGTATGTACTTAATTACAAGATAGTTAGAATTCTGATAAACTTTCACATAAATTTCACTTTTTTAATTGTGTTTGTAAGAGTACGAATTTGCATAAAAGTTTTCAATCTATCAATAACATGCGATATAATTACTCGCGTTCTTGCCGTTCTTTATAACAAAAATACCTGTCGATCTTCTCTCCGATAAACGAAGGTTTGCGGAGTATCGATAAAATTCATAAAAAAAGCAGTAGAAAGCAGTTAAACTGCTTTGATGAAGTAAATTAATGAAACGCCGTTATTATTTTGTGAAAGATATATTCCAATCCTTCTTTCATCGAGCAAGCTCACTTTAAAGACACGCGTACCTAGTTTTAATGAAGACACTTCGTAATTACGGAAGTGCTTGTATAACGGGCACAACATACCTCGTAGGAAAGTTGAAAATACTTTTGATAAATATCGCAAGTTGTATCAACGAAGAAACTAGTTCCTGACGGATTTCCTTGCCGCTATATAAAGTTTTGCTTTCCCATTACTTGACGCAAATGGAACGGCGCGCTTGCATTTTTCGTCGCACAGCCATCTCTGTATCCATTCACTTCGTTTCAATGAAATATTTTTCGATCGTCAAAAAGTCCTCGATCGAAACAACTATGTCGAGAAAGTTTCACGCGTGTGTATGCGCTTATTCGGAATTCGCAAACGAGTTTCGCCTAAACGCGTAACATAACAGCAAGTTTCACCGATTAGTTCCGATTTCCTTCCATGAATCATGACAGTGAAGGAATATTACAGTCACTACGAGAAATCTATAAAATATTATTGCGAACGTATAAAACTTTTACTTTAAAGTTGAAGAAGCACAAAATTGAGTTTGAGAAACCTATGAATTATTAAAAGTACAAAATTGAGTTTGCGAAGAAGAATAAGTTACAAAATGTTTTAAAAGCTGATTATTTGAATTTTTTAATAAACGCATGTATAGGGTGCAACATAAAAGAATTATTTTCTGAATTTTTATGATATTAAACGCAAGACACTGTTCTATGAAAAAGAGGAATAGACTGATTTAAATCACATTCCATAAAACATATAGTTCAGAATTTAATATAATATTATTTATTTTGTATAAATGATTTCATAGCATTATATTAGTAGAAATATACTATTAATTTTGCAGTATTAATTTTTTACAGTTAACATAAATGCATAAACTTCGTAACTACGAAACTGCACTCTGATACTAGAATTGCAAAACGTATAACCATGTTTGAGGATATACAATGACTCCAAAAAGTATTCGTACACTATGTCACAAATAAATTCGTTTAACCCTGAAATTCTGAGTGTGATAGAAGTATTTAATAAAACTTTGTGGGTATATAGATCGTAATAGTATACGTATGAATTAATCTCTTCTTTTCATCTAAATGCCATTTTAAAGGGGTGAAACCAGCGTTGCAGTTTCTGAGTTTTCTCTCATTTTTAAAAGATAACTTTATAATGGTACTTGATGAAGCAAAACCTATCAAGTAGAAAATGTTTAATTTTTAATCCCCTATCGTCCTATCATAAAAATACACAGAAAAGCTTGTATTCAAAGCGTGAAAAATCGTTAAAACTTTGAGATTCGTTACCAGCCCCCTTAAAATATATTTTGTCGCCAAAAAGATTGCTCCATACAGGACACACCATGCTCTGTACACACATAAAGTTTCATTGAAGTCAGAATTTCAGAAATAGATGAATTTCCATATAATACAGTGTACGAATACTTTTTGGAGCCACTGTACATAAAAGACTATATAATTCTATCCTTTTTTTTGCTCAAAAGCATACAAGCATTAATCAATTTTGTTTACTAAAAGACAAAAAATCCAATTGTAAGATATTTTTTTTAGAAAGGGTGTATTGAGTACGTGTAGATAAATTTGTAAGTCGCTGTGAGCAAACAATATTATCTTTACATAATTCAATAATACCAAAGCGAAATACCATAACTATTACGAATTGTGGATCCTATCTGTAGAGCAGCTTTCACAGAGCAGAAATTTCATTTCGTCGAACGAAACGCCATAGATTGGCTGCCATCTTCTCGAGGTCGCAGCGCTATACGAATGATCACGCACAATTCTCCATTTCTATTCACCATTCAAATCGATGCTTTATTAATCTAACTATGCACTCGTGTCTATGATCGAGTAACCTGACTGATAAATCGTATGTTGCCTGCCTCTGAGTATGAATGATACTTGACTGCAGGTTCCCACGGTTTGATTTGCAAAAATAGCTGTCGCTCAACTATTGGGCTGTTTGGAAAGTTCACAGTGAAATTTCAGAACAATTCAAAAGCGAGGCGTTTGCCCAGAATTAGCAGTTTATGGAATATTGCACGCGCCACCTGTTTCTGTAACTTTTGATTGCCTGTTGAGCAGTTTCAGGATTGCGTTTGCGAGGAACTTTTCGTCTTCATCGACAATGAATTTTTTTATGCAACATTTCTACAGCTTTATTTCGTTCAGCTTCTTACCACTAAAAAAGTTTTTAAAATAGCTATTAAAATTAATGCTAATATTAAAAATACATTGAATTTGATAAATAACTTTAATACAGGTTAAAAACGTGATATCAATAGAACGAAATTCAGTTAATTCAGAAATAACTGGAAAAGCTAATTAGAAGAATAAAATACAAGTTGCTGAAGATTGTGAAAAAAAAAGATAATCAAATTATAATAGAGTACTCCCGTATTCGAACTAATAGGTAGACGAAAATGGCCTGATATAAGGAATTTTCGTACAACAGAGCAATTACTTTCCTCTGCGCTAAATTTTATTTATTTAAATAGAAACCGATAAAACTGATATATGTTTGTTTTAGTACTTAACACCTTTCTGGTCGTTAAATCGTACAAAATTTATTAACATGAATAGTTATACGCAAAGAGTGTTGTATACGGGAAACTGTACTGAAATAAAAATAAAACTCTGTTAATGTAGCTCGATCTATTAACTTCACATGTGATAATCAGTTAATAAAAGATTAACCCTTTGCACTCGAATTTAATATGACCATGAATTACCGCCGACTCGGAATTTATTTTTTTATTCAATCAAAACAAAACTTTTCCAACACGTTATTAGCATACTTAGCTGTAACATTTCATGAGTATAATTAAAAAAAATGAAAATTCCACAAAATATTTATTTATACAGATACAAATTTTTATAAAATACATCCCAGCAGAGCAATCCAAAAATATAATGTTCATACATTTATATTTACATATATGTACACAAAATCATACTTTATAATCCCTTGGAAAATGTATGACGTCGCATACGCTGTGACATACGAGTGCAAAGGGTTAAACTTCATATTATAACAAATTTTTAATCAACTATGAAAACCTTTTTTTGAATCAATGAATGACCTTAATAAAGAAATGGTTAATCTCGTCCACCGTGCACAGGAAGAACAGGAGATGAGAATTATTGAAATGCTGAAAATCCTCCGTCGATCCGCACAGGAGAAGCTTCTCGTCCGCTTTGGTAATGGAAGCGTAAATAGAACTTCTAAATCCTTAAGCAGGACATCTTTGGGTATGAACTGACCTAATTCGTTTCACGTTTCTACCTGCCGTACGAGGAGTTCATCGGGTTAGGGAAGCATGTAGCGCGGCGGAGGAGAGGGGAAGCAGACGGATAAAGAATGATCGAATGGAGGGAAGGTAAGATGAGAATAGAGAGGTATCGAACGGTATCGATGCATCGACTCCGACGTGCAGTACGTCGCTCAGAATTCAGATCGCTGCAGCATTCTACTGTCCATGGAACCAGCTGACACATGGAACACCTCAGTCACTCTCAATTTAAAGGATTTATGAGCTCTCCCATTTATAGCGCATACGTACGTGCTACACGCTCGTTTAAACGTTTACGTACATTCGTAACTGGATCACGGATCCTCATGCAAATTTATATTTGTAAAAGACAGCTAAAAATATGAAATCTAAATAGAAATTTGTTTTATCGCCCCTTCCTGTATATTATATTGAAAGATTTTATTTCTGTATATTATGTAGGTGATTTACTTTTTGCAAATTTACAACTTTGCAATCAAAACATTACTTTATTGTATGACAATCGGTACAAATGGTTTTTTTGGTCAAACAATGTCAGCATATTTTACGAGTAAAAATAGAAAAAAAATGTCATATAAGCATAGGCTTAAATATATTTTATTAAAAAATTGTAAGGAAAATATGAGATATCAACGGACTAATTTCCATTCAATATTGGTATGCGTTATGCCGCGTCCACACTGCTGTTCGCGAACAACTCGTGAACAGTTCGCGAGCTGTGCTCGCCAGCAGTGTGGACACTTTTGCGAACAGCGAGCAGCGAGCAGCGAACTCCTCAGCGAACAGCGAACACTGTTCGCTCGGGAAGCGGTACATCAAAGAAACTGTTCGCGAGCTCGAAGCGTGTCTGGACGCCTTCGTAACACAATTTTTATGGAACTCGACTAGTTCTCAATTGTCGTCAGTTTCTACCAAGCATTTTTCACAGTATTTGTATGACATTCTGCTAAAGTTTTTAAATCCATTTTCGTTTTGTAATAATCTGTTGTAAACAATTGTCTTTGCCAACATCGACACTCTCCTTTTTTTTATCATTATTTGTTTTTATTATATAATATGTAGATGCTGCGAGTAATAGATTTTGTTCAGACATTTTTAAAGTCTGTACATTGACATCCGTATGTGGCAAACGCTAATAGCGAACTGCCCATGAATTCAGAGCGAACAAGCTTGTAACTGTTCGCGAGCTCCAGTCTGGATATGCTGCGTTTTCCGTTGACGAACAGCTCGCGAACTGTTCTCTTCTATGTGGACGCGGCTTTAGTAGTACCTTTCAAATCTGTCTTTATTAATCCAAGTTGTCTTAATACGAATGATTATAATAGGAATAAGGCTTAGTAAGTTGTGCTTATCGTTAGAAATGAGTCGACCTCACATAACTGTTCATGAACTCCACCAAATATAAAACGATACGGTGTTCTATTAGTTCTCGTACAACATCTCGAGCATTTGCGTTTGTGAAATCGTAAATACACTGAACATTAGTATACCCTCAACTTGAAAATTCTCCGGTATATTCATACTATTATAACTTACTAGGCATTATTAGTATTAATTACTTTTATTAGTAAATAATACTTCAGACAACTTGGATTAACAAACGTAGCATAGATAAGTAAATACACGTCAGAGAAATACCACTAACATCGATCCATTGTCATCTCGTATCTTTTTTATATTTATTTAATAAAACATTGTTGAATCTATGTTTATATCGCATTTTCTTGTTACTCGTATTTTCATTCGTTGAATATACTTGAATATATCGACACCGTCTGACAAAAAATCCTGGCACACATTGTATATTAAATTAACGCTAAACTAACTTAATCCTTATAAACAGTTCTTCGAATATAATAATTTAGGTTTCCTAAAATTTGAATGTTTTCCTTTAACTCATTTGATACTTAATGTTATGTTTGACACAATTCCTTCGTAATTGTACTTTAAATGTCTAAATTTTTAACAAATTAAAGGTAAGCATGCAGTTAAAGAACTATGAAGGTTCGAAATTCGATGAATTTGAAAATTTACCAAATAGTTGTTAACAGAAATATGGTGGTACGAAGGTTGTGGCGTGCACCCTGTTTCACAAAAATCCGGATCTCTGTACGTCGTCATTATTCAACTCACGAAGCGTATTGTCTGCTTGAATTACAATTTCTCTTTTCCCGTTCGACAATAGCTATTCCCGATACGATAAAAGAGCCCCATGCGATTGCTTTGTACGTGTGAACGTTCGTCGGTCTGTGGTCGCAAAGTGCGTTAAGTCCGCAGACGGAAGTGAATCGAAACCCGAGTTCTCGGTTCATTGGCGATGTGATTGAGATCTTGAAACGGCATTTCGCATAAATTCAAATCTCGCTTCGAACTATGCTTCGTTTCTCTACGGATTTTAACTATATCTTTCTTTCTCTCACCCCTCTTTCTCTCTCAGTCTCTTTCCTTCTTCCTTTTCAAAGAACTGAATCAATGTATGAAAAAATAAATTAATCTATTGTAGAATCGATTTCTTAGTTTCATTATTATTAGACTGGAAGTTCGTATGCAAATTTATATTTTTATAAGAACTTATTTTTAACATTTGATATCTGTTTTTAATATTCCGGTAATTATAAGTTTCAATTTACGATGTCCTTGTGTTGAAAACCCGTCTTCTACATTAGCACAAATATACGGATGGACGAATCAGTAAAATTTGGAGAAAAGGTATTTCGAACATCACTTTAAACAATAAATGTTGTTTAATTTACTAAATGTAATATGTATAGTGTATTCATCACGTAAAGATGTCTGTGTATGCTTGAACAAAAGGCATTAGAGTGCTCTAGGTTTATGGTAGCCTTTTTACAAACGAATCTGGGTAACAAGCCCAAAATAAACTCAAAAGTTCTTGACAACTCTGATATCGCCAAATATGAAAAAAACATCAACTAAAATATAGTCTAATACAATAGCGAAGACAAGGCCTGTCATTGAAAATGCAGAGGAAGGAAGGATCTTACAATAAACCCTCTTCACTCGAAAGTAATTCTCGGTCGACCCAAGTTTCATAAAATTTCGAATACTAAAGGTTAAATGATCTTAGTTATAAATTTCAGTCTTATGTATTTAATTTAAGGAAATTTTAATGCGAATAAATTGTGATATCTTACTATATAATTTCATTATTTTGCATTTAGAAATTTTTGGAAATAAAAAATTGCTTTTCGAACGTAAAGGGTTAAGAGAAATAAAATAAAATTAAAAAATGATTTCGTAAAACCCTGATCAGTTTTATTTTGTCGTATATTCTAAAACACCAATTGTAAGTGAATATGGATATGGATCCGTCACAAACATACAATGCCAGTTGCAATCTGCGGGTCAGCAAGAAAAAAATGATAAGTCGGTTAGAGAAAAGAAAAATTATTGAGACCAAGTACCTAGAAAATCAGGGCATATCTTTAACCCGTTGCCGCAAATGACGGCTATAGCCGTCCGATTTTTGGTGATATGTAGGCAAACGGTGGCTATAGCCGTCGTGCACATTTTAATCAATAAAAAAAAGAACAGCGTTAGTACAAAGTGTACTAACACATACGTTTGTTAATTACTGAGTAACACATCTAGAAAAAATGTTACAGCAAGCCAGACAGCATATTAATTGTTTTTTTATGCGGTTATTATTATACTATTTTATAAGCAAAATAACTTACAAACGATAATTTTGTTTCAAACTGATTTTCTTGTGTTAAGATTACACCTATTTACTCTCTTTTATTCATAGGAATCATTTTGAATTAGTAAAGCAAATGCTGTATAATCGTCACTACGGTCATAGCCGTCATTTGCTCTGGGAAGAGAAAAAATGACATGATGAGCAAATGACGGTTATAGCTGTCGAAAGTTTTTTGGAAAAACTGTGGCCAAATATGATAATTTTCACATGCAAACATACAACTTAAACTCGATTTTATCTGGCAGTCATAAACAATCGAAAACGAAAAATGTTTCTGAAGGCGATCGTCAATTTAAAAATGTGCGGCAACGTGTTAATGTTATAATGCTCCATGGCTGAAAAAATATATGCCGTTTATATTGATGTATCTCCCTGCGGAACTGCAGCGAATGTATTAATATCGCACGACCAGCCGGGGGTTAATTACACGTGCCCATGCATTTAAGTAAACGTGAAACGTGGATCTGCAAGCTACTCACACAGGTGGACAATTAGGAGGCATACGTCGCGTTTCCACGCCTAACATAATTAATCCGGTAGAACGAGGCTCGAAAGGGGCACACAGATCGCAACCGGCTCGCGTCATATGTCTTCGCTCCTATACAAATTTCAGGAACCATTTCAAGTACTGCACCCGTCGCGGCTAGCATTCATGCACGTCCGGTTGTAGATTGATTGCTGATCCCTAAATTGTCCCTAAAGTTGCTCTACACGTTTCAGCGGCGCGCGACGGCGAAGTTATGGTTCCCTTGGCTATGTTTACGTAACTTGACGTGACGGATATATAGTTACTGTCTGGCGTTAACTAACTAACTAACTGGCGTATCATCGGTCGGCCGGCCTTTACCGAGAAGGTATCTGCGCCTCTGCCAATTAGCCGTGTTAGAATTGCAGATTCACCGGAATTTGAGTCGAATGGTCCGGCATAGTTCGCTGTGTTCCTAGTATTTATGCATTTCTCGATCGCGAATCCATAAAAGACCGATGTAGAAACGAGTATCCGCCTGCCTCCCACCGATTCACGTATACATATTGCAGTATCGTAATTAATTTTATAGAGTAAGAGAAAGTGAGGGGTGGACAGCGAGTGTTCAGGCCTGCTTAGGGAAGACCCTTGGTAACGTGCGAGGCCTTCGATAAATGCCCAAATGTGGTCATGTTTGAGGAATTTTTCTGAGATACGTGGTGGGAGAAAGGCCAAGGGCCAGCGATAGTTTTCTCTGTTCAAAAAGAACAGAGTTGAATTATACGTTGTAGCGTGTAGGAGAGTCGTGCAAAGAATCGAATTAGACGTTGTACCGTATAGCAGAGTCGTGCGAAGAGTAAAATTTGTACATAATATTGTAACTATATTTCCGTAATCGTAGCAATAAATATTATTATTATAACACTACAATATCGATCGCCAAGCGCCATAATTGCTTTCTAAGGACAAAGGTCTCCAAGATTCCAATTTACGCAGATGCATTTCATAGATTTTGACCGAGTCAGGGTAAACGGATATCAAGGACAGCAGCAGCTTTCGCTGACCATGGCCAATGTTTCCTAATGTAAATCATATGCCCGATAAGGGGCGATTTTGATTATTTTGGGAGTACTTAAGAAATTCTATGCAAGTTCCACCGTCGATATATACGATATTTGTTCAAAAAGCAACCGAATTTCATTTTTCCAATTTTGTTGAGCTTACATATGGATTATTGATCCTTGTCCCCTTTAAAGTATTTTCCTTCTCGACTGATACACATAGGGTAAAGGTACCGAATAGGGGCCATGTTTCTAATATAGCCACACGTAATATCTCGTAAAGTAAGCCATAAAAGTTACTTTCATACTGATTTGGTACTTAAACATGTGTAAAAAGACATACAATAATTGCAACATAGTGTGATTAACAATTAGTGAAGGAGAAGTATTTTAGTGAATATTACTAATTGTAAGTGGAAAAGTTTATTGAGTAGCGACAATGTTATATCACATTCGAAAAAAGTCTAAAAAATCTATAAATGCATATATCTTTACTAAAAATATCTGATTAATAATATGCTTAAGTAATTTAATGGATATAAACCTTTCTTTTAATAAAAATAAAGTATTTCTCACTCAGCGTACGTATTCTTAATACAGCTGACTTTTATCATTCCTAATATGACCTATCTCCAAGATTCTGAATATAGCAGAAGAGCGTTTCTGGGCGTTAAAACAGTAAAATATTGTACAAATATACGTTGTATGACTAACATGCGATCAGAAACCAAATAGAATAAAATATTTTATAACAAAAGTACCATTTCTTTAATCCTAATGAAAAAAAAATTATTTACAAACCTTTTATGTATTAACAAACAATAAACATATGTGTAAAAATGGTATTACAAACTTATATATAGATGATTTAATAAATATTTCTTTAGTAGATTGTATTAGGTATATTTTTATCGGATTTTGATTTTTGCATAACGACAGTTTTTTTTTCATTTCAACGAGGAATACGCAATATTCAATAGTCCTCACTTATTTTATATGAAACATAAATAATTTCTCTTTACTTTCAGATCAATTTAATGCTAAAATATTAATTATTCTTCAGTTGAAAGCGATTAAACTTTTGTTAGGTCTTATTCGCTGCATCTGCCTTATTCAAGCGGTGTTTCCACTTCTGAAAGCAGCCCCCGTAAGTAATTTATGAGACGTCTTTCAGAGCCTGTGCCAAATTCGTTTTAATTTCCTTAGTTGTGACAAAATGTTTCCCTTTCAACACTAATTTCAGTTTGGGGAACATAGAAAAGTCAGTAGGTGCAAAGTCGAAGGAGTAAGGATGGTGGGAAATCATCAAATTAAGAAACCGAAGGCGCGTTATTATAGTGGAGCAACCATTAGTTTTCACTCCAAAGTTCAGGACTTTCCTTTCACACACTTTCTTTCAAACGTCTCAAAAATTCAACGTAAAAATGACGATTAACTGTTTGGCCTTAACACGTTGAATGCCACGTCAATTTTACAGGGTTTGCCCGTGGCGCTACGATGAATTTTCTGTTATACGATACATACACTGTTGAAATATTACCTACAACAAATGAGTGTAACTACTTTTAGATACTTTTTACTGCATTAATTTCTTTACACTATGGCATTAACGATGGTAATGAAAAATTGATAAGTATTGATATCTTTCTAAATTATGTATTTCTATCAATTTGAGCGCGCCGGTCACCGATGACCCCCATGGCATTCAACGTGTTAAGGTAAAAATTCGTAATGCATATTTCAGCGAATTTGTCGAGTTTCTTTCGGTCGTGAAAAATTATTTGTCGACCCACTGTATTAACTGTATTTTTGTTTCGACATTATAGCCACACACCAACGTATCGTTATCTGTAATAATTCTTTTTAAAAAAGTTTCATTATCGTTAGTTTCATTCGAATTCACGAAATCAGTAAACACTACAGATTACGATGCTTGAAATAACGAGAACACAAAGACTAAGCAATTAATGAACGAGCGGAAAGAAAGATGTTATTTGCACGATTTTACTGTACCCAGTGCTTCCAACCACACCTCTTTTTGAAAAAATGTGTTGACGCATAATTAAAAAAGTTCGGTTGCTTCTTGAACAGACCACGTATGTAGTAAAAGATATGCAAACCATAAAACAGCCTCAAATAAAAGAATACTAATAACAGATTTAAGTTTTTTACGCAAATTCAAATTTTTGAAAGGATGAATAAAGAAATAGAATTTAGATAGAGTATTTGTGTAAATATTATAATGTGCATTTCACCTTAGATACTTTGTATATCTTTGTACATAATTTTTCTATGCAATAATTCAGTCTATTAACCTTTTGAGCGCTGAGTTGTACATGGTTAAGCGTGTACGCTCACTTTTTACGACAAAGCCCACTATTTTATAAAACTGTACTCGTTCATAACCTAAATTGAATGGTTATCTGAGAACTCATATATGCATTCATAGCTCAGGTTGAATGGTTATGTGAGAACCCATATATACAATCATAGCTCAGGTTGAATGGTTGTGTGAGAACCTATATACGCGTTCATAGCCAAAATTGAATGGTTGTGTGAGAACCCATATACACGTTCATAACCCAAATTGAATGGTTGTGTGAGAACCCATATATGCATTCATAGCCAAAATTGAATGGCTGTGTAAGAACCCATATATGCGTTCATAGCGCTCAAAGGGTTAATAAAGCAAGAAGAGAATAATCGGAACGTGTAAAGCAAATAAAACAAGAACGGTAGCGGATACCATTTACAAACGCATGTATTTGTTTACATTCAATGGCCACATTCAAGAGGACACTGTAACATATCTGCATGCTCCGAATTAAAAACAATTTTACCAATATTTATTTTTGTTAGCGGTAATTTCAAACGGCGTGCTTTTCTAAATATAAAGTATGAACTAGATTAAAAAAGAAAAGCTTTGTTTTGCTGTTCCCTTTGTTTAATTACATCTGTACAAAGGATTATGTTTTGTTATGTTTTGTTATTAATTAATTGAAATACATGTACTTTGGCCTAACAATCTACACTTTTCTTTACCTAAAATGCTAATTTATATTATACTTCTTCAGAACTCAATCGATTATTACTTTAACATGAGGCAGACCCAGAAGCTTTGCTGAAAAGGGTCGAAATATATAAATGTACACACATCTTTGAATGTTCTTTTACACGATTAAAAGTTTGCTTACAATTGATATTTTAATATTTCTATCTGAATCTATAGCTCAAATAGTTAAATTTCCGTTCGCAAACGCACTTGCTGAGCATGCAAATTGCGAACACCACGACCATTTCAGACCATTCAGCAACAGGTTAATCCTTCATAATCCGAACTTTCTTCGTGTGTATCAAAAAATTTATGTAACGCGAAATCAACAAATATAAACCTCTAAATAGACTGGTTTTATTCTAACAATGATGTTTTGTAACTTGATGGTTACGATGGCTTAAAACGTTTGTACTTGTATTAGGTGTACAGATTAGATTTTTGCTTTCTTTTTTAAGAATCAAGATTTATTCACAAGAATATATAGGAGTTTTTATGAAGAAAAGTAATCGTCTTCATTTTTGGCGACTTCAAGCTATTTATCTGGCAACTGACAATTCCCACTTTAGAAGAAATTTGGCGACTTTTCTTCAATAAATTCGTTGATGCATTTTCGGACATCGTCTAATACAGAGTTGTACCACTTACAAACTAGTAGCTAGACTTGGCTATTGCGTTTATTCCACTTCTGCCATTCGTACCTCATGATTTGACATGTAAGCTCTCCCCACTTTCACCTAAAACAGCAATATGCAATGTTAGACCCTTGCGTAGCGCTCGCGGCCAAGGTCTCTCAACGGGGAAAGTATCTTCCGTTCCACGAAACAACAGCGGGAAGTTTCCATTGGAACACTTATGACATAAGCGTGCCAATACTGCTATTTTTGAAGACTAAGCCACTTTTTGTCTTTTTTTGTCTTTTTTCTCGACCCCTCTTACGCGAGTGTTTTCCTGTCACACTCTCATAGCGTCAACAAAGTACATTCATAAGAATGCATTTCTGCAACACACGTTTTATGCTTATATATACCTGACCTTATCGTACAAACTGTATAAAAGCCCACCAATAACAATAATCCATCAATAATTGGTACGACTTTTGTCATTACCCGCACTCGACTATCAATCCGTACAAAACGACTTTTGTCGTTACCCACGCAAGATGTGTTAACATCCACTGAGGGACAATAATCTTAATTTCGAGTCAACCGTGGTTCCTCAATAGCAAAGAGCATGTCGTAAATAAGGGACTTCCTGTAGGCCTGACGCCCAGCCGACACCCGCACTTGAGAGGCACATGGGCCTAGAGGAATTTCCCCTTCGTTGCCTAAAGGAAAGCTCCGAGTGGCTCAACCCTCGTTCTCGAAACGCGTGCTAAGGGCACAAGAACGGGGGTTGGTGGCACTCAGGGCATAGCTGATTGGAGTTTTGACTGGCTCTAACCAATTGGACGAACTCCTAAAACTGAGCCACTTCGGCGCCGGAAATTAGAATTGAATTAGACACTTAGAATTAGACCACTCTTTGAATTAGATCACTCTTCACAATTAAACTCTTGAGAATTAGACTTCACAATTCGATCTCTTCTGACTCTTAGACTCTTAGATTTTTTTGATACTAAAGACCCTTTGCCGATTTCTTAGACCTTTGATAGTACACTCGTTGCAAGGCATTCTTGTTTATAGCCTTTCGATACTTCAAACTTGTTAGTCGGCACACCACGTGTAAGCTCAACCGGAACTCAAGCGGTTTTACTGAATAACAATGGTGGAGTTCCAAACATGCAACCTGCGACCCACGGGCCACCGAAATGTTGCGCTTTATTTAACTGAAGCATGAAAAATTCAGTAAAAGGCATAATCTATTATGAATACGAAACACTCAATAAATAGTTATTCGAAAGACTCTCACTTGTATTGTTACAGTAGAAAACAAGCAAAACGCATTTTCATTGCCACCTGTAGGAAATAATTTAACACACTACTGAATAAAACTTGTACATTATAGGTCTAAAACGATGGTGGAGCTGTCGCCGGAAAACAGTAGTGGTAATAAATCGACCGTGTTTTGTCAATCTAAAGGCACAGATCACAAACGTTCGACAAAAACCGACGAATTTATTCTACATGTATAGTGGTAGATATCGCACCAGTAGTAGGTATGTTGGAAAATGTCGAACGCAATACTATTTATCTTGCGGGACTGTACAACTCTTATCTAATGTATTAAAATGTGTTTCGTCCAAGTGGTGTGGGAACGATCGGAATAGATGATAGTCCAAAAGGACCGCGTCTAGGGAATAAGCCGCGCGAGATAGAATTTCCCAGGCCACGTCGAAAGTGACTTTTCGTATTCGTTTTGCAATATATAGCCAAGCGTTCTCGTGCTGTAAAAGGAATTTTCGTGTTCCTTTACTTGTGAAAGGTTTTTTCCCTCTAATTCGTCGCTTAATTTAATTAACTGTTCTTGATGCCGCTCTGTCGTTATGATATCTCTATCTCCACCTTTGCAGCTCATAATATACGGCACTTTTAACACGTTAAGCGCCACGCCGGTCTCTAGGGACCAACACTAGACTTTCCGTTCAGGCCTCGTCGATCCCTACGGACCGGCGATAGATTTTTCGTTCTTCTATTGCAGCGTGTGTGTCGGTCCTTGCGTACTTGAGAGACTGAACATTCAAATTATGCGATATCGGCTTTTGTTTGGTCAATGCTTCAAGGAAAAGAATATAATACTAAAAAAACATTAATGTAATTTATTAAAACAAGGTAAGCAAAGGTGAGGTTTCTGTGTACGTTACCCGACATTTGTTTATACTATGGCTCCGCCTGACGACTAACTATGGCTTGAACGGAACGGCACAAAAATTCAGCGTGGCGCTTAAGGTGTTAATATCCCCTCAGATTCAAAGTATAATCTTCTTTGTATGAATATTGGGTTTAATTGTTGATGTCGTTGCTCCATCAGGATCCTACTCATGACTTTCTAGGTTTGAGATTATCGCAGAGAACTCATGTTTCCTTCCAGATAATAATTTGAAACAAAACATCCTTCCTTTCAGTCTGCTCATGTTTTGCAGCATGGGTTTTTGTTGTCCTGACTCAGCATGTAGGGAATCCATCAACCTTCTCTTTGGATCTTTCCAAATTTATGCAACCAAACACGAATAGCTTATTGAATAACCCTAAGTTTAACCCTTTCGTTACAGGTGCCAACTATGATCGGCGTCCACACGACGATCAGTGTATCGAATTCTAACTATAGTACTACATGGGCTGAAAAGTCCCGGGATTTTGCAATAGTGGCACCCCTGGAAAAATGAGCATGACTTATTTCGACAGGTTCATCTGTCACTAGTTTATATGTGAAGTTTCATGACACTTTGTTCATTCGTTTACAAGCTACAGTCGTTTAAGTGTCGATAACCTTCGTAAACAAAATGAAAAAACAGGAATATCGCATCTTGATCAAAGATTGTTTTTTGATGGAAAAGCTCATGAACAATCAATGAAATGGTTGAAGAAATGTTATCCCACATCTACTCCTGCGAGAACAATAGTTTATAGGTTGTTTAATGAATTTAAAATGGATCGTACGAACACCAAAGGCACACCTCGCTCTGAAAGGCCAAAATGAGTTACGAATGCGGAAATCGTAAAGCAAGTGCATCAAATCGTTTTAAATGATCGCAAAGTAAAGTTGCGCGGCATCTCAAAAGACCGGGTGGGATACATTTTGCACGATGTTTTGGACATGAAAAAGTTATCCGCGTGATGGGTGCCGTTTTTGCTAACCGTCGACCAAAAACAGCAGCGCGTTGATGATTCAACGGCCGGTTTGGCGTTGTTGCAGCGTAATCGAGCGGACTTTTTCGACGTTTTGTGACAATGGTTGAAACGCGGATCCATTACCATACGCCTAAGTCCAATAGGCAGTCGGCAGAGTAGCTGAAAAGCCACGACAGCCGACCAAAGCGGCCAAAAGACCAACGCTTGGCCGGGAAGGTTTTTGCCTCCGATTTTTGGGATACCCATGGCATAATCTTCATCGATTACCTGCAGAAGGGAAGAACAGTTATCGGAGAGTATTATGCAGCGTTATTGGATAAACTAAATAACGAATTAAAAAAAAGGCCCCACATGACGAAGAAAAAAGTTCTGTACCATCACGATAACGCATCGTCACACATGTCTTTGAAAGCGATGGTCAAATCGGAACAATTACGATTCGAATTGGTTGCTCACCCACCGTATTCTCCAAACTTGATCCCCAGCGATTATTATTTGTTCCTAAACCTCAAACGGTGGCTCCAGGGAAAAAGATTCACATCGAATGAGGAAGTCATCCCCGAAACCGAAGCGTATTTCGAAGGCTTGGACATTTCGTACTACAGAAAGGGCATCGAAATGTTGGAAAATCGCTATATCAAGTGTATCGCTCTCGAAGGCAACTATGTTGGGGAATAAATACAACTTTGCCCAAAAAACGCTTGTTTTCATTAAAAACCCCAGTATTTTTCAGCTCATGTAGTAAACTGTATTTTTATTTATAATAATAACAAAATTTGTAAATATGTAAATAACTTCTTAAATAACTAAACACCGACATTCAATGCGCATACTTCGCAGTGCGGTGCCCTGTTCAGTGGTGTCACTCCAACGGAGCGGACTGCCGTAACAAAAGGGTTAAAGCAAGTGTTTCTTTCACTTGTGCTGTGTTTTCGTCTAGCAATTATTACAGATCCTCATCTTCAAACTTTTACGTCATGCCAGGGCGTTCTCGGTCTTCGAGGTTAAAATCTTCTTCACAAAATCCTTTGCCCCAATTTTTACAGATAGTGTGAATCACTGCACTTCCACTAAGGACATCGCATATCATTTTAACTGCTTCAGTAGCGTTGTTTTTAAGCTGAAACGCGAAAAAAATACAGTGCCGAATGTGTTGCTCATCAAAAGCTCTTCTAAATTCAACTGCTTTTGCACGTTATATTACTCGGCTTGCTAGCTTCTATAAGGTTTTAAAAACACAAATGTCAGCACTCATAACCCACAAAAGGACACTTTAAACTGAACTTTCCAACTCCTCGAAAATGAAATTTTTAAGTTAATTTCTATGAGACTCATGTTTCTTATAATCTACTTATAAAGTGCATCACAAGTGTAACCCGTGTTTTTTATATTTGATTCGCAAAATGTATCACGAATTTATTTCGTGTTTTTTATGTTTAAACAGTAAAGTATATCACGAGTCTCACACGATCTTATAGTGTAAGGGATTAATTACATACTTAACAAATTGTTCAGATTGTCACATAATGTTTTTAACCAGTTAACTGCGTTCGACGTGTATACACGTCAATCGAAATCTTTATCTCGATGCGGTTAACGTGTATATACCGCGTGAAAAATAAAAAATTACCATTCAATATAAACGCTCAAAATTTCAATAAAATGTAATGCAGATATTATTTAGCGGTATATTTCCTTTAAATTACCAGTAAGCCTCAATTGATTTTAATTACGCGCCCCGTAAGGAACTTTAAAAACAAATTCCGCGGTTAACTGGTTAAATTGTATTACTCTTGGAGGAGACTATCACCTTCTCTTGTTCAGTCATTAGCACGTGGGCATCCAAGTCATTAAGATGTTGAGGTGATGGACAGAATAAAAAACAAAAAAGTTACGAAACACTGAACTAGGCGAGACGGTTGTTTGATTGCTTCTGAACCAGATAACTATGTCCTGATCGAAGGACGATCAGTATGTCATGTGACACGAGCACAAGCCTTTATGGATAAACACACGTCGAGCGACCGGGATGTTTGCGAGGACGGGCCGAAACTTCGAAATGAAAGAGGAACAGAAGTTGTACCGGGCACTCGAGTTGCGGGAACTTCGGGATAACTCGCGGTTCGAGCGCCACGAACTTCGCGTGATCCGTATTGTAAATGACGTCGCGAACGGCGGACGAAATATTAAAAAGAGAAACTTCAATTTCCACGGCTGTCCTCGTGGCGGAAAGAAAAGTTTCGTCGCGGCAAAGGGATTAAGCGTGCGTTGCTCGAGGAAAATTCATTAATCCAGGACGAAAATACAAGAGAAGAGGATCGTAAATTACCTCTAAACGGATGCGTCCCTCGAGAGCATCAGGTTCTGTCTCTCAGTTAGCGATGCCTCGCCGTTGCCGGACGTAGTTCAACTTGTTCCGGGACTTATTTAGAGTTAATTCGATGGCGAGAATGAGAGCGTCTTTGCAAACGGGTTTGTGTCGACATCTGGAACTTTCGGCAGAAGCTCTGCTGCCAAGAAATTCTAAACTATGTTGATTTTAAAATTGCAATATCGTACTGAAATCAGAGGTTTAACAGACAGGAAACTATTAATAAAAGCCGAACGGAAAATCGATCATAACTATGCAGGGTATTCGGACGGAGGTGAGAGAAAATTGAAGGGATAACTCTATGCAACATTCTAAGATGAAAATCAAGAGTTACAATATTGCGTTTGATGCTTGGTTTATGAGTTATAAACGATTTAAAAAACGGGGTATTTTACGCCTAAGAGCAGGCAAATGGGGCAACACGGTAGATAACGTCGCTGGCTGTACAGTGATGCTCAGTCGTAACTATATATGGAATACGGCTTACCTTTGAACAAGTATAGAAATGTATATTCACGAATCAAAAACTTATACACGATCCCGTGATACGTTTTAAAGTGAAATCGTTGGTGGATACTAATTGTTCGGGCGTATTAATACCCAACGCAACTTGTATCTTCTAATGGCAGGGTTGAATAATTGACAACACCTTTTTTCTATATTATTAAATTTAATTCAAACTAGTGCTGCGATCAGGAGCCTGCGAACGAGTGACCTGGTCGGATGCTTACAAGGATCTGTCGCGTGCGGTAAAAATGCTTATATATATGTATATCTCGCGTAATCAGATGTTGGTAGATATATTGCATGATCGAATGTGACTGAATGTTTATAGATATCTGGTGTGGCCAAATGTTTATGAGATTTGAATGTTTAGAGACATCTCAAATGATCTGAGATATCTCGCTGATATCCTTAGCCTACAACACCGTCGCTATCGAATGTTTGGAGATATCTCAAATAACCGCAGACATCTCGCTGATACCTCCAGCTTACAATACCACCATTGTCTTTATTCTTGTTAACTAAGGACTGAACAATCGTAGAATCATTATTAAACCTAGCTACTCGATACGAATCCACAAGGACACATCAAAGCAAACGCTGTGAGATTTACGAGAAATCTTTTGTAAAGAATCGTGAAGCGTATGCAATTTTTCGGAGAGAATCGTGAAGTGCGTGAATTTGTTGTCGATATTAATAGTCTGGTATGCATTTCCTTGAGATTCATATACGAATTTTTCCACGGTTATTTATACTACATATGGAAGCTTTGAAGAGATATTCACAGCGAGCGCATGAATGGGTTATTTGTGAGTGCAAGCTTGTGCACTGGAGAAAACATTAGTTCTCTTTGCTCGAAAATCTTACAGGGTTTGCTTTGATGTGTCCTTGTGGATACGTATCGAATAGTTAGGTTTAATAATGATTCTACGATTTCGCTTTAAACTGTGTCGGGATCGTGTGTAAGTTTTTAATTCGTGAACATGCATTTCTATACCAGTTCAGAGTTAAGCCGTATTCCGTACACAGTTATGACTGAGCATCATTGTGCAGTCAACGACGTTATCTACCGTGTTTCCCTGTTTGCCTGTTCTCAGGCGTAAGATACCCCGTTTTTTTAATTGCTTATAACTCATAAACAAAGCATCAAACGCAATATTGTTATTCTTGATTTTTGTCTTAGAATGTTGCATAGAGTTACGAGTTACTTCTTAAATTTTCTCCTAGCTTCATCCGAATACCCTATATGGAATTGATGTTTTCAGAGACGTGAGTGATCCCAATATCATATAAAATTTTGATAAATCATGAATGATGCGATCAAAATTAAGAGCAGTATTCTACATGAACTAAAGCTCCTTATAACTAAAGAAATTTAGACTAGTGTGTCAACTGAATAATGATCATAGTTAAGATCAAAGTTATATAAATTATTGAATAGAGTTAAGTATTGAATAGAATTAAACGACTAAAGGTAGGTGTTAAATGAAGGTAAAAGAGTTGAACTGAATGTAAGATACAAAGTTAAGTCTACAAAATTGTTACTCTCATGTGCCATGCGTCGATTGACTAATTATTATCTAAAAAATGAAATATAACAGAAGCTCTATCAAAAATGTACTTATCGTCAACTTCGTAAAAGGAATAAGGTCTAAAAGTTAAGTCAAATATGTTAGTCTAAAAGAGTGGAAGAAATAATGCACGGACGGATGGCGAACGGTCTGCTAAAAAGAGAACGATGGTATGTTAGTGTGGAAAAAAAGGACGACTAGGAAGAACGTTTGGAACCACCGTAGGACCTCCGTAACGATTTGTTCGTGGGGTTTGATTTATAAGTCTGCGAGAGTTGTCAGGGTGAGTCCAACCCCCGCCCCTCCGCCTTCCCGTTCGTTTGCTACGGAACAGAAGAACCTTTGGTGGACTTTCGGCGGCGAAGAGAGAAAAAGGAGGGAAGAAACGAACGTGGGTGAAGGCAAGGAGAGTTAGGGAACGATCGCCGGTCCGTGGCTTCACTTACGGATGATGCATTGCTCCGTAGTCGACTTCAGGCACAGAAGGATGGAACGGCGGTAATGGATTCCGAATGGTTGAAAATAGTCGGTCCCTGTCACCGAGATACCCGCCTTATAGCTCTGCTTCGTTCCGGCCGGCATTCGCGATACACCGTTCCACCTCATGAGTTGGACCACAGCGAGCTCAGTTTTGCGGCAATCCAGATTCATCTTAGCTGAATCTGACCATTTTTCCAATAGCACTATTGCAACAAGTAATTCTGAACTGAATCCCGCTTGGATTAATCGAGTTCCTTAGATCGAAGTCATTCGAAATTACTTTGTCAACTTGGCTTAACTTGCAATGAACTTTTACAGTGACTTACGAAATTGATCGAATGATTGGACTATGCTTTTATTAAATGCAATTACAATTTTGATACTTTTTTCGCATATTTAAACTTCTCAAGAATATTTCAGTTAAATAAAATGTATAATAAAGAAAAATGTTCGATCAATTTTATAAGTTTGGTAGACTAAAGTTTCTACGCTCATATTCTATTGAATTAAATTGTGAGCAACTATTTTAACTAAAAGCAACTTAGAACTATCATATTAGGAATGAACTATCATATTAATTATATCACTAGTATCATTTCTGATTTTTCTAGATTTTCTTATTTCTATCAAAACGTACCGCTTTCAAAGTTACTGCTTTCACAAACCTCCAATCAAGATGAATCGTAAGAGATATGGTTGTGAAATTTATGTTTACCCAGAGCTACTTCCTTCGAATTTCACAAAATTTCGGTTCACCAGGTTCAATACAGACATCCCCGAGGCGTGATAACAGATAACACCGGCCATTGGGATGCCATATCCTAGACCAATAACCTCAGTACCAGACTTTGGTGAAGCACAGTTCACGAATAAACCTTTCATAATCTTGTACAAGGATATACAGGATGTCGTATGAAATTGGGTCAAAATAAACCTTTATAAGATGTAGAAACAGATGACCATAGACATTTGGTAAACGTAGCTATTTCTGATTAAGTAAATTAAGACAAAAAATAAAAATAAAATAACCTATTTATTGAAATAAACTTTTAAAGAATTCTTGGGAAAGATATTTAGGAAATGTAAGATTTATTAGAAATGTAAAAAGATTAAGTTGGGAAAATTACAACGAATATTTGAAATAAACGGACATAACAATATCTTAACAGTAGTTCTTGTGTTCTAAATATTTACATAAACATGTACAATCAATTTAAATATTTTCATTCTGCAATTACACTTTGTGTACCATTTTAATATTTTTGCGATCCATTATATCTTTTCCAAATTTCATACTTTACCCTGTTCTACAAAAGATATAAGATGTGCATAATATACAGAAACGTGCGAAATATCCAAAGCAAAATAGATTTTATCTATTTTATAATACTTAGATAGAAAAGCATATCAATTGCACCATCATAACGATGTATAAAAGCCTTATTGTTATTAATTACGGATATTATATTATCCATCAATATGTTTTGTTATCATTATAAATGTATCTCAGGATAATCATCGTTAATTTTGATTCCTCTGTTAATCTTTAATAAGTATTTCTAATTCATGGACTAATTACAATTCTGTATAATTTCACTTTGTTCTATGCAGAATTTTCTTTTCAAGACAACTATGTAAGTGTAATTATTATATGACATAGATTACTTTTTTAATTACAATAATTCCTAAAGACACCCATCTTACTTATACACTGAGGAGCATAACTATAGCACCACTCCCCTTTTTGAGTATTTCGGACTTTTGGATAGGAATGCAAAAAAGTCGATTATATGAGGTGAAAGGGTATGATAAACAGTAATCATTAGAAAAGTTTTATTGTAATTTTCTGTCGCTACAAACGATATATTCATATAAACTGATTTTTGTATTGTTGCACAACTATAGCACCATATCATTAAAGATACAATTATAAATTATAAACAGAAAAGAACAATTAATAAAAGATACAATTAATAATTTGTAGGTCCACCTTTTTCTGTTATAACCTGAAAAATGCGATTTGACATACTCTCAATCAGCTTTTGAAGAGTTTCCTGGCGGATTTCATTGCTGACTGCAATTATCTCTTTTTTCAGTTCTACGGCGTTTTGAAACTGTCGATTTTCTGTATAAGCCTTCCATACAATTATGCTCCAGACGTTTTCTATTGGATTTTGGTCAGGAGAACACGCTGGCCATTTGAGAACATTAATCCCGTTTGTCTGAAGCCATGCCATCGTTCTGCGACTGGTGTGTATGGTCGCGTTATCTTGTTGAAACGTCCATTTCACAGTATTATTTTCATTAATAAACGGCAATAAATTATTTTGTAGTATGCTGATGTATTCTGTACTGTCCAACTGTTTTAGTGGAAAACTCAGTTTCAACATGCCATTTATGCAAAATTCCCCCCAAACCATCACACTACCGTCACCGAAATTCCTTTTTGAAAAGAACCGCGGTTCTTTTCGCAAATCTCGCCAATATGAATTGTAACAGATATTTACACTAAACTTATTATTTACACATACCCTCATTCACCTCATATGTTTGATATTTTTGCATTCCCACACATAAGTCTGAAACACTCAAAATGAGAGTGGTGCTATAGTTATGCTCCTCAGTGTAGAGCACGTACCAAAATTTTAATTATTGCGCCATAAGTATTTCAGATCACTGTATACAAAGTCCCGTAGAACGTTAAAATTATTCTGCACATCGCTTGTGTCAATAGCATCGAATAATCTAAAATTTGTTCACAATACTGCACGTGTTACTTTCGCCACCGACCAACGCGACGTACCGCGCAAATCAGCACACGAAATTCGCAATTGCGTGGAAACCTCTTTTCTCCGCCACAGTTGCAATCGATCAAGCAACAATAGCCTGATTCTTATCGATTCGAACGGAGCGGGGAGGAGCATAAAAATGTGGATGACATTAACACGATGAATGCCACGGGGGTCACCGGTGATCTGCACTCAACTTGGCAGTGGCGCCATGGGGGTCACCGGTGACCGGCGCGCTTAGATTGATAGGCATACATAATTTAGAAAAATGTCAATACCTATCAATTTTTCATTATTACCATCGTTAATGCAATGGTGTGAAGAAATTAATACAGTAAAAAATATCTAAAAGCGTTACACTTATTTGTTGTAGGTAATATTTCAACAGTATATGTAACGTATAACAGAAAATTTATCATGGCGCCACGGGCAAACCCTGTAAAATTGGCGTGGCATTCAACGTGTTAACGAACGGAATTTCAAGTTGGGCGCTCGTTCAGTCGTGCAGCATTTTACACAGATTGAACACTGGATTTCACGTGCGAGTCACTCAGCGCATCTTTAACGTGTACACCAATCTTCATTCTCACCCCCACACATTCACGGTACAGTCCGTTTCGAAAATCGAGAAGTAATTAATCGACATTTCATCGTACGAACAATTTTTACGCGATATAGTATTCGGCGAACGTTAGCCTCCAATTGGTGACGTCGGTTTCATACAATTACTTCGATGCTATTGATTTTATTCATTCTACAATTTTATAATTAAGCATCTTTAAAAATAATTAATTGCAAATATAATAACATTCGAATATGGTGTAATGTTTACAAAGTTTAATCTCTTTATTAATACTAATAATTACAGTGGCTATAAAAAAGCATTCATATATTTTTATATTTTATTATCAAATGCGTCCATAAATTAATCAACATAAAGTACACTAAACTTCTTAATACTAAATTTTCGGAACATTATAGAATTCTTTTATTAATATGAACAGTTTCAGTACTTACACAAAATATCCCTAGTGTTAGATACAGTACCGCCCTTAGCACTGGACAAACAAGACACTTGCACTTAAAGGGATCCCGCATACTTATTGTTAAGTTACTTTTACATTTTGTAAATAATAAATATAAAAACATTTAAGTTTTTAACATTGTGGAACGATTTCAAATTAAGGATTATAGTAATAGAATTGAGGTTATGCCATAAAATGTGATTTCTTGAAGAATACAGGTTTTCAAACTACATTACATATTGTTTTATTAATATTTAATTATTAAATCACTATTCTAACTTACCAATAAAACCTGACACTTCTTAATTATATTAGAACAAGGATAGTGGGCCTCACGATTTCTAAGAGCAATCCTAATTATATACCCATGATTGATTTGACGATCGATCGGGCCTTGTAAAATTTGCACATGTATGCCGACTGTTTCAAGGAATACTCTAGGAATTTCGAGAAATAACTAACTAAGAATTTTTATGGTTGAATTTATTTACAACTGAAATTAACAGACTACTAACTCCGTTTAGTATTAGTTTCAAATTGGCGTTGCTGTTCTTCCCACAATCTGCAGATTGTCAGATACTTTTCTAATACTTGCTGATTGGTTCACTTCAAATCTTAGCAATCAACAAGCCAATCAATGTCACTGAGACATTTTGTGGGGTACTAAGAATTAGCAACGTCAGGAAATTTCCACCAGTTAGTGATCGTTACAGCTAATGTCAGCGTTACCTTTCAGAAATTTACCATTTATTAAATGTCTATGACTACTGAAAGCGAAGAAAGCGAATTTCTAAAATCATGTACCATAAATTACATTTTCTGCCGCTGGAAAAAATCCTAATCCTAAAACCATGCTGGTTGCAAATTAAAACAACCTTGATCTCAGAAACAGCATTCCATCATGTCTGTGACATAAATTGTCTTAGCAATAGGCCCATTATAAATATAACTATTGTAAGGAACGTGTGCCTTTTACAACCCCTATACCTTGAACGTTACGACACTAGCCGAAGGTTAATGATCGTTAATCCCCGACTTCGAATCGAACTTCAACGTTGCCCGATATTGATTCAGTACATTTCTTTTGCCGTTTAAAGACAACTAGCCTTTGCCATTTATATCGACAGGCTCATAAACTAGGACCAAAGCTTCGAGTTTTCAAAGTCGGCTGCTTTTAATTGATCCGTCAAGCTGGGCGAGACTCGTTAAATGTGGTAATTGGCGAATCCAAAGTGTGTCGATAACGCCGTAACGCCAGTCGAAGAATCTTTCTCCGCTGGAAAATCGGCCTTTTCCAATGGTGATTCAGCTTGCTAACTCCGTTCGGCATTCTGTACTGAACATTTCCGAGTTATGAGCACTTTTGATCGCATCCGTGATCGAGTTCTGCGCATCGTTCCGAATTTTAAGTAAAATATGACTAGCCTTAAGGTTAAGAAGTTAGAATTAGAAAAAGTACATACTTGCAATAAACACATAAAGTCAACCGATGTAACTTCCTTATAAATTACGTTATCGTTACAACTTTTCTTGGCTCTTGAATTTTTACCAGCATGTCCAAAAATCAACTAGCCTAATGACTTTATTGCCTAGGTTATTTATCACGTATTCGTCACTCAATACTCCCACCTACTTCCGTATATTTACTACTCGCCTTCAAGTCTACTCGCTATCCCTATCTTCCACTCAAATATTCAATCTTTGCTGACTTAAAAAACACACCTCTGAGATACCTCCGATCACACCTTCTCCAAATCCGAATATAGGTATAAGGATTTCTGTTCCGTCCTACGGAACAGCTGCGGGAAGTTTTCCATCGGTATTTATGACACGAACGTGCCAGTAATGCTATTTTTGAGAATTAAAATTATTAATAAATTATTAATTATTAATATTAAAATTAATAAATTATTATTATAATTTGCATTTCCTATGCCAATGAGTCTAAAAAGGTTTCCTGTTTGCTTGTCGCTTATGCTTTGCTTCTTTATCGTCCACTAGATTCTTAAGTGTTTTATGTTTGGTTTTTGTATGCCGTGTTCGTTTTTAATCAAACCAATATTTTTGTTGAAATTTTTGTTAACCGAAGTAGATTAAAAAGTATTCTCATAATTTGGTAATTACTATTAAAAATGTATTAATATTTATTAGAACTTATTAGAATGTTAGGAAAAAATTAAACATTACGCACAGAAAGTTATTGAACTAGTGTACTATTTGATCGGTGTAACGACCGCTCACGCGTAGCTACGGCACTGCTGCAGCAACGGCTCGGGAGACGAGCGAGCAATGGGCCGCATGACGGCAATATGTCGTGTCTGCGATGCAGACGAATCTTTCCTCGAACTGTTCGACTTCGAATTCGCTTTACCATTTCTGTTGCATGGTTTCTACTTTAGAAAAGTCTACAGAATCCAATGCTATGTAGTATTTTTATGCTAGTCTTCGAACTATTCGTAAATATGAGAAAATATCGGGGAAAATATCAGAAAAATACGAATTTCGGCGCTTTTTTAAACTTTGACTGTTATTTATAATTAAATAAAAGTTTAAAAAATTATAACTATTCAGGAATCTCTCCTCCATCTTTTGAATTAAGTTAGATCTGTTTAACATTTTTAGTTTCGACGCAATACCTCATTTTTGCTCAAGATATACTTTTTTTTTTACAAAAATTTGTGTTTTTTGAAAACTGAAGGTGATAAAGCAATTCTACTTCCGGATTCTTGTTTGGGTAGCTTAGTCCTACAACTATCACTCAATACATTCTGCAAAATAGAAAAAAAGTTTAAATTTGTTCCACAGTGTTATCGTTACAAGATTACTGGTACATTTAATCCCCTTAAATCAGTGTTGTTGACGAACAATAGAACATCCGACGGCGGTAAGCGTCGTTACATTCGTTTTGCAAGTAACGGGCAAGCATCGATCTCGCGCGATCCGCAAAACGTATTAGAAACGTGTCGCTGGATATCCCTTTGATCAGTTTGTACAGTCGATCGAGTATATCGCTGGTATCGGTGACGCGGATCCCTTTGTCACATCAACGAGCGCAAACACGTAAGATAAGTAATGCAATTAATTACAAAAGCGACGCAATACTCGGTTTCGATATTCCTGAAACACCGTACTCACAATATTGTTCTACTCACGTTTGCGTTATCAAGCAAGTCCATGGGAGGATTCTGTAGCAAAAACAACGCGAGGTTTCTCCATTCAAGACGTTTGCTGCGTCATAAGCATCGTAGATATTCACCAAGAGCAGTTGGTGTGATCATTCAAATAGAAATAGATGTAAAGCATTCTACCTACACGCATCTTAGAATTTGGGGGATAAAAGACAAAAATAATGTAATAGTTTCTAAATAACATAATCTTACTTATTAGATACTGAATAAACGTCTCCGTTCACTGCACAATTATTTACAATTTTTTTAATTTGCTGCTGTGATACGTAATACATAATTCAGAACGTGAATTCGCATTAGCAGTAGCAAACGTGTTAACCAAGTAGAGTAACAAGAATCATTGAAACGATGATTATTTGCGAAACTAATTAAACAAATGTACTTAGACATACAGTGGCGAGCATATAAATGGGTACAAATATTTCTGAAACTTTAATTGAAATTTTTGTTTACTTCCAAATTTTGAGTATATTTTCGTATAATATTATACGATCAAACGATATCTACTCTTTCCAAACCTATTTAATTTTTTCAAATATTTCCTTCCACCAAGTAATAATAATCGTTTAGAGATAAATAATACGTGTTTGATGCAAGCAAATAAATAGGAATATATCTTAATATTGATATATATTTTTTATTTACTTAACGATTATTATTATTATTATATTTTAGAAGTATTTACTATTAAATTAAGTTAATACTTTGTTGCTTTGTCTTTCATTTTAATAACTTCTGCACATCTTCGTGGTATGGACTCTATTAGTTGTATGCACCTATTAATATCAATGTTCTTTCACGCCTTATGGATGACATGGAATAAATTGTTTAAATTTGACGGCTTTTGAGCTGAAACGGATTTTTGCACATCGTTCCAAAACATTTCAATTGGATTTCAGTCCGGCAACAGAGCCGACCATTTCAAAACATTGACATTGTTCTCTTGTAAAAATGGTTTTACTTTGCGGGATGTGTTTTTCAGATCATTATCCGCTTGAAATATCCAATCTTTGCTAAAAGCATTAGCCGTATATGACAATAATACTTTTTCTAAAATATTTACATATAGGGTAAGGTTGCTCAAGTCGTACCAGTGCTTAAGTCGAACCACTTGAATTTTGAATGAACTACAGCGATAACAGCGCATATAACCACAATCAAATGTTTTACATTTCATTTTCTGCCGTGAATCTGCCTCGTTATAAATCCAGGTAAGTTTATTTCAATTTTCTTATAATTTTCTGCATACGTTTGGTAGTTAATTTTGCAAATTAATTATTGTTAAAATTGTGTTACTTCTTAGATATAAATTCAGAAGAATTTGCATAATCGTTTGGTCGAAACGAAATGGTATTAATTTTATTCAATGTTAAGTTACATTACTTTTAAATGTAACTTGTGTCGTGTCTTAAGACGTACCGATATGACGTTCCTAAATCAGACTGGTACAACTTAAGAAATTACTTCTTGTTTTTACCCTCTCTCAATTAATGTTGCTTTCATTTCTATTTTTAGATCATAATTATGTCAAGGCAGTTAAAGTGAATTTATAATAAATAGAAACAGTAAGATATGGAAGAGGCGTTAACCAAGTTATCGAAAGGAGTTATTGGATTTAATGAAGCTCATAGACAACATAACATCCCTAAATATCTTAGCTCCTATTCCTATAATAAATCACAGCAAAGTATTCCGTGGATGCTCTATCTCATTAGTTGAAATAACGTCAACGCAGAATAAAGAAAACATAAAAAATGCGGCAAATAAAAGAAACGTAGGAATAAAAAGGAAGAATAAAAAAGAATTGGTATTAAACATTAAAAAGAAGAAAAGTGATTGGTTTTGTTTTACTTGCGGAGAAGATCTGGAAGAATGATTAAATGCTTGAAATGCAAATCATGGGTTCACGATTTATGCGCTGGAGTTGACAAAAGAATAAAAAAATTTGTGTGTAACGTTTGTACTAACTAAATACTTATGTGTTATACAAATAGATAAATAAAAAGTACGTTTTAAATATTATTGTTGCTTTATTGAATTCTTAGCTACGACTTAGGAAACCAGTTACTTGTGCGTACCAATGTAGGATTTTAAAGATATAGTTTATTTTAAATGAAAACATATAAATTTTCTAATTTCGTTACAATAAATAACAACAATATTAACACAAGGTTTAAATAACACATTTAATTTCTATTTATTCGATAAATCCTAAGTTTTAAACGGATTTTTCCTTAAGGGGTACGACTTAAGCAACCTTACCCTACATGCTGATCCATTATACCCTGAATGCGATGTATTGGACCAACGCCATTTATCATCATCGCTCCCCAAATCATAACTGCATATTCACCTTCTTTAATGATGGATTTAATACATTTTGAATTAAATTCTTCTCCTATTCGTCGTCAAACATACGATTTTCCATCTGATCCAGCACGATTAAATTCATTTAGTCCAAACTCATTTAGACGACAACGTACTGTGTGTACACCAATTTTTAGATCAGTTGTTGCTAAAATTGCTCAACGAATGTCCACAGCTGTCCTACGATGATCTTTTTCAGATAGGCTATGTATGATACGATCCACTCGAGGTATTGTTTTTCGTGGTCTGCTGATGCGAATTTTATTTTGAACAGTTTCTAACTTTTCTACATGTTTTACAGCTGTATGACATGCATGAGCTAATATACCCATGTGTTCAGCTATTTGACGAAACGTCATTTTCTCATTTCGAAATCGTACACGTTTTCGTTGTTCAGCAGTTATATGCACAGCTCTACCCATTCCTATAGTCAATTTGTACAGAAAGAATAATAAAATGGCAAATATTTTATGTGTATTGAATTTAATATATTTATTGAAACTTACTTTTGAAATACAAAAAAAAACCAGTGTTCCTATTTAGATGCTAGGCACAAAATTAGCTACTTATTAATAATTGAAGATTTTTTTATAATATTATTTATAATTTCTACACTCTAGTAATATCAGACCACAACTAAGAAACAAACAATTGCTAGGGAACATCGTTTGTTCCGACCCTTTTTTTTGAGCTATAGTGCCGGAATGATCCTATTTACATGCTCGTTATTGTACGTCGTCTTATCAGGCATTCGTATAAATGTATAATAGCGGTCAAAACTTGTTTACAAACAAAATTACCTTCAAATTTCAAGAAACATGAATTTTAAAAAAGAATGAACTCACAATGATGATACTTTAAAAAAACTTTTCGACTAGAAATTTTCAGATTAAACAGCTAAAGAACAGTGGTAATTCCAATATGATACGCTTTTATACTTCATACTTAACTTGATGGCGAAGCCCAACAGCGTTATCCAAGTCTCGGTAACTAAAGACAATAATAACAAAAGAAATAGAACGACGAGCAGGTCACATACAACCTATGAAAATGAATAAAACATACGACGGTCCTAATACCGCAGCAACATCATAGAAGCTGCGATTATATACTTATTGACTTTCAATAGAAATCCTCCAAAGCAAAAAAAACTAATATTAACATTTCCAATATTGATTTCAAACTGATAAAGAATTATTGTGAGATTCGATGTGTAAATATAACAGAAAACTAGGAGTTTGTACTCGGAACAGCACACAGTAAGACGAGTATTTTACTCACACCACCCGATTCCTTCTGTAACACATTAGCATGTGATCCGATTCGTCGATTCGACTAATAATAAACACATCCATAACCTATTTTTATGATCATGTTAGAAAGGTAACGATAAGACCCACATTCCTTTACTTACAATTAGTGATCTTTTTATTAACGTATAGTAACTTCATTTACAAATAGATTTCGTTGAATATACAGGGTGTACGTGTTAAGCTTTGTCGCAATTTTTTAGACATTTCCAGTAGTGCAATTAAAAAATGCTTCAGACAAAATTTTTTTAGTATTTGATGATCTACATGTTCCCGTATTCCTAGATCTCAACATATGCTTCTTACGTAAAAAAGTCAATGTGACCTTGACTTTATTAAATGACATTATATCTTTCTGATGTCACAAAATTATTACTGACGTCGAGACGAATTCAACCGCGTATTATATTATGAGCTTGAAATGACCTTAAACTTGAAAATTTTCTACAAGCTTAATTTTAACGAAGAATTATTTTTTACAAAAAAATCTGGTTACATCAGATGTTCGAACTGCGATTCATTTTCAATGATACAGAACTTTGCTCTTTGTATCAGACTTTTCGTTGTCGCTGTAATTAGGGCGTCTCGGTTTATATCATTACAAGCAGTTGTTATGCGATTCCGAAGTTCTTGAACATTATTGATTGGTGTGTCGTATACAATGGATTGCAGATATCCCTAAAGATAAAAATTCAGCAGAGATACATCTGGAGAACGCGGTTGCCAACAAATCGGACCATATGTTCAAATCCAATGATTTATAAATTTGTTATTAAGATATCCCCTAATTATAATAGCATTGCGGGCAGGACACTCGTCTTGTTGAAAATACATATCATTTATGACGTTCAGTGGAATGTCCTGCAGTGAGTGTGGAAATTTTTCTTTTAAAAAATTAAGATATCGAACAGCTGTCTAATACACAAAGCGCAACTCTGTACAATAGTTCAAGATCATTTCAATATCAAAGTATAATATACTGTTGAATTCGTCTTGAGATCAACAATAATCTCATAATATTACAACCATATGGTGTTATTTAAAAAAGTCAAGGTAACCTTGGCCTTTTATGTAAAAAGTATTTTCGGAGATTTCAAAATACGAGAACATATAGCTCATCCAACACTAAAAAACATTTGTCTGAAACATTTTTTAATTGCACTGAAAAATGGTGACAAAACTTAACGCATACACCCTGTATTATATTTTTATATAAAAATAATTATTGTATATAATATAACAAATTCTCCTGTTTCATTAAAAAGATTTAAAAAAATTTTAAACACAAAATATACCGGTGCTTTAATCAAAAGAGCTAATGCGTAAATTAAAGGATTTACAGTTGTTGATTCAGTAATAAATTATAAGAGCACACGAGAGCCCAAAATGATGGCAAACACGCGGATGCTTTCACGTATTCAAAACGTTATTGCGAACAGATTTAAAGGGATCTGTCATGTTTTATTTCAATATTCTATCCGGTGTTGTGTAAATGCTCTAAACGGATATATCGATCCAGTTGAACTGTTTAGGTCTTGCATTCGGTTTTCGTACATGGTATGTACAAAATATGATTGCATGTTTTTGCACATGGTTGTATGTTTCGCATGGTTTATCTCTAATAAAACGTGTAAAACGTGAAACGCGGCGAACTTTTACCTGTTAACACAAAACGTTATCAGCATGCGTTCGAACAAACTAATTTATTTAATAACGTCTATCGTATCTGTTATACTGGATATCTCAACAAAATCCAAACACCTAGATCTAATTAACTTTATAAAAATGAAGGAAAACGAAAAAAACTGAACATTAGCTATACACTTTATAAGTATAATTTATGCAAAGTGAACTTAATCGACTAAAAATTAATTTCTGAAACGCTCCTGTTTTATCTGCTTTAACGTGAGAAATGCTTCGATGTACCCTTTGAACGACTTCATAAGGCCATTGCAGTATTTTACAAGAACTCAAACCCAACCTATACCCTATTTCATAATCTATTTCTAGAACCTCATTTCAAATCACAAAAATAAATGAAAAGATTATACGGTACATGTACAGTGATACATAAAAGCGAGAAAACGGTTAACACGTTGACTGCCGTGGAGGTCACCGGTGACCGGCGCGCTCAGATTGGTAGAAACATATAATTTGAACAAATGTCAAAAATTATTGATTTTTTATTATTACCATCGTTAATGTAATGGTGTGAAGAAATTAATGAAGTATAAAATATCAAAAAATAGTTATACGCTATAACTTATTTATCGTAGGTAATATTCCAATAGTATTAGGTTGTCCCATAAGTTTCTTCCGCGCCACGCTATGAGTGACTCTAAGTGGCTGTGTTTATATAAACATGCAGACTTATCTCTTAGCCGTTTATGGCATCCGTTTCAGTCGTCCCAGAGCTGTTTCAAAGTACGTTTCGCTGGTGACAAAGTCTCTTTTAAAATTTTTTCTGCACCGTTCAATATGGAGAGCCAAAAGAAGCATTTGCGGCATGTTACGCTTCATTGCTTTAAAAAAGGCAATAGTGCAAAGGACACTGCAGAGGAGATTTGCACCGTTTACTGGAGTGGTACTACGACTATTAGGACCGTCCGCAATTGGTTTAAAAAATTTAGAGCTGGTAATTTTTAGTTGAAAGATAAAGACCGCAACGGCCGCCCAGCAACGACGGATACGGACATTATCAAAACTATGCTCACTGAAAATCCGCGATATAGTGTGCGTGAGATAGTGGATGCCACTAATATTCCCAAAACAACGGTACATAAGCGTTTAATCAAGATGGAATATGCGAATCAATATGAAGTTTGGGTTCCACACCTATTGACGGAGACCGGCCTTATGAACCGCGTCTCTACGTGCGATTTGCTTCTCCAGCGACATGAAAAGGATCCTTTTCTAAAGAGGCTTGTCACTGGAAACGAGACTTGGATTTTATACCAAAATGTGCATCGAAAACGCACTTGGTCTAAGGAAAATAGACCTTCAACTGTTGCGAAACCTGGACTTCATCCGAAGAAGGTTCTTTTGTGCATTTGGTGGGACTGGAAAGGTGTAGTGTACTACGAGCTCTTTCCTCAAGGTGATACGACCAATGCTGACAAATATTGCAATCAACTCGATCAATTGAAAGCCGCCATAGCAGAAAAACGGCCAGAATTGGCGAACCGATGAGGCGTCGTTTTCCATCACGACAACGCAAGACCGCATGTTGCGTTGGCCGTAAGGCAAAAATTATTACAGTTTGATTGGGACGTTCTACCTCATCCTCCGTACTCCCCAGACCTTGCTCCAACCGATTATTACTTGTTCCTCTCCTTAAAAAATTCTCTCCGTGGTAAATCTTTCAAATCCGTAAGCGAAATAAAAACACACCTTGATGAACATTTTGCAAATAAGCTTCAACAATTTTGGAAAGAGGGCATAATGAGGCTTCCTGAGAGATGGAAGAAGATTATTGAACAGAACGGTTCATATATAACATAATAAATTCACCTTAAACAACAAATATCGTGTATTCATTTTGCATCAAAAAAAGGGAAGAAACTTATGGGACACCCTAATATATGTAACGTATAATAGAAAATTCATCGTGGCGCCACGGTCAAACCCTGTAAAACTGGCGTGGCATTCAACGTGTTAAATGAAGTTCTAGATTAAATCTCTCTAATGCATACTATTGTGGTAATGCGTAGAAATAGAAATTAGAATTCTAAGACTGTGTGTTTGAAGAACCGATAGTGTGGAGCCGATCTTTTAGGGCCCCACTTGGTTGAGCGGAGAACCGCAGCAGAATCTTTGTAGCTAGTGTAGTGGCAAAGAACAGTGTAGTTGTCGTTTTCGTGTGTTTGTTTTATTCTATTTTCATTTAATATACGTACAGTGGCTCCAAAACGTATTCATACACTATGTCATAAATAAATTCGTTTAACCCTGAAACTCTGAGTCTGATAGAAGTATTTGATAAAACTTTGTGGGTATATAGATCGTAATAGTACACAAAAGAATCTCTTCTTTTTGTCTGAATGCCATTTTAAAGGGGAAAACCAACGTTGAAGTTTCTGAGTTTTCTCTCATTTTTTAAAGGTAACTTTGTAATGGTACTTGATGAAGCAAAACCTTTCAAATAGAAAATGTTTAATTTTTAATACTCTATTGCCCTGCCATAAAAAAAAGAACACAGAAAAGCTTGTATTCAAAGCGTGAAAAATCGCTGAAACTTTGAGATTCGTTATCAGCCCCCTTAAAAGATATTTTGCCGCCAAAAAATTGCTCCATGCAGGATACACCATGCTCTGTACATACATAAAGTTTCATTGAAATCAGAATTTCAGAAGTAGATGAATTTCCTTATAATACAGTGTACGAATACTTTTTGGAGCCACTGTACATCCTTAAAACTTTGTTCATTTTCTTTATTCTACATACTTTCCTACACCATTTATGTTACTTCTTTAATTATCTATATTTTTCGACACGTTCTGAATATTTTGATCACCTAATATAATTTATAGTTTGGAATTAGGTTCTTAATAAAATAAACGATGTAATAAAGGGGCGTAAATGAAAATGTTAGGTTGATCAATTTGGCAAATAAAAAATGCTAGTGTTTCAGAATTTGTTAGTCATATCTTGCGACGAGATCGTTAATTTTTCTATACTTTTTCTGTGCCATTAAGGCATGATATTCAGGTACGAGCAGGAGTCACCATACACAACGCTGAAACGTCAATTTATAGTTCTCCCAGCCCATGTACTCTACAATATACCGGATCCAGTTGATTTTACCAGCCTCCACCGTACAGGCAGCCGTTGCCGTATAGAGTGCAGCATATAAAGAGATAACTAGACCACGCCCTTATTGGTAAACCATAATTGGTTGTACCACACACGAGCACTTCAGTTTCGAGATCGACAATGCCTCGTTGAATACCGCGTGAGGCTGAATGCACCACTGCAAATTAACAAGGCGCCAGAAACAACTGTGCCGAATTATTATAGCGAAACTCTGTAAAACGTATAGTATAATATATTTATTGACGAAAATGTATATAAATATTATTATACAATAATTCATGTTTAGCAGAAACATATCGAACTATCTTCTAGAGTGTTCCTTACTTTCACTCAACACTAATGAAAGCATTAAAGTGTCTACTAGTATTCATGACAGACGTGAGACTACAATGTGCTCGACCTTCACATCTTTTTAATCTTTCTTTATCCATTCGTACTAATATGACTTCTTACATTTGCCTTCCAAATAAATAAAATTCTGTTTATCCTGTTTGTTTTCATATTTAAATTTCTCTTTTGCCCAAAAATATATATGAAATATTGAGGCCTAAACAGATAAAGAAGTAGGATACATAGGGGAGAGTTCTGCAGCGCCGACCAAACCTGAGATTGTCATTTCTTTCACAGAATAATATTACTTTTATTGACGAAATACATAAATATAACAGACATGTTTAACGTAATTCACAATCGTATCATTTATCAATTGTTTATTTTGAACTGAATCAATATGTAAAGTCATTCTTTAAAGTTTATATTTTGTTTCTCAGGTACATATATAAATGAATTTATTTTTTTGTACATACGATTTCTAGTTCTATACTGCAATAAAAAGTCACGGTTTTTCAATTGCTTTTTAACAATAACATATGACCTAAACTGTTTTCGTATTTGTTGTACGGTATTGACCAACCGGTCTTTGACCAGTAAATTTTTTTTGTAATTGTAAAGATATTGCATCTTTAAACGAATTAGAAGGTAATTCTTTAATTTTTCCTTTATCTTTACTGCAAAAGATATCTCAAATTACAAAATAAAAGGAAAGAAGATGGGCGAAGGAAGATATGAATGCAGCTGTTGTAAAATGTAAGGATAATGACAAAAAACACTCTCTGGGACTACACCTACGATAACGATACACTGAAGACTAAATCAAAACGGAAAAACATCAACAAGATGTCTAAAAGACAACGGACCTTGCTGTGCTCGCCTAAAATCATCGTTACTCTAACACTAGCATTAGAATCCATCACGGAAAATAGAATTAAGAACAGATAAGTAACTCAAATTTTGATTTGTTCAAAAACAATACTGTAAAATCGATATTATGCAACTCAAACCTAAGAAACTTTAAATTTAAGTTTTCAAATGGACAAATTTAAGCCAAACTGCGGTAAAGGTCCAACAGAAAAAAATGAAGTAAAAAGATAAATGAGAGGGAGAAGTTATAATTAAGCAAGTTGGAAATTAGAATAAAATGAAAAAATCACCCAGTACATATTTAAAAGAAAACATTTGATGAAGATCGATTGCAATATATTGAAAGTGAAGATAGAGAACACACGCAGATGTGAAACACACGCTTCAAAAGAATATCATTATTTTACTTGAAGTGTATAGAAATAATGGTTAATTACTAACCTAACATTTAAATATCTTTTTATTAACATTAATCATTTAAATTAAAAAATTTACACATCAAGTAGCGGGTTGGTACTGAACAACAATTTCCAACTTCCTATAAAGTACAACTTTTTTATTTTTACGAATTACAAGTTCTTACTATTAACATTCATAAAAATATTTTCCCTCCTTTCATTAAAAAGGTATAATCATTAAACTGTAGTATAAATTATCTTTTATACTACAAATTACTATCTAAGAATTGGAGTCTTACCCAAAGTTATAATACTAAGTTATAATAAAAAAACTTAATTAGAGCGATCGATACCGGACAATTTTCTTCTGCGTGTACATGCAACTAAGTTTCAGAACAAAAATCGGAAACAAATATTTGATGTAATAATCTTATCCACGTGGCACGCGGAGACGACTAATGCCCTCATCTTCGGAAAGAGGGTCAAGTGCACCGCGCTGCCGCTCTGCAGAATTCACAAACACTTTCGAAGATAGATGTGGTGCCACGGAACACAAATTGCATCGAGTCGGCCGTGATCTACGACCTCGGGGAAAATTACATCTTACCGGTAGTTTTCCACGACTTCGAAATTAGACTGGAAATTAACGATCGGCCGGCTAGCTCTTCATGTTTCCTCGTGCTAGCACTACATCTTGCCAGCTTTAACCACCGGCTAAACGTATCGAGCAATCGTGAAAAACGTTTCCGACGAACGGAATGGTTCGCAAAACTTCACCCCGTTTCCAGAACGCAATCTACTTTCGCAGCGAATTTTCCATTCAATTACCAACGAATTAGAAATTGTAAATTTAATTGCGCATTTCCTCATTCGGCTTCGCCGATCAAAAGCAGAGGAACGTAGCTGACCAGAGAAATACCATTTACCGACTCTTTTATCAAACCAAAATAATATTTGAGCCGTTTATTTTGAAAGTGGCCTAACTCCATTTGTCTTCAAATCGAGATATTTAAGGGTTTGCGTTTCAATGAATTTAAAAATATACGTATAGGATACTAATGAGTCATACTGCTTAAGTGTATCTAAGGGTGTTAAATGTATAGTTCCTATTAAAATAGTGGCAATTATTAAGTGAATAATATACGTTTTCTTATCAAGAATGGAGTTAGGCCACTTTCAAAATTAACATCCAGATTCATTATAAAATTTGAAGGTGCCCAAGTTCATTCAACATAATTTAAGATGCTTCAAATTGAAAAAAACAATACTCAATTTATTTTGTATATCTTTACAACACTGTAAAAATAATATGTATACAGTTCAGAACATTTGTTAACTAAATAAATTACAAAACAGTTTACTGCTCACCTACATTTTGTGTATGTGAAGGGGATTTGAAGAAGTCATGATGTTCCGATGGTATATATCGTAGTAGGTCCATTATGTCCTTGAATTTCGCTGTTGTAATTTGTCTTATATTTTTATAAAGTGGTACCAATACAATATTTTTGAATTTTCTTAGTCTAATCCGACGTCGTAATAAATTCAGGACTTTAAAATTTTCATTCTCATTCATTGATGTCTTATAGAAAATTTTATATGTTAAATTTTCTCACAAAACACATCCAACATATTTTTAACCAGTTTATTGATTCTCCGTTAGAATTCTTTACCCTTTTAAAAATTTTTCTAATAATTTTGTTGATAAAAAATCTTCTTGTTTCATTTTATTTAGAATAAAGCTTATTACATCTATGATACTTTTCGATGATAGGATAGTAATCTTGGGGGATAAACAGTAAATTATTTTTCCTATTACAGTTTCTATTAAAATAATGACAATTATTATGTGAATAATATGCATTTTCTTACCAAGAATGGAGTTAGGCCACTTTCAAAATAAACTTTTTGATCACTTCATTGACCAGCAAATTTTCGTGTTACAAAATCTTAATAATTTTAAATATATTAGTAACAATCTTCTTCATAATGAAAATATCATGTAAAAATGTAACTATTAAGGTAGCTAACTCGATTTTTTTGAAAAATGGACTTAGGCCACTTTCAAAATAAACGGCTCATATGTTTTAACAAACTACATCCAAACAAAAATGGTTCTGTCGTCCATTTAACGCTAATATTATGATTCCTGTGGAGTCCAAAATTAATTGTAATAGACGAGATTTTATTGTATATATTACGTCCGAGTTACCGCAATTTTTAGCGAAGAATTTGATGGCGTCGTAAATCCAATTTCGCGATCGGCGCGATCGCGACGTTGACCGTGGGCGATGGTTAACATGAATTTAATCGGCTTAACCGGGTTGAAATGATGAGTAGAAGCGATTTTGTAACTCAAAAACTTAATGTTTATTATATTAAGGTTACAATCGAATGATACGTGTTGTTACAATGTGATGTTTCGAGGTTTTTTTTTGTTATTTAAATTAGGAAATTTAAATTAGGTTCATTAAGAAACGAATATTTAATTTCAAGGTTTAGCAATTTGGCGGCATTGTGTTGGAAAAGGTTGCATACACAGTCATTTGAGTTTCCCGGGCAAGTTCCAAGCGCGATGAGCACGTTATGGTGAACGGATAGTCGTTGTAACCGCATGTCTTTTGTTCCGTCAGAGAAAGCAAGTATACCGAGAGATCATGTGCGAAAAATGCAAAATGTAATTATATTTTTGGTTTTGTTAAAACAAACGTTAATTTCCTTGATTTACTATTATTGTCTATAGAGAAGTGATATCCTTTTTTTCCTTTAAACAAATATGTGTTATATCTCTAAAGAACATGCGAATTTATTAACATAACTTAACATATTGCAAGCTAATTGGGGAAGTTGGAGTTGGCTAATCTGCTCGTGCGAAACGAAGCGAATCAACTGTCGCCGTGCTACGATAGAGTAAACATGTAGGAATAAATTGCGTTATTCTAACGAATACGAAACTTGTAAATTAAATGTGGCTTCATTGCTATAACCGCTTCACATACACTACCGTTCAAAAGTTTAGAAGCACTTTCCGGTTTGTGCTTTTACAAAATCTTTCGGCCATTTTCTTGTAACTTAGAGACTAATACAATATCTATTGATAACAATTTTGTATACTCTTGCAGATTTTTTAGTCAAGAAATTTCTAACATAACAGCATTCCAAAATGTCCTTTTTTAAAATTCTTTCGGTGTTTGTAGCGAATGGTGTTTTCAAATTTTTGACCGGTAGCATGCACATACCTTTAGTTTTCAGTAGGTAAATATAGATTTCGTTTTTACTTAAGCAATCAAGTGATGATTGTACTATAAAAGTTTACTCAACTTGACACAAACCCTGGTAACATGACATCCAAAGTGTTAAACAAATTTTCGGTAAACCAGAGCGAAAACGAGTTGGCCATAGCTGCAATCCTGAGTTCCAAAACGAGAACACGGGTACAGTGCAACCAAGGATGCTCTTCTAATGTCGAACAGCCGACGCTTTGAACTTTTAACGCGGTAATTTCGAAAAGCATTTCACCGGGACGGGATCGCCGGCTCTCAGGAATGGAGGAAACCGGGAACTTTTTGCAGAGCTAGCTGTACCTATTCCCGGGAGGCACACTTGGCCAGAAAAGCAAGTGAATGCCAGCCGGGATGAAAGGAGGAAAAAGTGGAAGGTTCACTTTCCCCGCTTCCGTCGAGGCTCACTTTATAAGGCAGCGGACTATTACCCCCTTATAATTACCAAGGTTGGCCAAGCAAATCAAATGAAATACTTAAAAAGTGATTAAAGAATGATAAAAAAGAATGACAAATAATAATATAGCAGTTCACGAAACTGATCAGTTAATTAATAAGACTCTTTCCTTGATAAAATGGGAATACAAGATTACTAATTAACTATTTTTCTCAATAAATGTTTTTCCCAGTACCTTTTAATCTTTCCGATTAATTGGTGCAACTTATCGATTGTTTAATTAAATAGAAAATGTTTCGAAAGAAAGAATTTCATCAATTTGATGAACCATTGTATCATATTATTTGACTAAAAGTTTCTTGAAAATAATTATGCGTTCACTTATCTGAACAAGGAGTTGATTTCTTCAAACTACTTAACTGTTTTTCTAATTTTCTATTTTACTTTGCATTTGAACGTATGTCTCAAACAATTTCTAACTGTAAGAGTGTTAAGGTAACGTCAAAGATACAGAAATTCTTACAATGACTAATATATAGAATCACATAAATATTATTCAAACCTAATACACCCCCTGTACATTTTATTCCAAAAACTATTTGCTAATAATTTATTCAATTTATTTGCCCGCGTCCAATAGTTATTAAAGTTTTTAATTGCTTGTTCTTCGTACAACGATCCCTCTTCTTTTACTAGATTGGTAGCGTGATTGTGCACGATCATGCAAGTCGGATGATCTTATTCTTTGGTCGCACGCGCTGCAAATTAGATTCCCTTGATGGAACTGCGTAGCTCCTGACGGGCGTGAAAGTTATGGGAAACCGTCGAATTGCGTGGTACGAGAACAATACGGGAGTAGCTCGTTCGGAAGGTACGGAGACCGGCCCACTTTTTGTTTAACATCGAACTTTTGCTGCCGGGAACGGAATACATTCGCGACTCGGACCGTTGGATAGCTAAAGGCAACCGTAGAAGATGTTTTAAAATGCGAACAAGAAATGGCAATATACAGTGACTCCAAAAAGTGTTCATACACTGTGTTATAAGGAAATTCATCTACTTCTGAAATTCTGATTTCAATGAAATTTTATGTGTGTACAGAACATGGTGTATCCTGTGTGGCAATTTTTTGGCGGCAAAATATCTTTTAAGGGAGCTGACAACGAATCTCAAAGTTTCAGCAATTTTTCACGCTTTGAGTACAAGCTTGCTTGTGTTCTTTCTTTATGGCAGGGCGATAGGGTATTAAAAATTAAACATTTTCTACTTGAAAGGTTTTGCTTCAGCAAGTAACATTACAAAATTAGTTTTTAAAATTTAAAGAAAACTCAGAAACTTCAACGCTGGTTTCACCCCTTTAAAATGGCATTTAGATGAAAAGAAGAGATTAATTCATACGTATACTATTACGATCTACGTGCCCACAAAGTTTTATCAAATACTTCTATCAGACTCAGAATTTCAGAGTTAAACGAATTTATTTGTGACATAGTGTACGAATACTTTTTGGAGCCACTGTACGTCTTCTCTTTTATTTTGAACAGAATGGGATGACGATACAAAAGATAAGCGTTCTTACACAAGTTATGGTACAAGTAATTTTTCTACAAGTAAAGCATCGAGGGAAAGTTCAACATTTTATATTTTTTTAATGATAATTGGAAGAACCTCATCGAAATTTCACTTAAAGTTCGGAAAGATATTTATGTCAAGCAAAATAAGATTTTTATTAATAAAGCGATTATAT
Organism: Tetrapedia diversipes; assembly: GCA_033822845.1. Classification (NCBI taxonomy): domain Eukaryota; kingdom Metazoa; phylum Arthropoda; class Insecta; order Hymenoptera; family Apidae; genus Tetrapedia; species Tetrapedia diversipes. The sequence continues at coordinate 245,446 of JAOPTO010002403.1, read as the reverse complement.
TATTTCCATGTAAGTAATATACTTTGTGATGACCTTCCTTACTCGCAAGTGCTCAAATCCGCCCCGGTTTTTATACAGGGTGTCCCAGGTTTTAATGTTCAAACTTTGTCAGTGTATTCCATGGCACAAAGTAAGAAAAAAATGTTATGTAAACATAGGTCATATAGAGCTTTATTAAGAAGTTATAACAAAAATTCAGAATAGGAATAGTAATCAACTTGCTGTTACTGCGAGCATTGGTTTCGATAGATCAAAAAATTGTGTTTTTCAGTGTGTTTTTGTAAGCTATGTTTACTATATGAGGTCACCAAACATTGAAACGAATTTTCGCCAATAATAGCTTGTGAGAATCGTAATGAGGGCTGGCGTGTAAATAGATCCAAACGGACACATTTAAAGACTAAGAAATAGGTAATTATTTACTTTAGGAGCCTCAACTCCGACTTTAATACTTCTGAAATATGTTATAGAAGAGAGTATTCTGAACAACTTTTTCCTATACATATAACTGTCGTTCGGCCTTAGTTTCCGAGATATTTGCAAAATTTCTCCCGTGCTACTACACTGAATTTTTGTTATAACTTCTTAATAAAGCTCTATATGACCTACGTTTACATAACATTTTTTTCTTACTTTGTGCCATGGAATACACTGACAAAGTTTGAACATTAAAACCTGGGACACCCTGTATATACGAGTCCTGACCTATCCCTTCCTACTCCTGTGTCTGAGGCAGGGGCCTGCTAAACTGAAAACCATCGTATGCGATAGCGACCATGCAGGTATTTTATGATAGTCAAAATTCCGTTCCTATTGGAAATAACAGAAAGAACCCGTACGGTTTAATTATAGAAAAACTAATTGGCTAAAGTTTCACGACTTTCTATGGAAACAATATAGTGACAGAAATACTTAACGACAAAAACTTGACAAACGAAGAAATAAATAAATATCTAGCTGACATTGACGATACACTGAAAACAGCAATAGAAAAAATTGTGCCCAAAGTAAAACCTAAAAACTCAATTGAATGTTATCGAAACTCCGTAATTAAAAAATTGCAAAATTTAAAAAGTCTGTTGTTAACAAAAATAAATGGAATACACAGGAAATACGGTAACATTGAAAACAGAGAGTCCACTATATTAAAAAACACCATCAAAACAGTTAAAAAGTAGTTAAAACAAGAATACACAAATACTGGAGAGATAAAATAAATAGTATCCCGAAAAATGACCCAAAAAATATGTTCCCTCTAGTAAACAAAATATTCAAGCCGAAGGGAAATGCCACAATTTCTCCTCTAAAAATTGACAATAGCAACATAGACTTATAGAAGAGACATAAATAGCACTACAAAAATATCAAATCAAATAGTGTTATCGTAACCAATCAGGAAGAGAAATTAAAAATAATAGGCACTCGTTTTAAACGCATACAAAATTAAAATCAAAATTTAAGAAAAAAACAACTAACAAACATTATTAACAAAACTTACACTACTTTTTCTTTAAAAACCGAGCAGATTAAAAACAAAAACATAACTATCACCACATTTTCGGAAAATAATAAAGCTGACTCAGTAAATCCGGAAATAGAACGAAAGCACACAAATTATTTTGCTTCGGAATATAGTCTATTCTGTATATTATTTAATAACGCCCTAAATAATATGTTTTTTCCCGCTTTTTAGAAGAAACCCAAAGTGATCGCATTGCAAAAAAAAAGGAAAAGACAGTTCAAATTACTCTAATTATAGGTCCATAAGTCTTCTACCAAATGCAAGCAAAGTTTTTGAGATAATAATAAATAACGCCATTCTTCACAGTTGTAAAGAAAATGACATTATTCCAAAAAGCCAATTCGGGTTTAGATTTAGATACTCCACGACACACGCTATCCCGAAACCCACGTCAGACACAGCAAGAGCCCTTGCGAACAAACACTTTATAGACGCATGTTTAATTGGCCTCGAAAAAGCTTTCGATACTATAGTTTGGATAGAAGGGCTCGTATTCAAATTAATTAAAAAAGGATTCGATAGTCATTTAATTACAATCATATTAAACATGATTATGAAAAAGAGCTTTGTTGTCTCAGATGGGCACATAATTCTAGATAAAGAATTTTTTATTACAAACGGTTTACAGCAAGGTACCGAAAATTCTCCGATACTATTTAATATTCTTACCTGCGAACTTCTAAAGCTATTCGACATAAACAAAAAGAAAAACCTAAACGCAATCACATTTGCAGATGACCTAATTATACACGTAACGGGAGAAAAAACCACAAATATACAGAAAAACCTACAAATCTTATTTGAAAAAGTACAACAGTATTATTATTCTTGGAAGCTACAAATTAATATAAACACTAGATTGCCAGAGTGAATCAATTTGGCTCACTTGTGATTTTGTTAAATTCAAGTATCATGTGAAAGGAATAGAAGTAAGGACGTTTGTGCTAAATGTAATAATAAAATCTGCGGAAAATGTATTTTAGAAACAGCATATATATTTAAAAATTATTTTGAATAAACTTTCTCAAAAAAAAAAGTTTTATTTTTTTCTTAAACTTTAAATTTTCATGTTTGAGTTAAATTGACTCGATTTAGGAAAAATAGGTATATACCCAACATCCGGCAATCTAGTGTTAAGAAATGTGAAACTACTTTATTCACTCCCAACCTGCAGTATGCACGGAGAAATTTAATAAAGAACTGGAAAGAGTATAGTATATTTGAAAATAATGTGAGAGGAGAAATCGTCCTACACAAAATCATAGTGAAATACCTAGGAATAAACATAGATCAACACTTATATTTCAACGATCATATAAAAATACAACTCAGCAAAGCACAAAACACGTTTTTCATGTTAAAGAGATTATTCTACAATAAACACCTACACGCAACAGTTAAAGTCAATTGCTATACATCACTCGTACGACCGATTTTAACGTATAGCTATCCTATTTGTTACAATATCAGTGCATCGTAAATGGAAAAACTAAGAGTATTTGAAAGAAAATGCCTGAAAACATGCCTAGGGAAATATAGAACTTCCGATTCAAATTATCAGAAGCTTATCTCAAATAAAATAATTTACTATTCTTCCAAGATATCCAAAATTGTTAAGAAACGAAAATTATAGTGGATCCACATTGCATACACTTAGCCATCTATTGTTTTCGGTTTTCCTCGGCAATCAGCGTCACTGTTCGACTTTAATTTTCAATAACGGCTCAGTGTCTCAAGAATCGCCAACTAGTAAACATCTATCAAATTCTAGTTGTGTATCATCGTATCATACGGTTCTAAACCTATTTTTACTCGGATCCTTGAATCTTAAACAAAACCGTACTTATTTCTTTGTTAATCAGTTTTACAGTTAATAATTTGTGTTTCAATAACAATTATTGTATTAAACTTTTCTACATTTACAAAGTTGTGTTTCACTGACTATTGTTGTATTAATTGTTCTAAATTTAATAATTAACGGTCCACTAAATAAATACTTTAATATCTAACTAATTACAAACAAGAATAGATATACATATATACTCGTAAAATCCTTGATAATAGTCTTATATTTGATGTCTACTACCCTAACGATTAGTATTTCAGCGAGTCATTAAATTCAGGATTCATCTCTCTTGAAGCATTCATATACTTGGACAAATACGGGTACATGCAAAATACAAATAATGTCCCTGTCTTATACCATTATAACAGACGAACAACACAAAAAGCAATGAGCTTTCCTAAACATTTGGACACACGTACCCCAAATGAAGGCTGGAGATTTAGCATGAGTCTTCCAGATAAGGAAAGAAAAGACAATTATAAGTCAAATAAAAAAAAATATTTTTGGCTAGATGAATAGCTCATTCTTACCTGTAAATAATTGTAATGTCTTAATATTCTTTAGCACAAAAAGCAGTCCTTACTTTTCTTAATATTGTGCAGTTGGTATTAAGATATTAGCTTTAAGGTTAGTTTTTAAGATTAATTAGAAATTTCATAATAAGAAAAGATCCTATGATCAGTTTTTCCAACTTTCTGATTAATAGAATATGAAAGTTCAATCTCTGCCATCAGAATTTTTACAATTGAATACCAGAAAAGGATCGTCTCTATGACATTAATAAAAAAATAAAATATTGTATATGTGCTAAGAGTGTCGCCGCTTGCGACCATTATGCCTAGATTAAGGATAGTTGTCCAGCAGTATCATATGTTCAGCCTTTATTATGAACTTTATGTAATTGTTGAAAACGTATGTATTGTTGGATTATAATAAACATCGTTAAAAAAAAAGAAGGCAAGGGCCTGCTCGATAAGCCTTGCCGATGAGTCCCCTAGCAATCCCTGAACGAAACACCGCTTTCCCATTCCTTTTCCTTCTCACTTCTTCTCCTTCCAACAGCCACAACTTCATGTAAATTAGACTACAGGATCCCTCAATTATCACTAGAATTATCAAAGTGGTCAAAAATTGCGGATTCATAACTTTTCATAGGAGCTTTGTAAATTTACTCAAATTTATCATTTAAATTTTATCATTATATTTATGTGCGAAAAAAAATAAATAAAGATTTGTTTCCCTTATATTAGGTACTTCATATAATTTTCAATGCGATACATTTGCTGCAAATGATAGAGATACGATGGGACCTGAGAAAGTCGGGAACCCAATGATTGGAACAGATAGGGAACACATTGGATTAAATCGGATTGGGTATTGAAAATATTGAAATTCTCGAGACAGTTTAGATTTTCGAAAGAGTTGAGATTTTCGAAAGTGTTGATATTTTCAACAAACCTAGAAATTCAATGATCCCTTTAAGACTCACTTTATTCATTACGATTTCAGTTAGTATAAATTTTGATTCTTTTGAAAATTTCGACTATCTCAAGGATCCCAATATTTCTGAAAATTCAGCCCGATTCCAAAAACATTTCTCATCCCAACGTGACCAGACAGCTCCGGGTTCTCACACACCGTTAGCAAATAAGTACCTGTATTTTAACAGTCAGTAGTATTAGGGTTAACACTAATATCGAGAATATAAGTACCCTAAAACTTTCTTATAGTATAGTGATAAAAGTACTAAATTGGATAAAACTTAACTGTTGCATTCAAGTCAACTCAATTCCTTCGTAGAATTTAAGGGGGTTGTAAATCTGACTTTACACCTGATTGCTACATTGACTTCTAGACGTTGATTAGTATAAAATTCATCACAACTAACCGGGTTGAAATAACATGGTTAACAACGAATTTAAAACTCAACAGTTAATTTATTCGAGTCTAATAGTGAGATTGGTTAAAACTATTGCTTATGAGAGTGTCTTGTTCTTATAGGTGACGAAATTGTAAATGTATTTCTTCGAGGATGGTAATGTGGTGTGGGAGAGTTGATTAAAAAAAATCCAGAGCGATTGTTTGAAATTGTTGCCAACTATCGTGTTAGGGGTCGATATTTATTGTCTACATTATAAAAACCGGCTCTGGTTTATTACCACGGGGTATGGGCCTTTTTTTTTACTTGGAGGAAACCTTCGAAAGATGTCCCACCACTCTGGGGGTTATGCGGGATTTTTACCCACTAAAACCTCCACGGTAGCCTGTCTCTGTGTGTTGGGGGAGCACCGGGAGTTCTGGAAGAACACATCCAGTACTCCCCCCACGCCACGCCTCATTGGAGGCTCGATCTCAGGGGGTCAACGAGATCCCCGGTATTGCCATAGATTTTTAGATCTCTATGACGCTGTGCAGCCACAGCATGACGCCATTCCGCCTGGACGGTGTATGGGTCTGACTTTTGCATATCCCTCAGTCAGAGCCTAACCCACACGGGTTACCACCCCCTTCTACCAGTAATTTCCCTTTCTCGAACTTTTCCCTCCACCTTATAATTGTCTACTTCCCTCTCCCACTTCCTATTTTCCAAATCCTTAAAAGACGATCGACCTTCGCCCACGAGCAAAAAAAAAACAAAAGAAAGCAAGCAAACGAAGAAGTACACTATTTTCATATATCGCATCAGAGGGAACCAGAGTCAAGGTGGAAGTCAAGGAAGGGGCATCATCGCACGAGCTGGAACCATACCATATCTTAACATTTTAAGAAAAGTTGTTGCGGTCGATAACACATCGTTGGATCATTTTTACTGTCGTAAATTTCACCAAGTGGTTCGACTTGACGCGGTTAGGGGTTCTTGAGGAACTCAGTAATAAAACAGTTTGCGAACGTCAAAATGGCTGTTGAGTGTTTTGGCCGTGTAGCCGAACGTTAACTTCAAAATTTCATAGTGGCTTAACCCTTTGCACTCGAATTTAATATGACCATGAATTACCGCCAACTCGGAATTTATTTTTTTGTTCAAAAACAAAACTTTTCCAATACGTTATTAGCATACTTAGCTGTAACATTTCATAAGTATAATTAAAAAAAATGAAAATTCCACAAAATAATTATTTATACACATACAAATTTTTATAAAATACATCCCAGCAGAGCAATCCAAAAATATAATGCTCATAGATTTATATTTACATATATGTACACAAAATCATACTTTATAATCCCTTGTAAAATGTATGAAGTCGCATACGCTGAGACATACGAGTGCAAAGGGTTAAATCTCTCTCATGAAGATCCTTTGTCTAGAGGCTATACAACAGTTCATGAATGCGGACTGAAACCGTGCTACTAATTCATGTAATTCTTCTCGTACCATTAATATTTGATCGATTATTATTAATTAAATTAATGTTTAGAAGAAGGTACAAATTTAAGAACTTATAAGAAATAAATTGTTTCCTGGAACAAGATATTTTTTTAAACTTTTTAATTTTAATATTTAAATTAATATTATTTATTTTTCAAATTGAAAAAGGTAAATGCATATTATGTCAGCTGCACCTTTAATTGCTACAGTAAGCAATGAATTGTTCATATGCTTTATTAATAAAATACAGCATCTCTGCATTCAATTGCCGTTCTATCGATTCTGTCCTCAATTAGATAACCGAAGTTCTGCGAAAAGATTGAAAAAGAATGTGTCCATGCAGAGGCTAGAGTAGCCGTATATGAAGGTAATTAATTCGAATCTAATTTCTTGCAAACGAGCTTCATACTACTTCTCTCTTTCCAGGGTTATGCACACGTCGTAGTTGCAGTAATCTGTCTACCGTTCCTTCCGTTCTAAGTATGGTCGGCCAACTTGCACAGAGATTAGACATGGCATCGTTTAACGCCGGTTTCTCAGTTGAAACCGGTGTTTAGACCAACTGCTTGCTGAATTATCAAAAAGACGACACGGCATAGGGAACGCTCTATTCTTAATGTATGGCTGGAAAGATAATGGGAGACAAACGAGAAGCAAAGTTTGCCGAAGGCTCTCAAGTACAATTAAGGCAACGATTTGCAGTACCGGAAATAAAGTTTAGATAAGTAGACAGAAAGCAACGGGCTGCTATCAGAAAAATACTATTGCTGAAACAATTGTACGTTAAGTAAGGGTAATAAAAAGGTAAGTAAGGTTTTTAGCATTTCTTAGTTGGACTATGTTTGGGAAATTTTTAATAATAAAATCATAGAAATACATAATAAATAATATTGAATCGATTAAAAAATAATGTAGTAATCTTTAAAATAAAATTAATTCATTTCAATCATGAATTAAGGTTTTGATAATTAGAGTACATTTATATTTTATAAATTACGAATCGTACTATAGTGTTAGTGGTGGGTCAGGCATAAGATAAATACTCTTTGATATATAATCACTTTATTTAAAATACGTCTATTCTCACTCGCTTCTGTGGAATGAATCTCTGGTTTCGATGGCGTCGCCCTGCATCGGGATCAGGTTCTCTTCGAGGGAAACTGATAAGGTGGATCGCTCCCCGAAGTTGGACCAAATGATGCAATGGGCTGATGTCATGCGTAGAAGGTCATCTTTGTGTTCAATGGCGTCACCCTACATCGGGATCGGTTTCGCTTCGAGGAAACCGATAAGCTGGACCGTTTCCTTAAGTTGGACCAAATGATGTCATGGAACGCTATGAAAAACCCTGCTGGAGGGTTTCGAGGACACACAATCTTCCGGTCCGCCGTAAGGTCCACGTCGCGAGAGAGAATATTCATAATAAAGAAAAAAAAGTTATAGAGTTTAGTTTTTGGTTTGTCTAACTTATTTTACCGTCCTACACTTCTCCATTCAGACTGATCCTCTCCCTACATTCTTTCATCCACTCGTTCGATTTTCTTTCCCTTTTGCACTTCATTTTCTCTATCATGTATCAAAGCACGTTTATTACAGGCGTACCAGAAACAACTGACTCCGTGGGCGAAGCCCCGGCAGCGTCCTGCCCAGAACTACGGCCTGCCACCACGACTGTCAGTTGTTTCTCGGCAACACACGTTTGCCAATACATTACACTCTCGTTCAATCATCGAAAATCACGCGCACCACATATTCTCTTTGTTCTCATCCGCGCTTACATCAAAGATTCATATCGCTCGCATACCTTTCGGTCGCTCGTTTAATTTTTGGCCGCGCTTGGCCTTCAGCCGCTCGCCACACACACACACACCACACACACAGTAATCGCCTCGTTCTCAATTTCCAACGTTCATACACATTCGAACTTATCTATTCCCTCACTCACGTATTTGCCACCTCTGCAGTACTAAGAACAACTTTGAAAAACAAAAAACACCATCTACTACAGAAATCTGGTGTTAGTTCTTGGCTCACTTGGCTGAATATTGTTATTCTATTAACATGGAATTAAAACTGTAAATGAAGGGGTAGTATCGTCCTAGTGTCTCCATGCACGAAGGAGTGCCTTGTAAGTATAGTACAAGTCTTATAAATTGGTACCTGTGATGGCACAGAGGTTAGAGGGGAATCTCACTCGTTAATCGTTAAAGCGTTAATAAACAATTTCAGAAGTACTTTAACATTTATGAAAATGGACTTTTTGCTACGATTACAGCGGTATTCCATCCAAGCTTCAAAACTCGATGGGTGAAATATTTATCCTCAACTGCACAAAAGATTATTCACGATTCAGCTATGTAAATTGCTAGAGGTGCAATTAATCGTTTCCATCAATTGCAAACACAACAATCATCTGTAGATAATTTTTTTAATTTTAGTGATTGTTATGTCCAAGTCACCGTAATTCTTGATGAATTTGATGGGGTCGTAAATGCCACGTACGCTCGGTCACGACATCAATCGTGGACGTTAGTTAAAATAAAATTAATCACCTTAACCGAGTTGAAAATGTCTCTCGATTGAGATGCGTGATGTAAAGACGTAATTGAATAATATTGACTGTATGACTGAGCGAATGATTGCTTGAATGATTGCTACGCGGAGCTGAAGTGACTCGATTTTTATATGGAGGAGTTTAACCGTTGGTATTTCTAGCGTTTCGCGTGGATTCTTATTTGGAACAGGATAAAATAGTAGCTTCTCAATTTCTTATATTTTAAGATTCCTAAAATTATATGCCGACCCTATTCTATTAAAAATTACGTGCAATCATCTTATCTGCTATTTCGTCTCATTGGACTTCTTGCACTTACAACTCCTCGGTATATATCCATCCCATTCACGTATTTTCCTTTTTCTACCAATTCGCTGTATTCGAATTTTTCCTTCCCTCAAGTGTTGTATGCCTGCACATAATATTATCTTAAGTTAAGACTACCCACTCATCTTCCAGTAAACATCCCAAAATCCTTTCCCAATACCCGATGATTTCACCCTCCTGAGTCATTTCCGAACCTTGTCCGCAACACCTCATCCCTTACTAACCACTATCCCAAAACAACCCCCACTTCTCCATTTTAAAGTTATAAAGCCCCCGAATCCTTCCCTGGAAAAAAAGAACAGTTTGGATCGTCTTAGGACTTACGTCTGTACCGAATATTTCTCCGATATTAAAATAAAACTTTCGTCTTTTATTTCGCTGGAAGTTGCATTACTTTTATACACAAAATTAACCTGCGAACTACGGCGGAATACAACACAAGTCTTTCAGGAACTCCTAGTATGGATAGACCTATACTTCCCGTTTGGGACTCCACGATTGTTACTCAATAAAACCGCTCGAGTTCCGGTTGAGCTTGCACGTGGTGTGCCGACTAACAAGTTTGAAGTATCGAAAGGCTATAAACAAGAATGCCTTGCAACGAGTGTACTATCAAAGGTCTAAGAAATCTGCAAAGGGTCTTTACTATCAAAAATCTAAGAGTCTAAGAGTCAAAAGAAATCTAATTGTCAAGAGTCTAATTCTCAAAAGTCTAATTGTGAAGAGTGATCTAATTCAAAGAGTGGTATAATTCTAAGAGTATCTAATTCAATTCTAATCTTCGGCGCCGAAGTGACTCAGTTTTATATGGAGGAGTTCGAATGTTCACTCCTCCATATCTCAGGACGATACGCCGATTGGTTGGAGTCAAAAAATTAAGACTCCAATCAACGTACGCCCTGAATACCGCCTACCCCCGTTCTTGTGCCCTTAGCATGAGTTTTGAGAACGAGGGTGGGGTAAATCACTCGGAACGGAAAGGTTTCCGGAATTTAGGCGATGAAGGGGAAATTCTGCTGGGCCCATGCACCCTCTCGAGCGCGGGTATCGGCTTGGCGCCAGGCCTATTGAAAGTCCCTTATTTACGACACGGGCTTGGCTATTGAGGAGACACGGTTGATTCGAAATTAAGACTGTGATCCCTCTATGGGCATTAACAGGGTTTGAAAATAAACAGAAAAAGGCTATCGTTTCTTCGTCCTCAAAAATAGCATTACCGGCGCGCTCATGTCGTAAATATGCCAAGGAAAACTTCCCGCTGTTGTTCCGTGGGACGGAACAGTGATGATGGAAATGAATCTACTAACATATCATTCCGAACTACAGATCTAGAGATAGAACTCCAATTTCTGAAAGAGCCCTGTACCGAAGATCTTACAACATTGGAAGCTTATCCAACTGTAAAAAAATTATTTCTGTATTACAATACGCTGGTGTCCTCTTCTGCAGCTGAAGAGCGATTATTTTCATATGGGACCATGATTAATTTACTAAAATACCTCACTCCTCGAAATACAAGTGCTGCCATGGTTCGGGACCTCCGCTCGCTGAAAGAATTCAAACTACAGTTAGACACGTAATTTGAAATACGTGTATTATGAAACTGCAATTCATTCCAAAATAAAAACTAAAAATTGTATTCTTATGTACGTGTACATTTATTGACCCATAAAATGCGAAATTTATTAATTATCTCGTCTAACAAACTGAATCTCAGAAAGTAAATAATTAATTTTGTATTCGAATACACTACTGCAAATACAAGTATTTCTATTGTTATCTGACGAAGAATATGAAATATTATTATATTCAGTATTCAACTAGTCCCAAAATTCAAGCTACAGGGGAATTTAACATTCCTTAACACGATTAAATACAAATTGCCAAAGTATTTACCAATTGATTTATGTATTCAATAGAAATATTTAGTACTTTACATGTATTTTAATTACAAAAGTATTCAATGTTGCCCACCTCTGGTAGAGAACAGCAGATATGACAATCTTACTTTATCCTCTTAAGTAGTAAATGGGCCGTTTATTTTGAAAGTGGCCTAAGTCCATTTTTAAAAAAAAATCGAGTTAGCTACCTTAATAGTTACATTTTTACATGATATTTTCATTATGAAGAAGATTGTTACTAATATATTTAAAATTATTAAGATTTTGTAACACGAAAATTTGCTGGTCAATGAAATGATCAAAAAGTTTATTTTGAAAGTGGCTTAACTCCATTCTTGGTAAGAAAATGCATATTATTCACATAATAATTGTCATTATTTTAATAGAAACTGTAATAGGAAAAATAATTTACTGTTTATCCCCCAAGATTACTATCCTATCATCGAAAAGTATCATAGATGTAATAAGCTTTATTCTAAATAAAATGAAACAAGAAGATTTTTTATCAACAAAATTATTAGAAAAATTTTTAAAAGGGTAAAGAATTCTAACGGAGAATCAATAAACTGGTTAAAAATATGTTGGATGTGTTTTGTGAGAAAATTTAACATATAAAATTTTCTATAAGACATCAATGAATGAGAATGAAAATTTTAAAGTCCTGAATTTATTACGACGTCGGATTAGACTAAGAAAATTCAAAAATATTGTATTGGTACCACTTTATAAAAATATAAGACAAATTACAACAGCGAAATTCAAGGACATAATGGACCTACTACGATATATACCAAATGTAGGTGAGCAGTAAACTCTTTTGTAATTTATTTAGTTAACAAATGTTCTGAACCGTATACATATTATTTTTACAGTGTTGTAAAGATATACAAAATAAATTGAGTATTGTTTTTTTCAATTTGAAGCATCTTAAATTATGTTGAATGAACTTGGGCACCTTCAAATTTTATAATGAATCTGGATGTTAATTTTGAAAGTGGCCTAACTCCATTCTTGATAAGAAAATGTATATTATTCACTTAATAATTGCCATTATTTTAATAGGAACTATAAATTTAACACCCTTAGATACACTTAAGCAGTATGACTCATTAGTATCCTATACGTATATTTTTAAATTCATTGAAACGCAAACCCTTAAATATCTCGATTTGAAGATAAATGGAGTTAGGCCACTTTCAAAATAAACGGCTCAAATAGTAATTATTTCCTAATATTTTATAAACTTAAACATACCTCTAGCCCTTATTCAATAAACGTATTTCACTATTAACCATAGATATAGGTAGTTCATGATTGGCACGTCAGTAGATAAAACTTTTACAAAAAATATTTGTAAGAATTCATAATATTCCCTTAATTCAGTTTTAAATAAAAATTATGGCACTAGATTTGAAGAACAATTTATTTAAACGAAAGTTCGTTACTTATAATAATTTTTGAATATATATATTATAATATATTTTATAATGAATAAGGAAATTTCATGGTATGTTAACCCTTTGCACTCGAGAGGTTACTGTTACTCGCCTAACGATACTGACTTCAGAAATGTTCAAATTCGAAATATTTACTAAGATTTGTCTGTATTAAATGTTATTTAGTTTCATTAAGTGATATACTACAATTTACATATATGACTGTTCAACCTTTGAGTTTGACTAATAAATAAAATAACGAAAGTTTGAAAATTTGCGAAGCTATCATTTGGTGACTAACAGTCACCTCTCGAGCGCAAAGCGTTAATAATAGCATTTTAGATTCATATCAATGTTTTGAAGTTCGTCGCTTCATTGTTTTCGCACTATTTCACTCGCACTCGACAAGTCTCATCCACCTTTCTTCTCACCCACTCTGATCAGTGTTTGCTGGCTCATGTTTGGTTAGAACTGAAGATACGTTTGGATAGGGCGTGCACCTTCTACTCTGTCCAATCAGACCCGCATTCCTTCTCGTGAGTCTCGTACGGTACCTCTATTCCTAGCTTCAACATTCTCAAGAGGGTGACAAGCAACATAACTAGCACCGTCACCTTGTAATAAGTTCATTCGGTGAGAGTACCTGTTAGGCTTTAGTTATTAGTGTAGATTAAGCTGCTTGAGTATACGACACGGAAGCGTGGTACTACAATTTTTGAGAGTCTCGTACCTTTTATCACTTATGCCCTTCATTACAGTAAATTATTATATTAACCGTTTGAGTGCGGCGAAGCGCTATCGCGCTTCTCTTATGTTTTGCCAAAAATGCGAAGAAGCGCGATCGCGCTACTATTTGTTACTATAATGAAAGCGGTTGTGTTCATATTAATTTCAGTTTGTATTACTATCATTCAATTATGGTTCTTGATAATATAAAAATTAAAAATTATTTTCATTTTTTTAAGGTAAGTATTACACTGATAATTACAAAACGCACCATGTCAAATTCTACTTTATCTGAAAATGACTAAAATATGAAGAGATAAATCTAACAATTTTTATTTGCTAAAAATTACTTTTTATATAACAATTAGAGTTAATTATTGCTGTTTTTATTATTTTCAAAAAAAGATAACTACGCATTTCATCCCGCACTTTTAGCATATATACAAGAAAATTTCTTAGCACTGAAACGGTTAAGGTCTACGTTTAGACATGACTAATTGAGGCCTAGAATTTATTATGTATATGATGAGAAAAATTTAGCATAAATACCAGACGGTTAAATAATTTGTTTAGGGACACGAGTTAGATCACAATCATTAAAAATACAGTAGTGTAGAGGTGCCAAATTTCAAATTATAATATTTTTAAATTTTAGTATTTCTTATGTAAAGGTGCCGAATGCGCGAGTGAAAGAATGGATAGGAATGTGTGTGACTGTGTGTGAGTGACGTTGGTAATTTGTACTTTTCGAATGTTCGGTCCTAACGGATAGCGCAGTGCGCGTAAAGGGTCTTCTCGATGTTCGATGGCGGTTTATTCTAATGTGTAAAAAGGAAGCCTTCTCGAACATTCGATGTTGGTAAATCCCCACCACCTGTTCTAATGCATATAAAAGGAGATGCGTGCCCACCGGGCGATATTCGACGATTTGAGTATCTACGATTCGACGATTTACTGGTTCTGTAATTAACGATGGGACGATTACAAGTACATTCAAGCTTCTAATAAATTAATTCTCTTACTATAAGTCTTGACCCACAAATAAATTCTACAGTAGAAACTTCCTCCGTATCCGTACTACTAAAAAGACAAAAATGACCGGATAATAGAACAATCACTTTCTTTTGCATTAAGCTTTTATGTATTCAAACAAAAACCAATGAAATTGATAGTTTGTTTCAATCTTTGAAGATCCTCTACCCTTTTGACTGATAAGTTTACGTAAGTTTTCTAATATAAGCAGCTCTTTAAAAAATTATTCCAGCATTCGAATAATGGGATCACGAATACTCACGAATACAATGAAACCTTTCCTTAATCCTTTTTCTCGCCAATGTAAATTGCAGAATCAATTCGGTGGAAGAAACTGGAAACCTATTGCTCGGCACAAAATTTTCTCATGGTCGTTGTCTCTGGACACAAACGCCATACAAATACAACAAAGAAATTTACGGCGATTCTCACAGAAAAGACCAAAACCATGCCATGCACAAGAAAACAGTCTGAATCGAAAGCTCACGCGATCTCGCAGTTTCGTGGCCGATTGCGAAAGGGATTTCAATGGTCATCCCGCGATTACTATCCTAATCCACGAGTAGCGTGAGTTAAAGAAAGCAGGAATCGCGAACGAGATAGCTGGTCGTGAATGTAACGCACTGGTAGACGCTCCCCGACTTCCGGTGGCGATTTCCATCGTTAATCTTGAGGAGGCGCAGCGCCGATGACGCGGTTAAACGAGCAAGCAGAGTTCGATGCCGTGCACAGGACAGCTTCACTGTATTTATCTTCATCACAGAAATAGCACAGACTACAACGAATGCTTTTCGTGATTCCGTTTTGTTCAGCTCGAGAACTATTTATCTTTTCCCGATTTCTTAATCGACGTACGGTATTACGTACGATGTAAATGAAGGTAAACGAAAAATGGAATTTCAGATAAAAAGTATCGAATTTTTCGATTTTACAGGTAATGTTGTTTACTAGTGTTGAGTAGATGAAACAGAGAAATTTAGAGGTTGCACGTGAGGTAACTTCTTGCAAAGATTGCGAACTAAAATTAACCCTTTCGTTACGGGTACCATATACAGGGTGTTTGGACAGCCCTGGGCTTAAATTGAAAGAGTAACTCCCTGAGACATTCTAAGACGAAAATCAAGAGTAACGATTTTGCGTTTGAAGCTTTGTTTACGAGTTATAACTAGTTTAAAAAATCAGTTAGTCCGGACCGTTCGACGCCTGAAAGCGGGACTCTCTTCACTGTGGACTCAACGACGTTACCGACCGAGTTGCCTCGGTTACCCGCTCTCAAGCGTCGAACGGTCCGGATTAAACGATATCTTTAACTAGTTATAACTCGTAAACAAAGCCTCAAACGCAAAATCGTTACTCTTAATTTTCGCCTTAGAATGTCTCAGGGAGTTACTCTTTCAATTTAAGCCCAGGGCTGTCCGAACACCCTGTATATCCGGTATCCGCACGACGACCTGTTGTAACGTAGGTTTATGCGGGGATCCTTGTTTCAAAATTTACCATACCGAATTAAATTACTAAAAATTATAACTTGGTGTTGTAATTACCATAAATTGTATTTTTATTTATAATAATAGCGAAATCTGTAAATATTTAAATAACTGAATATGCTTAAAAATATATTCATTTTCGAGTTTCTCATATAATATGACGGAACAGTTGTTAAGTAGCTCTTAAAAAAGTGTACATATAAGAGAATTTCAAGGTAGTGTTGAACGACGTTTTAACGTTCACCGAAGACTCCCAACGTGCAATGTGTACACGTTTCGGCGCGGCGGCCCGTTCAATGGAGTCACTTCGGCGGAGCGAACTGCCATAACGAAAGGGTTCAAACGAACGATCTGTACACTTGTGCTTTGTGTAGTTGATGCAAACTGTAAAGTAGATTTAAAATTGTGTTTTAACTATTTCTGTTGTTGATTTTGCTCTCCTGGTTCTGCTAAAAATTCTCAAAACAGCCTATATAATAGCTTGGAGTGGATGGAGCTGAATTCTTGTCTGGGGCTAAGCCCATATCCACTGTCTTGTGTCCACTTCCCAATTCGAGGACGGGACACACCCCAAAGCTCGCGGTATATCGCCGAACATCGAAGCGATTGGGGCTGTAAATTAGATATTATAGATACTATAATTTGAAGGATCAAAAGAGTAAACGAGACCTTCCTAACATAAAACAGGATAGAACTATGTTGGTAATACCACTTCCAGCGGTATACTATCTAGAAACTACTTTGTCGATTAGCTTTTCACTCTGTATGTATAGAGTAAGTGTTCGGAAGAAGTCGATTATCTTCCAAAAGAATGGATTTTTAATTAACAACAATTCTTTCACCTAAATTCTTAGTTTGAAAGAGATACACTTACGAGGTGACAATTCGCATTAGCAAAGTAATTCCAAGTCACTTGAACTTGAGTGAGAATTATTGCAACTAATAGGTAAGCTAAAAAGATATTTTAAGTCACATAAGTAATGTATTTAATTACTTAGGTTTCAATTACCTTGTTCTAAGCAATGCGACTAATCTCAACAACACTATGTTTTGCTCTGATACATATATAAATTAGTACAAACGCACCCGAATTACATATAAATATGATAATACACTTGTACCTGCATACTTGTTTATTATGCCATTACATGTGAAATGACAATCACAAATTTCGTAATTCGTAATTTTATGAATTAAAATCATTGTTAGGTGTTAATTGCTACATAACAAAGTAAGGCGTATAGCCTAGTACTTTAAATGCAACATCTGAAATTTGCTTAACCCTTTAATGCATAGTTTTTTTGAAAAAGACTGGCCAAAAGAAATCAATCTCTTTTAATGTAAAAAATCGATTTAGAACGTTGTCTTGGCAAGAAAATTAAAAAAATACAAAAATATTCAAAATTTTTATGGTATTGTAAATCTTATTGTCGCTCGAATTATCTCCAGTGTGCACAGTTTGGTCAGTTTAGCGCGCTCGAGTTAACTTGAGCGTGCACGTTAAGGGGTTAAAGAAGCACGTCGCATCTATTGAAATTCATTTCAATTAATAAAATTTCGTGTTAATAACGCTGTCATGTATAACGATCTAATACTTTATTACTTACAGCAGCGTATTCTCGATTGTACGTGTTACACATGATAGTAAGGCGTCCAGTTAATCAGATCGTATTATACATAACTTTAACTTGCCTGTGAAAGCATAGAAGAAAAAGACTTCGGAAACACGATTTTTCAATTGGCGGGGAGCACCGAACGGAACATTAGAAGCATCGATCGGGCTCGGTACTTTGAATCTATGAAGTGGTTATGAAACCGTAAGCAGCTGCTCCAGAAATGGTTTTCAGGGAGCAGCTCTCGTTGAGTTCGCACTTTAGAAGAGTGGCGAAGAAAACGTATGGGACGCTAGGGAAACATCTACTTTGATAGTGGATTTCAGCCACCGCCCCTCCTGCTTTATCCCTAGCGCCGGCGGGACTCTCATATCCTTTCCTCTTTCAACTTCACCTTACAATAACAGTCGGCTAACCACGTTTGTGCTTTATCATACCTTTGAACTCGATCGCTGGATACCAAGTTAGAGTCTCGTTGGAGTGCCTCCCTGTCCGAGGACTTCGCTCGAGGATTTCAATGTGCTATAACATAAAGTTTTAAGTTTAGCAAGGTTCCCTTTGAATAAGTGAGATAAAAAACGGAAATAGAAATGGATGGCTGCTCTATGTTTGATAAGAATCTTTCAGATACTGAAGTGATCAATAGATTTCGAATTTTTATACATTTGTAGAATATGTAAAATACCCCTAGTTAAATATATGTATGCACACTACGGCATTTAAAGAAGAAATCAAATTAAATATTATACGAAAAAATATTTGCCTACTATAAGAGGAACAAGTCTTTATTTGTATTTTGTACAGAAAATTATAGCAACTGTCAAAATGTACATTATAGGAAGTTCACAGAGCTTCCATGAAAAAGTAAGTATTGGTTATTTTTCCGACTTCAGCTGGTCTAATATTATGTTCTAATATTATGTCTTAAATTGTTTTAAAAATAGGAATTTTTATAAAAATAGGAATTTTTATAAAAATCAGTAGTCTAATAATTACCATTAAATTTCTCGTTTCTTCTGTTTTTCTTATTTTTCATTTTATGACAGTGATTAGTACAATTTTTGAGTGATTAGTATAACAGTAACAATATAATTCTTTAGGGAACAATTCTGTTCGGTCTAACAATGATGAGAGTTAGTACCAAACTGGTTTAATCCCCATCGCTTAGACCTAGGTGATGTTATCTGAAAAGTTTATTCGAGATCACATCGGCCAACTATGATTAAATAAAGATATCACGTGCGAGTTGCTCGTTAAAAGCCTTTAGGAGACCATAACTTTATCACGCATTTGGGATGGTTTCCACGATAAATCGTGGATGTCTTGCATTATGTATACCTACATCATCACTTGAAAGTTTAGACATGCCTATGGGATTCCAATTCTTTGTTTAAATATACATTAGAAAGAGTCTTACATATATTATTAGGGTGGACCATATACACGTATATTTTTGTTATATACATATACAGGTAACCCTCCTATAACGTGGTAGATAGATTCCTAGAAAATGCCGTGTTGTGTGAAACTGTGTTGTATGAGACTCAGAGCCAGTACAAAACTTATTAAAGACAAATTCCTTTTCTAATTTCATATAAACAACTTAATTTTTATTAAAAATATAAATGTTTTTACAACACAAAACAAGAAAAAAACAAAAATATTATTTTACTTTAAAGCAATTTTAATGTAATAAATTTCTTCGTCATTACTGCTCAGTAGAATCAATCGAGAACGTTTGTTCGATGAAATGATATCGCCTTCACTTTCAGAACTTTTTTTATCATTTAAGGTTCTTGCATCTTCTTTCCTCTTAAAAAAAACCTGTAATTTCACTTTGCTTGCTGATTCTTACCAAATCATTGTAAATTTCCCAGTATGGAGCTAAACAGTTTTGTAGCTCCCTTTTGAATTTTCGGCTTCTTTCAGCGGAAGGATCTACCTTCAAGAAAAATAAATCCAGATTTTCAGCTAAGCTTAGGTCTTCTTGTAATTTTTTTAATGTTAAATTACAAAACCAAACGGTTAAGATGACAAGCCTCGCCGTGGTTGAAGAAGTACAGTATTGTGCAAAGGTTTTTGCAATTTTCTTATCGTGTTACTGCAAAACCGTGTTATAGGATGCCGTGCTGTAGGAGGTACTACCTATAAATGTAACGGTCAGGCCCGTGTTACGTTCTCCGCTTGGAATGATAGTAATTTGGCGGAATAAATAGTTTCATACTGCACCTCTCGTGTCTTCAATTACCAAAATACACAACAATTATGTAATCATATTAATGCAAATATGCATAAATTTCTTTGTAATTCTCTAAATAATTGTAATGTATGTCTGCTTAGAGTCTGCTTAGAAAAGTGATTAATTAAACTTTCCTATTATCTGTTGTTAACTAGTCAAGAAGATGGCCATCTTCCCAAAAGTCAAATAATGGACCTATACACTTTTTTAAAACAAGTAAATTACTAATCTCAACTGATCGACAAATTTTTGAAAGGTACTGTACTCGACGGAATCGCAACAACAGGTTATTTGTTAGCTGAATGTTTCATTGTCAGCTGATGCGGCGCTGAATGAAAATATCTGGTTTAAGCTGTTACGTTGAAATTCAGAGGGCGGAAGCAGAAACGGTGACAAAAGTAGGAAAAAAAGGAACCACGCTCGCTAGCTCTCATCCACCACCGAACAACGATAGTCGAACAAACTGATCCTTGGAAACTCGTTCACTCTTCCTTCTGAATTGTTCAATTCGAATCTCGTGCGTCGAACGAACAACACGCTGATGCACACACCTATACGTTTTAAATTTCAAGTATTAACGTTTAGCCTTTTTTTAATTCGGTCGATCCTCCGAAGAGGCGTGTGGGTGACGTTCCATTGGGGCAACGTCAATCCGAAAGTTAACTAGAACAATTAAGAATTTCCGCGCTGTCTGTACCTGTGTGCAGCGGCGCACGTAATTCGAGAACAGAAATATACTTATTCGTGATGGTAAATCCTCGATAACGCGGCCTCGTTTTATCGACAATCAACAAATAACATTTTATCGTGGAATTACACGGTTTGCGAAGCGCGATTGGAAGTCCAACCGAAGCTTTTTGCGTTTTGAAAAGTAAAAAAGGGGAGAGAAAAATGAAAAGAAAATGGCACGCGTCCCACGGTATCGGCGCTCTTTGTTTCATAACTGCGACGATGGTCCGATCGGTTTATAAAGAGCTCGCTATAGAAAGATACAAACAAAAGTCGCGTCGATTACGTTCCTCTGTGGCTGAAGTAGTAGACGTTCAACAATTTCGCGAAGTGATTCAGCGTGCGTTGCTGAAACTTTCAATACTTTGGATGCGCGCCAGTATAGTAGCGTAATAGAATGCTGCGTCCGTAGGGATGTACATGTATATAGGGTGACACGGAAATATGTAGATGGAGCTCGATATACGTATACCATGTTCTGTACTTCCTGAAGATGAAAAAGGGTCGTATAAAACTGAGTAAAGTAGGTACAGAGTGAATCATAAACAAATTTTAGGGCTTGGTTTAATAATACAATTTTAACCCTTTGCACTCGAATTTAATATGACCATGAATTACCGCCAACTCGGAATTTATATTTTTATTCAATCAAAACAAAACTTTTCCAATACGTTATTAGCATATTTAGCTGTAACATTTCATGAGTATAATTAAAAAAAATGAAAATTCCACAAAATAATTATTTACACACATACAAATTTTTATAAAATACATCCCAGCAGAGCAATCCAAAAATATAATGTTCATAGATTTATATTTACATATATGTACACAAAATCATACTTTATAATCCCTTGTAAAATGTATGAAGTCGCATACGCTGAGATATACGAGCACAACGGTAAAACTTGTAATGTCGAATACGCTGAGACATACGAGTGCAAAAGGTTAATACGACTTCAATGCTTACTGCATATTTACTTCTGACAAAATGCGTCAAGGTTAGACTGATGACTGAATATAAGCTTTCATAAACAGCTTTATTTATATTAACAATATATTCATGAACATTAAAACACCATTATTAAGTCCCACTTAATCTATTAAAGCACAATATTATTATACATTAATGAAATATTACACTTACAATCTTTTCAATTATTGGGAATGGGGTTTCATATTGTTAAATAAAATGAACTGTTATTTGTGAAATAATACTTTGATATTTTATTATTACTTTTATGTAACACGAGGAAGGACAATTCTAACCGTACTTTGCGAGCTTTGTCACAAGACTAGCAGAACGCAGCGGTCGAAATTCATACAACCCCGTCCGGGTCCTTTAGCCCCTTTGTTCTGTTTCTCAACATTTTCGAACTTTCTAAAATGCCAGATATGGCTTAGCTTCTTGGAAGAAGCTCTTGAGAAAGTACGTTAAGAAAAAGCTGATTTGTGGTTAATTTTTTCTTCGCAGTATTTCTATATTCAATTTCTAATATCAATTGTTTAAGAAAATCGTATCAAATTACGTTGTATGTTTTATCGTTACGATAAGTGTACCTTTATTTAAAATACAATTTACCTTTCTTCTAACAAAAAAAGAATAATTGTTCTATATGTGAGCTATTCCTTTAAAAATTCAATGTAATCAAAATAATTATGCGTAGTAATTACAGTAACTCACGAAATTGATCAAATACTTTCATTTATCGTATTTTTTATTGAATCAGAATATAGTTACAGATTATAAATTACAATAACTAATTGAAAGCTGCAGGAATATTCGACAGAAAAATAGTGACTATTAAAATTCTAGTTGCATTTAATAAAAAACATTGCTTAACCATTCGAACAGTTTCGTGTGTCGTTGTGTAAGTATACATACAGTGGCTCCAAAAAGTATTCGTACCCTATGTCCCAAATAAATTCGTTTAACCCTGAAATTCTGAGTCTGATAGAAGTATTTAATAAAACTTTGTGGATATATAGATCGTAATAGTATACGTATGAATTAATCTCTTCTTTTCATCTAAATGCCATTTTAAAGGGGCGAAACTAGCGTTGAAGTTTCTGAATTTTCTCTCATTTTTTAAAGATAACTTTGTAATGATACTTGATGAAGCAAAACCTTTCAAATAGAAAATGTTTTATTTTTAATACTCTATCGCCCTGTCATTAAAAAAGAACACAGAAAAGCCTGTATTCAAAGCGTGAAAAATCGCTAAAATTTTGAGATTCGTTGTCAGCCCCCTTAAAAGATATTTTGCCGCCAAAAAATTGCTCCACGCAGGATACAGCATGTTCTGTACACACATAAAATTTCATTGAAATCAAAATTTCAGAAGTAGATGAATTTCCTTATAATACAGCGTATGAACACTTTTTGGAGCCACTGTATATCATTTATATCTCATTAATTGTAAAGAAGTGTTTCTAAACTTGTGTTTTTATGACAGCTTTTTATCCTTGGAAAAGCAGAGTTCTACCATCTATCTTAGTATCATCTTGTATACCACCAGCACGTGTACTTACCTACACATTCCAAAAGATTATACGTTAAACAGCAAGTTCCTTTTCAGGCTCTTAGCGGGAGGATCGCATCGACGAAATATATGTATTCACTCGGTGACCTGAACTCGTGACGACGTCCGCACCTCTCGCGAGCCATCGTAAGGGAGAAAAACACTCGCGTGTCTTACACTTTACGACGTATGACTTCCGTGAATGTTTAATGATTCACGTAGTATGTGTCGCAGCATGACACGCGACGCTATAAAAAGCCTCGTTCTGGTTTGTAAAAATGGAAATTCATTGAAATGGAAGTAACAAGCGTCAAGTGGGCCACTGTGTTCCCTCCTGGCATGCAAATACGTGATTATGATTGCTGCACTTGCAATTTTTAATTCCTTGCTTGCAATCTCAACAGAATGCAGTATAGAGTATTTAAATTAGGAAATAAAATAATAATATCAACGAAAGTATAATTTGAATTAATTTTCAAATCTACACAGCAGTTATCATCCTTTCTTATGAGAGTTGCATATTTATTTTTTAATATATTTATAATTAACTGTCATTAAAATATTTTTTGTTTTTGATTGATTTTTACCATGTTGTAGGCAATTAATTTTACTATGAAAAGTTACAAATAATTGGTAATTTTTAGGACTAACAAATTTTTAAATGCGCGTGGTATCCATGACAGATATTTATATTTTATTAATGAAATTTTAATGACAGTGAATTTCAATTTTATAAAATCTGAAACTCATTAGTAAATATTCGTCGACGATAACGGATGTTTTGATTGATTGGCAACCATTAATGAAAGCGTGTTTATTTCAATGGAAATTTCTCGTGTGTTATGATTAAATATAAATGATGAGAACTTCTGTATAGATTGAACAAATTATGTGTGTCTTCTTAATTAGCCATTCCAAACTGGCATCCAACTTCACGTTCTTTTCCGTAAAAGAAGAGAAAATAAAAATAGAATAAAGCAAATTTCGAAAAAGTACATACTACTATAAAAAAATCAGAAAATACTATAAAAATGTTTAAAATTCTTCTGAATTGGTTTGTTTGTGTTGGAAAACTGATCTTTAAAGATTATGAATTCCACTAATTGTTAAACATAAAACAACTACATTTCTGCCTTTTATTGACATTACAAATATTTAATATACATGTGTATACATATGCATTACTGTTGATTATTTGTTGTCGACATTAGTCTCGTGTATATTTCCTGAACATCCATATACGAAGATCTCCATGGTTATTTACACCGCATGTGGAAGTTTTTAAGGGATATTCATAGCGTGATCAGGAATGGATTATTTGTAAGTGCGAGCTTGTGCACTGGAGAAAACGTTAATTTTCTTTGCTCGAAAATCTCACAGGGATTGCTTTGATATGTCCTTATGAATTCTTTATCGAGTTTAATGATGATTCTATGATTTCATGTGTCATGGGATCGTGTGTGAATTTTTAATTCGTGAACGTGCATTTCTGTAGCTATTCAGAGTTAAGCCGTATTCCGCACGTAGTATCGAATTTCATATTACAGTCTGAATTTTATATAATTGATAATGTAAGTTATCTGTTATGAAACCATTCTAATAATAAAAATGCTGCAGCAGACTTTAAATTCGATAATAGATGCTTTATTTATTTATAAAATAAAATAAATGAAAAAGCTATTTACGAGAATGGATAGGAGGTATCGAAGAACACTTAAATCTAAAATTTAAAAAATCAAGAAATGAAATTTAAGGTCTGCTGGAGAGGGTAAATCAAAAAGTATCGATTTTTTTAATAATCTTTTTACACATTTTTGTAAACATAAAAGTAGCATTCAACTTTTGTTTAAACTCTTTTTCAATATCTCTCACCGTTCTCGAGATATTCGAGAAGAAAGATAATTTTCCATTCTCTTTAAGGGGTGATTTCACCCCTTGAAAGTGAAATTCGGTACAAACAAAAAATAGGTATGTGTTATGGATGATTTACTCTACCTGTACACCAAGTTTCATATTTTTTTGAATTTCCGGGTTCGCAAACTTCCCTTGTTAGAATGTTGCATAGAGATATCCCTTCAATTTTCTTTTAGTTCCGTTCGAACACCCGGTATGTATATTTTCCTCGCCAAAGCGGAAAAAAAAGATTCGGAATGAAAGAAAGTGTCGCGTCGGCGGTTGTTGCCAACTATTCCTCTTCCCGCCATTGTCAACAGAATCCATAAACTCGTCTATATCGTCTGAGTGACGAATAAAAAAAATGAAGGTACGGAGGGTAACAAAATATCGCGAGAATATTTCGACTACGCTTCGCTAAGCGTCGCGTGGCAAAGCCTTTCGAATATTCATCATAGTTACTCGTCCCTTATTTCAAGGAATGGACGGAGCCAGTGTAAGGGGTGTTGGGGTGGGATGGGGTCTGAATCCAACCACGTGTTTGAACGTAACAGTAATTAAGTGTGCCAATGAGGATGTACCAGTTTCCTCACACTCGTTATATCGCTTTCCGACTTCCCACGGTGTTCACGTGTGCTACCCTCGTTTAATTATCTGCTCATTGGCAGCTCGAGTTAGGTTAGTTGCCAGGCAGCCACGAATTTATCCTGGTTTTAGAACCGTCATGGATGTTTCTAATTAAAACCTTTTTGAGCCGTTTGCTCTCCCGGTTGTTCCCTTTTTTAATATCTGTGTTTTAATATTTTGAATTGTTGAAATGAAGAATAAGAGTTTCCAGTTCTTCCGTTTATTTATCTGAAACAAATGTTGTCATCTGTTCAACAAAACTTAGTTGGTGAATCATTATAGCATTCTTGGATGTACGTACAAATATTGTAAATGTATGTATATGTTATAAAAGCAACGTATCTATGTACAGTGGCTCCAAAAAGTATTCGTACACTACATTTCAAGAAAATTCACCTAATTCTGAAATTCTGAAAGAAAGAAACAATGATAGTTTGCATGTATATAGAGCATAATGGGTTATATATGGAGCAATTCTTTTTCTCGACGGGAATTCTTTTTGAGAGGTTAAAAGTTAGCCTCAATGTTTTAGCGATTCTTCATGTTTTGAATACAAATTTCTCTGAAATCTTTTTCGATGACTGAGTGATAGAAGATTAAAAATTCAACATCTTTTATCCGAAAGGTTTTGCTTTATCACACACCATCATAAAATTATATTTAAAATACGAGAAAAACTGTTGAAACCATTAACTTTGTTTTCACCTCGTTAAGGTGGTATTTCAATAGAAGAAAAAATTAATCCACACACATACTATTGCGTTCAACATATTTACAAAATTTTATTAAAAATTTTCATTGAAATCGGAACTTTAAGGTTAAATGAATTTATTTCTAACACAGTGTACGAATACTTTTGGAGCCACTATATATCAAATACGTATGTGGGTATGTATGTATGTATATTAGACTTGAGGAATAACTATTTGAAAGGAAAATAGGAAATAGCAACTTGTAGTAATTAATGACTTAAACTATTCTATTGTCTTTATTATAAAAATAACGTATAAAAGGTACTTAAGTGCAACAAACTAAGAGCGTATCGATCACTTAGGAATACACGATACAGACTAATCTGGAAGACGAAAAAGTTTCGTATTTATCAAAATTTATTCAAACTACTCAACAAAATAATGAAACGTTAATCTAATATAATTACACATAAATGTCACTAATAATCTTATAGTTTGATAAATTAAAGAATGAATGGAAAAGAAAAGAAATGGAATGAAAAACAATTATTAAGATTCCGTTGCACTACGATTCACGATAGCCAAAAGTGTAAGGATCTATTAACGAAGCGTTAAACGGTGTAATTACCGTCAAGTAGCTTGCAATTAACCGGAGGCTCACTGAACGAAATTCAAAGGACACCGCTTGTGCTTAAAATCAGAGTGCAATTGACAAACAGACAGGCTCCGAATCACTAACGCGTTTGTATGTCGATCAAAGCCGCTAGCAGGTGCGAATGGTCGAGGTTTCGGTTTCTGGGCGCTTTAACAACCGTGACGAAATGCAATATAGGTCAATGATGAAACGGAGTTTGAAGCGGACAGCCTCAAGTGTTATTACATGCGGCAAGTAAAAACGAAGTGAATAGAAAATCGGTGAAAAATCGGGCGTTTAATATTCATCATTATTTTCTGCCCCTTTGTTTCACCTCTTTTACATCGATTAAACATCAGAAAAAGTCAGCAAAAACTAACAATAATTGTTTCAAATTATTATTACCGTAAAATCACTGTTCCTTGTTTACCGTTCCTCTTTTAAACGAGAAACAGCTTTGTCTTTTCTTTAATAAAGTGCTGCGTGCTGAAAAAATACCATGTGCATCTGTTTATTGTAGTGTTAACCCGTTGCCGCACGCTCTTAATTTGATGATCGTGCTCAGAAACACATTTTTTTTCAACTGTTTATGACTGCCAAATGGAATCAAATATAAGTTGTATGTTTGGAAGTGAAAATTGTCACATTTGGTTACAATTTTTCCAAAAGAACTCTCGACGGCTATAACCGTCATTTGCTCATCATGTCATTTTTTCTCTTCCCGAAGCAAATTACGGCTATGACCGTCGTAACGACTATACAGCATTTGCTTTACTAATTCAAAATGATTCCTATGGATAAAAGTGAGTTAATAGGTGTAAACTTAACCCAAGAAAATCAGTTTGAAACGAAATTATCATTTGCAATTTATTTTGCTTATAAAATAGTATAATTATAACCGCATAAAATAACAATTAATATGTTGTCTGTCATGCTATAACTTTTTTTCTAGATGTGTTACTCAATAATTAACAAATGTATGTGTTAGTACACTTCGTACTAACGCTGTTCTTTTTTTTATTGATTACAATGTGTACGACGGCTATAGCTGCCATTTGCCTACATATCGCCAAAGATCGGACTGCTGTAGACGTCATTTGCGGCAACGGGTTAATACTAAACACATTGTACAAAATGTAAATAAAATAAATTGTTGAAAATTAGATATGATAAATATTAATTTCACAAACAGAATTAATAGTTAATAAAATTTCATAAACCGTAGTTCTGAACCATTTAAATCATACTAATTTCTATTCTTTAAATATAACTTTTGGATTGAGTTTGTAAAGGAAATGTAATTTCAGCTCTATGCTGCTCATGCTCCTATCTTCAAAATCGATCTAACTCCACTAATTTGAAAAATCGAATAACTGATCGGTCGTATTAACTCGTCACCTGTTACAAGCAAATTTTCATCGAGTCACACATTACGTTCTGCTTGTTTTTTTCACTCGTACTTGGCGACGTTATTACGAGTAACTCGTCCCCTTGTTTATCGCGTTATGTGCGCCCGTGATGTTATTGCAATCAACCTGTTCTTTTATCCGCTGTAACACAATGTTGCCCGCATT
The DNA here is from genome assembly GCA_033822845.1 of Tetrapedia diversipes. Lineage (NCBI taxonomy): Eukaryota > Metazoa > Arthropoda > Insecta > Hymenoptera > Apidae > Tetrapedia > Tetrapedia diversipes. The sequence continues at coordinate 216,722 of JAOPTO010002403.1, read as the reverse complement.
ATTGAAAGCCGTGTTCTTTCCTCTTTATCGTATCCACCTTTGTTACCCCTAGCATGTACGTTTTTATTCGTCGCCGGTCTGGTTTGCTTTCGTCGAAATTATATTATCAAGTTATTGTGTATTTCATTGAAAAATGAATTTCATTAGACGGGCACACGATCCTGCTGCCTGGATGTTATGGTTTTCAATGTCGTTAGCGCTTTCCATTCATTTTAACACGTAGGGCATTTTAATAGCTAATCTTTTATTTATGGAAAAAGGAGGAAGTTAAGTTTCAGCATTTTAGAAAAAAAAAAAATTTGTTTTTCAACACGATGTTATAATTTCATATCTTCTCATGTATCAAAATAACTTCAACTTTTACTTGTAATTTTGAGTAACATACAACATTAAACTCGAAGAGATGAATACGGCTCCAACAATTATGTACCATGGATTCCTAAAATCTGAATCCCGACGGGTGCAGAATTACATTAAATATCATAATACGTAAATTATTTACCCGTTTGTTTGGTGTTTTACAAATCAAAAATTATCGAAAAAACCATTCAAATTCAGTTCAATTTTAAGCTGAACTTCCATTAATGCAGCATATGCTATTCGCCATGGCTGCCCGAGACAAGTCAACATGGCTATGCCACAAAACACAAAAAATCCAGGTATCAGAATTTTATTTATTGCAATGTAGAGTACCAAGAACGCATTTCAAAATACGTCATTTAATACATTAATTTCAAATTTAAAAACGAAGTTTCTCGTTGGCTGTGCTGTCCCAGGAAGAATACGCGAAAGTTCATTTGTTTCCCTTGAAGACGATGCTTTTACGCTGATACAAAATAAAATGAAACCGTATTCAGGAATTCAGACGATATATTCGAAAAACAAGATTTTTAATTACCGTTTAAGCAGAGCACGAAAACTTTTTGAGGATGTTTTTGGAATAACCTGATAGAACAACCAAAATAGTATTAGCAACTATTTATTTATATAATTTTCTGAGACGAAGTACAACAAACAATATCTATAACCCTCGAGGAATATTTGAGAGTGAATGCTGAAATACTAAAGATTGTATTTCTGTTAACTGGGAAGGCAGAATTACAAAAAACAATGTTGACGAATTTTACGATAATAGCACGCAAAAGTTCAGAGGATTCACAAGAAGTGAGACAGGAGTTCAAGAAATGTTTTTCAATAATGGAGAGAGAGAGAGCTGTGCCTTGGTAATGCAATTGGAAAATTTCAATTTACAATGTGGCTGTTTGCTCCGCTGACTCTGATTGGGAGTAAAGGAAAAGGAAAGGGAAGAGGTGTTTCATTCGAGGCCTGCTAGTGGACTACTACTACCCTCCCATCATCAAGTAAGGCTTAGTTAGCAGGCCTATACCACAGGCACAGGGATAAGAAAGTATATTTCGGAACTTGTATATACAGGGTGTCCCCGGTTTTAATGTTCAAACTTTGTTAGTGTATTCCATGGCACAGAATAAGAAAAAAATATTATGTTAACATAAGTCATATAGAGCTTTATTAAGAAGTTATAAGAAAAATTCAATGTAGTAACACGGAAGGAATTTTGCAAATATCTCGGAAACTAAGGCCAAGCGACGGTTATATGTATAGGAAAAAGTTGTTCAGAATACTCTCTTCTACAACATATTTCAGAATCATTAAAATCGGAGTTGAGGCCCCTAAAGTAAATAATTACCTATTTCTTAGTGTTTAAACGTGTCCGCTTGAATCTATTCACACGCCAGACCTCGTTGCGATCCTCACAAGCTATTATTGGCGAAAATTCGTTTCAATGTTTGGAGACCTCAGATAGTAAACATAGCTTACAAAAACACACTGAAAAACACAATTTTTTGATCTATCGAAGCCAATGCTCGCAGTAACAGCATGTTGATTACTATTCCTATTCTGAATTTTTGTTATAACTTCTTAATAAAGCTCTATACGACCTATGTTTACATAACATTTCTTTCTTACTTTGTGCCATGGAATACACTGACAAAGTTTGAACATTAAAACCAGGGACACCCTGTATAGGGAGATCCGATGGAAATTTTCCCTTCGTTGCCTAAAATCAGGAAACTTTCCCGTTCCAAGGGACTCACCCCACCCTCGTTTTCGAAATACACACAAAGAGCACAAGAATGGAGTTGGCGGCACTTAGGACATCAGCTGATTGGAGTCTTAATTTTTTGGCTCCAACCAATCGGTGTATTATCCTGAAGTATCGAGGACTGGACATTCAAACTCTTCCATATAAGACCAAGTCACATCGGTGCTGCACTGAATCTTGAGATTGAGTATCAATCAAACATCAACCAATATACAGTGGGTCAAAAAAGTATTCGTACACCTAACTTTTTTGCAATAACTTTATTTAAAGAAATGATACACAAACAAAAATTGTTTCGATTAATAGTCTATTATGTACAAAGATAATGTGCAAATGAAGAATCTTTAATAACGCATAACAAAAAAGTAACACAAGAAATACAAGAATTTGAGAGCAAAAAAAGTATTCGTACAGTAGAAAGTATTCGTACAGTTTATGATTATCTCAGTTCTACTTAGTAACTAATATTTAGTATGCATCCCTTTAGCTTTAATAATGGCTTCTAATCTTCTAGGCATGGATTCCACCAATTTCAGAGTTGTGTCCTTTGGTATCTTTTGCCATTCTTCTAAAATTACTCGTTGTAGATCCGATTTATTAGATATTTTTCTTTTCCTTACTTCTATATCCAACAAGTGCCACAAATTTTCTATTGGATTAATATCGGGGGACTGTGGTGGTGTAACTAGTTGTTTGGGAACATTGTATAACAACCATTCTCTTGTTTTCATAGCTGTGTGTTTTGGGTCGTTATCCTGCTGAAAATAATAATTCCCATTCAGGTTCAATTTAACTGCACTTTCTTCTAAATTATTACGCAACACCTCGATATACATCTTTGCATTCATTATTCCATCTATAAATGCAATATTTCCAACACCACTAGACGCCATACAGCCCCACATCATTACGCTTGCTCCCCCGTGCTTCACAGTTGGTTTAAGATTCTTTTGCTGAAGCTCGGTATTGGGTTTCCTCCACACGAATTTCTTTCCATCAGAGCCAAAAATATTGAATTTAGATTCATCCGAGAAGATAACACGTCTCCAAAATTCAATGGGTTTATTTACATAGGTTTTAGCGAAACCTAAACGTTTTTCTCTATTTGTATTATATATGGCTTATTAATATATGGCTTTTTTCTCGCAGCTCTGCCATATATTTCAGCAGAGTGTAAAACGTTTCGTATGGTTTGAGAGCACACCACCTTCCCTGATGTTGACGCGATATCATTGCGTAAAGTTCGGGCACTTACAAATGGATTTTTTACAGCTTCTTTAATTATACTTCGACGCTCTCTAACCGTGAGTATCTTTGGCCGACCTGTTCGTGGATTATTTTCTGTTGTTTTCGTTGCCTCATATTTCTTAATAATGCACTGTACTGTTGTGAAACTTAAATTTACTTGTTTCCCAATTTTCCTATAACTCTCTCCACGTTTTCGAAGGAAAATAATACGATCTCGCACTGATACAGGTATTTCATTTTTCTTCGTTGTCATGATGTCTGTACAGGGTTCAAGGAAGTACTAACTGCACAGTACACGCAGAGGCTACTACATAAACAAACAATTGTTTACATTTTGGTCAGTGTTCCGACAATACGTGCGGGTTTTTCAAAATTTAGCAGTTGAACTATAAGTGTACGAATACTTTTTTTGCTCTCAAATTCTTGTATTTGTTGCGTTACTCTTTTGTTATGCGTTATTAAAGATTCTTCATTTGCACATTATCTTTGTACATAATAGACTACTAATCGAAATAGTTTTTATTTGTGTATCATTTCTTTAAATAAAGTTATTACAAAAAAACTAGGTGTACGAATACTTTTTTAACCCACTGTATGTCATTCGGTACTGGCTTCAACACCACGAAAACAGTTAATTCAACCTGAGTACAGTAGTCAGTACTTTGCGTTGGTAGCAACAGAACACATTAAACCAACGATTTCGATTGTGAACTTCCATCTTCGAGAAGTACGTTAAACAGTCGTCCGAAGTATATCATGGCAGTTCGGACATTCAACGACGTGACCTTCTATTAACCCTTTGCGGACGAGTGTCGGCATATAGCCGCCCAACTCTCGCGCTGCGGCTAGCGTACGTCTGTCATCGTAAACGATAAGATACGCATGAGTATACTAGCCTAAGAAGTCAAGTTGTCTCTCAACGAAATTAGAAACTTTTGATTTTGGTAGATCAATTAATTAGAGATTTTCGAGATGCTGATCCCAAGCCACCTTCGACTCCTGGAACAGCAGAAAGGCTCAACGGCTTTCTACATATTATTCGGCGAAGTGAGACAGGAAGAAGTAAAGATTGTGTCGTATGCTCGAATCGGGAGGTAAAACGTGGAAGGAGAGAGTCGATGTACTATTGTGCTACTCGGCTAAGCCAACCTTGCACATATGTGATTGTTTTGAACTATACAAAGCAAGAATATAAAACGTTTCATTCGTAAACACGAATAAATTTATTTGTTTATAATTTTGTTAGATTTTATGAAAAATTTATTTAAATAATGCTTCAGTTTTTATAATGCAAACGCGCGACGTGAATATTTTCTTCACTGCACGCTCCGATACCTGTCGAGCGGCTCAGCAGGTAATTAACCCGGCAAAGGGTTAATTATGTATGAACAATTAAAAGACATTACAAAACATTTGTTAAACATATTACAGAATGTTTATTAAGGGCGTTACCGAACGTTTATTAACCATTTGAATCCCAAGCATCGCAATCGCGCTGTTGAGATTTTATGTCGAAAAAATCCAGCACATTTTGAACGTTGTGAACAACTGACGGTGCGTTACCGATTGTCGAAGTGCGCTCAGATTTACTGAAGAAAGTATATCGCACAGCTCCTTTTAATGTAAATAGTACATTTTACAATAGGTAGAATAATACTATAATAATGCAACAATACATTACAAAATAAAAATTTAAATACAAACGCTATTGCGCCGCTTGGTATTTTTCGACATAAAATAAAACAAGCACTATCGCGCTGCTTAAGTCTTTTCGTACTCATTTAGAGAAAGCACGGTTGCGCTATTTGGGATTCTTCGATAGTGTTTTTTCAATACCCCCTGGGATTCAAACGGTTAAAGACGTAACAGAATAACTGACGTCGCGAAAGTACCCCGACAACGTCCTATCAAGAACTATGCATTGCCGCTCCGACTGTCACTTATTTCTCGGCAACGCTCATTCATCAATACATTACAAGTCTTATTTTCAAAACGACCAACGCTTCTTCTGGTACTAGAATCTAATGTTAGTGTATACCTCTTCTGACTTGAGGTTTGATGTTAATATACACTCTCGCACGCAGAATTAATGTTGTGTGAATTCGTTAGAGATGAGACAAAAGATGTTCCGAGCTGTGTCTTCTCAGGGTGTTACCTTCTTCGTGTACGTTTTCAATCTATCCGATCATCGTTGCCACTGAAGTCCACCACCTTTTTGAGTCAGTAAAAAACTCGCTGATTGGTCTTCCTGAGTTTGGGAAAATGCCAATCAGCGATTCGAATTTTATTAAACACTCCTCTTCGAGCCTTTTGCACGGCCGTTGAGGAGGGGTGTTGCGATGATATTTGCGAAGGTGGTGATGGCTGGCAACGACGGGAAGTTCCTCCGAGTTCTAACCAACGGTATTTTAACTGTTTATTGAGTATTGATATATTTTTATATTTTTATATTTTAACCGTTCATAAGTTTATTATGAATACACCGTTTCAGGATGATCTTTTAGAAATCCCCCTTTCACGATACATCTTTGACTATTGAGGACAAGAAAAAGTGAAATAATACAAACTCCAAATTATAAACACCATTTTTTCTCGCCAAGACATAGACTAATCTTTTATCCAGTTAACTGCGATTGACGAGTATACTCGTCAATACACAAAATCGTGCCACTTCTCCATGACGAGTATACTCGTCATCGCTCAATTTTTACGACACATATAGGTGCGCGCTTTCAAAAGAGGGCGTCACAGCTAAGTGGTTAATAACATACGAATCATAAAGCAAAATCCTAAACTCAAAAATAATCTTCGTTCCGCATCCGTGACATAAGCCGTGTAAGAGGCGACAACTGTATTTAGGCATTGTGTGTCTCACATGTAAAAAAATTTAAATTCTTGAAATATTTGAGAACACTAGTGAAAACGCGCCTTAAAGATTATCTGGTTTAGCAATGATCTTAAAAGATATACTTATACATTGAAAATTCCATCTTTAAGCGTCTATTTTAACTAGATAGTAAAACTCACATGTACAGAAATTTGAGATGGAGCTCATGGCTCCACTTCTAATTTTGCATATCTATTTAATACTATAGGTGAAAAATTGCCCGCTAAGGGCATACTTTTCCTTACAATTACATTAATCAATCTATAAAATAAATTAGCATAGGTAAAGGGACTCGTGAGATAGTAGTCTAATTTAGGGTATACAAGTGTAGAAATGCGATTGAGTGGGTACGATTTTGAGAAAGTGTGAAGAATGCTTGTGTTGAACGATAACTTTGAGACAACGTCGGGTCTGAGGAATTTTGGGTCAACGTGACCGAATGCATCGAGTGAGAAAGTTTTACAATTAGAAAGAACGGAAACGAGTGTTTGGAAGGATATATGACGGAAAGAATGCGGACGCGGAACAGAAAGATCGTGATTGTAAGAGGAGCAAGAACGTCAAAGTTGTTAAGTTGAAAAGTTGTTAAACCAGCGTTACTATTAAACCATTTTAACCCTTTTAGTGCCAGGCGTTTTACGGAGTACATGCCACGGGCCGATTTAATATACGCGCTTGTTAAAATTAAAATAAAACTCAAGAATAGGACTACGCGTCTGACTATTAAAATTAAAATAAAACTCAAGAGTAAGACAACACGTCTAACCCCTTCGACGTTACATTTATTTCTGTTTCTTTCTTTTTATAATATCAACCGTCTCTTCGTTACCACCTTTGGCTGAACTTTGCCGCCTTTATTCAAATTTTCCTTCGTTGACAACAATCTAGAAAATGCTTGATGCATGGTATTCTGTGAGCCGGCTCACCTCACAGATGCCTTGAACGACTCTGCGCTAACACGCTTATATGAATAGCTTTATAAAGAACAAAATTCCGAACGTTGGAACTTCTTTCCCCTGTAACCAATAGTGAGGATAGGGCCTGTCGAAAATATTTCGTTATGCCTACAGCAAATTTTTCAGTAAACGGTTTGGGTATAAATTTTCGGTTTTTGCGAATCGGCCCGCTGGTGCTAACAGGGTTAAATATCTCTAAAAACTTTAATTTGTTACACCTACACCTGCCCCCTGCAGGCATCTGAAAATTAATCCTATACAAGTTTACTTTCGTAAAAATACTAGAGGAAAATCATAAAAAATGGGCAAGCGACAAACGTGCTGAACTGGAGCAAAGGAATCGTGCTCAAGATACAAGCTTATCGGACGAGCAATTCGTTTTCCGACTTTTAGGAGTAGTTCATTCTGCTACGCATGCATTACGTGCAGCAATACTTATTTATTTCTCTGGCAGCTCAAATTCGTGAGCGAAACACGAATGGATTACCAAAATCATATTCTTCCAACGAATAAACGCAACAAAAAGCAATTTGACCTCGTTCTAAATATAAATCTTCTACATTTATTAATTCATCAGAGTTAAACGAATCCTCTGACTGTACATAGTGTAGTAGAACCTCCTGTATATGAATGAATAAGGAGATTAAAGGATTCAGATAAAAGAATTTCCGAATTATGGTCCATCTGTACTCGTCAACGAACCGAGCACAAGCCGTGCGGAACGAATGAACCGCCGAAGCACATATTGATAGTATTTTATTATTATTTCTGAACATACAAAACCCATATCAGTATGACGACAGACTTCAAGCATGCAATATGTCGACATACTTTTCATCTTTAATTGGGGATTTAGCTGTCGACGAACGGTTGAAAATACATTTGGTATACTTCGTCAAAAATTACGAATTTATCACTGGAGAGTTCAGACATTGCCTGAAAATATTGATTATATTGTGTTTGCTATATATATTTTGCATAATTTGATAAGAAAGTATAATAGTTCTACAATATGTACAGAGAAAAAAAAGAAATATATATATCTTTGAATATATTTTGATATATAAGACGGATGCCGGACGATGACTGTGTGAAGCCCCTTATCTATCGAACACGTCGAACGCTGTGTAAGGAGGCCCTATCCTTTTACCTACCAGGGCCAGACTGTCTTATCAACATTCGGCGCTCCAGATGACTTTTCACTACTCAGGAATATCCGGCGATCTACATGACTTCACTATCAAGGAACATTCTGCGGTCCACATGACTTTTCATTATCCCCACCACTCGAATATTATACCATTTAAAAGAGCGTCTGAATAAAGAACAGTCAGTTATCGTTTTGACCACCAAGTAAGACGTTACTCTTTTCAAAACCTATCCTCTGAGTTATTCTTACGAGAGTTTCCACGATAGGGTCGAAACATCATATTTAGAACAGTTCTAATCCGAGGGAAATTCCCGTAACAACTGAACGGGTTCATTGAGAATTCGTTGTGAGATGGCATAGCAGCGAAATCAATTTTTCTCAAATTATTACGCAATTGGACAGGATACATTCAGTCAATGAAATTTGCATGTGTATATTAATGAATAATCAGAAATTAAAATACAACGTATCAATACGTAGATGATTCAGTCATTGTGCTTGGCTCATGCTCGACTTTTCAATGAGTATAAATGGACCTTAACAGAACATTTACATCTTCTTGTATTAAACCTCATTCATTACAATGGTTATTAAGAAGGTTAATAGTTTGTTTAAATATTCGTATAACCTATATCTTTTTTACTGTTAAACCTTATAACTTTTTAAATCAGTTATTATTGGATAACACTTTGTTCACGTAATAGAACATCTGGTTGCGGTATTCAGATAATAAGTGTTCGGATAAGAGAGGTTCTACTGTAACGTTGTTAACTGCCAAAGAATACTTAACATTAGAACTATCAAACTAGTTGAAATGACCAACTCATAACTTTTTACGGAACTTCCGCGTGCTTTTGGAAATTTTTCAAAATTTGATGGAGAAATATAAATTGAGATTCCTTTACCTCATATTAAATATTTTTTTATATAATTCGCAGTTTAATTTCTTTAATGCAAATACGAATGCTTCAACCGTCAATAGCTCTAATGTTATTCGAGGTACTATTGACTAAGTTGAGTAATATTAATTAATTTTAGACAATCAACAGTTTTCTGTAAAACTTCCTTTCGCTTTCTCTGTACCAACGGCATCTTTATAAAAAATGCTGAATAAGTTTTTAACATATTTTATTACTACTATAGTAAAATATAATTTCTTGAAAGAGGCTAGTCCTAAAGTAATAAGCCTCAAAATTTTTAATAAGACTCATAAATGACGTCGCTGTTAAATGTTTGATCGTACAAATGTTAATCATTAAACAGGACGTGTGTGGTCGCATAATGCGTATTTCTCGAGAGGCGTTGCGCGAGCCGCCGCGCGAAAACGGTCAAGAGAAACGTTGAAGACGCACCGTAATTATATTATTGAGATTCCCTGACCATGATCGCAGAGCCGTTCATTTGAGCAGTAACCCGCGCGTCCCCTATAATCGTGTTCAAAAGCTGATACTTCCTAGCCCGTTGCACACGTATCGCAGCACAGTGGTCCGAATCGCCTAGAACATGAAATTAATTCATAGTGCTTTTATTTTTACATTACTCACTATAAAAGGAGTGGTTTTACAAGTTTTTTGGTCCACAGAATCTGATTTTGATATCCATTTTTATGTAGAAGGTCTAAGTTGTATTTTAATCCTTTTCAAAATGATTATACTGGCCTCATATGTGACTCATAATTACTTCTCAGATGGTATCAAGAACAATTTATTTATAACAATAACCTCATTATTATTGGAGCACTTAAAATCCAAAAAAAAAATGTGAATAATACCAAAGTTTGAATTAAACGGCGAAACAGATCGTTGGTCTACACTCGCGATATTTTTTGAGTATGGTATTCTCTGTAATATTTCATGTATTTTATGTTTACTTCTTAAGCTTCTTCGGAAAGTCCTCCAATGAATATGATAGCGTTTTCAATAATGTTCGATCCGTGAGTTAGAATTTCATGCACAAAGACCAGCGTGTAATAGCAATTGTACAATTCTACGTATCTTTCTGCAGTTCGTAAGCAGTATTTTTCAAATTCTTTTGTTTTTATTTCATATCCACTATTAATTGTTCGTAAAATCATTATAATAGTAAGCGGGATAAATGAAAATGGCTTAAAATACGTTTGAAAACCGAAAGGATGCGGTGATATCGTAAACCTGACTTAACGGCAAATATATTAATTTTAAGGCGGCTAACAACATTTTAAAATACCTCAGTATAGTTGTACTTCAGTCACCATTCCGGTTATAATACAAAAGCAAACAGCTTTCACTTAATATAGAAACATAACGGTTATCAAGAGATTTCAGCGTTTAACTATCTATTTATTGTTATAATTTTTAGGTCTGCAAGGTTCCGCACGAAATTCCTTTGCAGATATCTTCAGTAGGTTCTAACGAATGCTCTTATGCAAAATGCATCGTAACCTCTCGTAACCTCCGTTTTGTAACCGTCAGTAAATGAAAAAAGCGGGAAAACATAAGGTTTCCTTTAACGATATTTTTCAAAGGATAAAATATGCATATTCTAAAAATTTATACATATTCTTATAGCTGAAAGAACGCTCTTTTAAATGACCTGCTTGGATTTGCCCAAATTCATACTCTGATATAAAAATAACGAAGTAAAGTATGAAATTTTAGAAGAAAAGTGTAATGATTGTAGAACCTGCATTTTTCCTGGTTTTCAAAGCTCTCTCAAGAAATTCTGAATTACTTATGACAACCGTCTTGCATGGCAAAAGTTGGTCCATGGATATAAGAATCTATGGTTAAATTTTCATAGATTTCCAACGAACTTCAAAACTTGAATTAAGTTCGTGTTTTGGGCGATTCGGACTACTGTGCGCCGGCAACACGCAAAAAAGGAAGCGCTGTGCCGTTGCGTGTGCCGATGCCAGCAATTCCCCTCGAATGTGACTAGTGCCGACACTAGACCCCTCTCCTGGCACCAGTTGCTATCTGCATCCGATAGAGAATATTGTAGGTTGATCAGCGTTAACCGTCAACGTTAAAGGCCAGAGAATAGATTGTAGAATTTTGTTTATAAAATTATCATAATCATATATTAAAGTCGTTTTGTGCAAATTGGCAGTCAAGGTTTCAAGGTTTCTTTATTTAACCCTTTCGCTACGGCAGTGTCTTCCGTAGAAGCGTCACCGCTGTACGGGCTCGCGTGCCGCCGAAGTAGCGCCACTGAACGGACCACTGCGCCGCAAAGTATGCATATTGTACTTAGGTAAAGTGGTGTTCGGACGCATATCTTTCTGTGCAGACTTACCATTCTCCGGATCGTACAATACTTTAAGTGTTACACAACAACATATTTTAAGGTTTTCCAATTATTATATCAATAAAAATATATTTAAGAATTCTCAATTACACTTTACAATATCAAATTAAAATTTTCAATAATTTAATTCAGTGTGATAAATCTCAAATGATCTGAGATATCTCGCTGCTATCCTTAGCTTACGTCACTATCGAATGTTTGAAGATATCTCGCTGATATCTCCAGCTTATAATACCACCATTGTCTCTATTATTATTAACTAAGGATCGAACAAAATTACATGCTAATATTTCACTTGTTTTAAACAAATACGAATCAACCAGAGAATGAGACAAATGCCATCGATGTGCATTATGCCTAAAGATAAAAACATCTTTACGATGTCGCCTATAGGCGACACTCGTAGCGAAAGGGTTAAAGGGTGCGAAGAGTGTTCATGTTCACTCTTTACATCTATATCACCATTACATCTATGTTTACAAGTATTTTAAATACTAATCAGATTTCTTAAAAACTAGAGTTTGGCTTTTATCATATATTCTTTTTATAATATAATCTATAAAATTATTAACATGTTATAAATATGAATACATATATATATGGGATATTTACAAGCTTACATACTAAAATCTTGGTCCCTCTTTTTAATTTTGTGAGAATAACAATGTAGAGATATATTTATACATTTATTTTCTAACACTAAATTTAATCTTAAATTGTTTGTTTTCTTCGGCTTTGTACTTTGAATAATTGCACCTATTGTACTATTTAGGTCTTTCTTTTTCCTATCCTATCCTGTCCCAGATTGGTAGTCGAGTGCGGGTAACGACAAAAGTCGTTTTCTATCAATTATTGACGGATTATTGTTATTGGGCTTTTATATTGTTTTTACGATAAGGTCAGGTATACATAAGCATAAAACGTGTGTTGCAGAAATGCATTCTTATGAATCCACTTTGCTGACGCTGTCAGAGTTTGGCAGGAAAACACCCGCGCAAGATGTGTTTGTTAAGTAAATAAATTCGTAGACAAATGATGATTGGTTTAAAATAACGATTACACTAATTTTATCCAGCTTCATTGCCCTTTACTCTGTACACAGAGTGTTAATCTACTGCTGGGCCGAAATGAAAGGGCTGATTCTATGCGTTGGGATAAGACGAAAATCAAGAGTGACGAAATTTCGTTAAACGCTTCGTTAATTAGTTATTAGCAATTAAAGATTGCGCAAAATTAGGCAATCCGCCTTGCACTGCCGTCCGTTTAGCTGACTACGCACAGGCCATCTCAGGACCGTATCGGTATGAATGTTACACGCTTACCTCGTGGGGCGCAAGAAAACTTGTTTGTCACTCGAACGTCGGGTGATGCAAAATCAAAACTGCGGTTACTTTCCAAAAAGTATTGAACGAATGTTGAATAACATTAAATCTAACAAAATCCACAACAGCATATTAGAACTCGCCCGTTATGGTTTTCGAGTAAAGACAAAATTGTAGACGGATAACAAGAACTGAGCTGATAACAAGAAAGTGTTATGTAACGACAATGTCACAATTCAAAGGTTGCAATAGATAACAAACAATCGTGAATGTGTTAACAAGTGACATCCACAAATTTATAGTTTCTTTCATTACTGTTGATTCCACTGTCAACGAATTTGTAGTTACTCGTATACGTTACTTCTGACACGAATAAACGGATATTCGAATAATCAGCCTGAAAGTACCAAATTTGTGATTATGTTACAAAGCAAACAAAAATTAAGCGATTGTCAAGTATGGATGTCTTTTACGTGAACGAATAAATATTTACATTTGTTATTAAGAAAAGTACAGAGTAAGAATAAATTAAATTAAGTTCTTAAGTACAAAGTTTAAATACATTCGTGACGTAACTCAACCTACATTCGAATAATTGATCTTTTAAATAACGAAAATTTAGAAGATTAATATTCTAATAATCGAAGTTCAACTATATTTATGCAGACGGTTAATCTCATACGGCTTAATATACATTTAAATAACTGAAGTTTGATACTAGAAAATTACATATCATTCTATTATTCGAAAATTCTTTCATCCGAATACTTTTATCTCCTTCTTATTTCGTACATGAGAGGCTCTACCGTATAATATCAAGAACCAATCAAAGATGTTTGCAAAACGGACATTTACCCCCGCGAAAAAATAACAATCTCACAAAACTCGTCATTCGAGTAGAATATTTTTCCAAAATATTCCCGAAGCTTGAATGGCGAGAAAGATTCGACCAAGTTAAGTACTTCTATCGTACGTTGGCATCGATTTCGCCGATGATAAAGCGCACAGCCCCGTCGACTCGACGGCCGGTTACTTAGCATATTAATATCTTTTGGCCCCGGTTACGTGCCCCACGTATATCCGGATTCCCCTCCACTTGGATTTCTTCGACCCCCCCTCCCTCTCAAAAATGAACGGGAAACCCTTGAAGCGTAACCCGTTGCTTCGAGTTATTCCGCGGTACAAATTATCGATAAACCCGCGATCAGACAGCAGGACCGAGGGGAACTGTTTATTCAACGCTCTGAGCAAAACGACAACGAGATTCGTACCGCGATGAAATACTAGCGGAATTACCGTTTAAGACTCCCCGATCCTAAGGGAGAACGAACTTTTATTTCGCAACGGTATCGCTCGGTCGCGTGAGCTACGAAGAAAGGACGCCCGGCGTCGCCGACGCTTTAAACGGGGCTCTATCTTTCTTCGCTAATCATCTCGGATTGATATATCTGCACTACTTCCGCCCCGTATCTTCCCACTTTTCCTTTTTTTTCAGCTCCCGTCCCGCCAGCCGCGCGTTTCATTAATAATTCATGTCGGCGCTGCGTCGAATTCAAGCGCGGCGTAATCACGGATAAATTATATTCACGGGGCGAGGGCGAAGGTTCTAAGGAGAATTAACGTCCCCCTCTCCAACGTAGAGGTTGCGGAATGCTTGGAATTTGCCGGGCTACTCTGGACCACGGAATAATGACAATGGCGACTCCCTTTTTATTTTACGATGATCGTTAATATTTTTCGCGGCGAACATCACGGATGCACGACCTCGTCGATAACGCGAAGACCTGTTAACCCTTTACAACTCCTACTCACTTGGAAGTTAAGTACATCTGTCTGTTGTACATGCATCTATATATCTTTCGAATCCAAGTTTAATTATCGAGTGCTGGGTTACTGTAATCTATTCGTACACCATTTTATTGGCATTGACCGATTAATTATAGCAATTATTATTTCTTAAATTTTAAATTTAAACGAAAGAATTTTAAAAAGATTTTGCTCTTAATTAGAAACATTGCTCGTAGAAGGTTAACTGGAAATGGAATGGAATATATTGATAATAGGTTCAAAACCTGGTTGAATAGTTTTAAATACAGTGGCCACAAAAGGTATTTGTATACCATTATTTCTATTTTCGTATCTACTCGTACCTATAAATTAATGAGGATTAAGTATATTAAGCATTTTATAATTTGATAGTAGTCTTATATATGTGCCCATAATTATGAAAGTGGTCTAAGTCAAAATTTAAAAAAAAAACGAGTTTATCAGTTATTTCATACCACATTGTTTTAAACTAAATTAATTCAATCTAATTTTCACGATATTGTCAAAAATGAACCATTAGATTAGATAGTGGTTGTTATTTCAACATTATATGGAATTCATTTAGTGTTAATTACAAAAGTGGTATAACTCAAACATTTAAAAAAATTGAGTTTATCAATTATTCCAAATCAGCCGACGACAATAGTAATAACGATGGTAACACATTCTTTGAATGAGAAACGCAAATTCACTCTTGTGAATTTGTGAAAAACGAACCGTTACATTGTGTTAGCCATTTTACTATGTTGACCAAAAATATACGGAAATATTAAATTACTTCCATTATACACCACCACTAGACCAGTAACAGAAGAAAAACATAAAGTTATTATGTGTTTACTACCCTACATCCCTCCAGTTTTTTAGGAACCTTTTAAGAATCTCAAAACTCATAATGATAAAAACCTAAAATGATAAAACTGGATTACTTTTCAAAAATAATTACTAAATGTTCATGAATTATTTCATTCAAATCATTTTTTCTAATAAAACTCATAGTTTCTTATCGCTTTAAGTCATTTATAGGTCATTCAGTTAATTTTGAAAATGGTCTAAGTCAATCCAAACTTTAAAAACAACATTCTCGTACGAGATTCATACAAAATTTCACATTCATAATAAATTTTCAATAATTAAGACTAATAAAATTCTAAATTAAAATGTTGCAAAATATAAAAATATTTTTTAGCTTATTTAAATGTAATCCATTAAATATCTCGAAACAAGGAATATATGACTTAGACCACTTTCATAATTATAGGCACATATATGCATTTGGTGTTATAAAAATCAAACATTAAATGTGATTAAAATTATGGGTGTATAGAAATACGTTTTGTAGCTGAAAGATTAAATATATTCATGTGTGTCAATGTCGCTCAAAAGGAATACTTATCTTCCGTTACCTCTAAACGGATATCATTACTCGATTTTCATTTCATTTGCAACAATTCATACATCACGTGACGCAATCAACGCGAAATGATCAGAGATCACGGTTTTGGATGTATATTGAAGATACACGTGTACATGTGTAGCCAATATAATCGTGTTTCAGACCATGTACTTCTAAATGCACGGATACAGGAATAGTGATATACACGAATTCACGTGTTATAATACGACGCTTGATGTTACAGTTGCAAAACCTTCGGTTCATATTTGCATTTGACTTTTGTAATGTTTGTGTCGTAAATTGAAACTCTGCTTTTCTATAGTATGTAGTTGAAACTTATTGAAAAAGCGTGCTTGTGTTAATGTACATTATCCCCTTAGCCTACACGATATCTGCCAATTGCGCGAGCTGTAGTAAACAAGAAATTCGGTAGCGCGTCGTGCCATTCAACTGTTCAGCCGTGTACCCGAACTTGTGCAAAATGTATACTTTTCATGACATATATTTCAGTGCAACGAACGGAATTGTGAAATAATAAACAATGTTTAGGTACAAATAGTAATTTTAAGACGTCTAGGGTGTAATTATAATTAAAGAAATGATATTCAATGTGGAATAACTCCAATCGTTTGTTCTAATAATAATACGCGGCATCTTATGCACAAATTCCACACCACGAGTCTGACTCGTGGCTTTTGTTTATGACACAAATTCTTTACTACGAGTCAGACTCGTGGTTATAGGCCAAATAGTTAAAAGTGTATTATACATATACTACCACCGACGAACTGTGCGCGAGCCAAACACAAATCAAAAATACGATTATACCGTCAAAAACGCATAAATAGTATTTTGCCACTGTTTCCTAATATGTGTAATATGTGTTTAGCTAGGTCTCGATTCGTCGATAGCATAAATACACCCTAAAGATTCATTTGCACTTACACGACGGATCGGCAACGAGCCGAATTCGCGAATTGGTAGCGTATTGTCATTATTTCTGTACATTTCTTTTCCTTTATTCATAATTACTAATTATTCATCAAATGTTGACGTTATATCACGAACAACAGTCGAATAAACCTCGTTTGTAACCCGTGAAAGAAACGTTGACAACGATTTGTCAGTTTGTTAACGAATTTATACAGTTCTCGTTCGGTATTCATTCTATCAAGAATTTGCTTAAGAATAACGTCTTATCTAATTCATCGCATGGAAAATATATGGATCCGCAATATAAAATGCAAATATGGAAGAAAATTAGAGAACATTGCAATTTTTTTCCTTTTCTTATTCATCTTTCCTTCTTCCTTTAACGCGATAGCAACTGCAGCTAAATCTTCGATTGAAAAGAAAATTAATTTACCATATACTCACTCTGGTTATTTTTTTAATACCTATAATATAGACAAGATGCTATCGACTCATTTATTGACTTTGCAGTTACTGGCCTCGTGCTCGGTCTGTTATGTATAAATTTCTTTTTATATTTTCCTTTATTATTTGTGTCTATTAAAAAAAATATATTTACAAATATTTATATAGCAGTCAGTAGCGTTTGACTTTCATTACTTTTAACGGCAAGTACTGTTATGTATAAATGAATCTTGACTCGTGTTTATTTCGATACACTGTTTAGTTTGTGTATTTCAATATCCATGTATCGGTGCATTAAACAGTACATGGACTTTATCATGAATATATTAATTAGACGTGAAACGGGGATTTCTAGAAATGATCCGTGCACCGAGTGTTACTAGTCGCCGAGCATAATGCATCTCCCTTCGGTGTGCCCGTAACGGTAATCAACGGGCGCCGTGTTGACTAGTAAAGTTCCGCGTCGTGTTCAGAGCTTGCCACTCCTCGACGTCATTCGTGGTGGTCGACGAGTTCGCGTGTTTCCCTGGCGTGGACCGCAGTTTTCCCGGATTCCCGTTCAATCTAAGTTAGCAGGTAGCTGCGAGCAACGCGCGAGCGTAATCCGGAAAGAGAATCCGGCGCGTGGAAGAATTTCGTAACATGGCCGCCTAAATCCGCGCGAAAGGGAACGCGCCACGTAACCTGTTACCGCCATTTAACGGAACGTCTGTTACGCAATCGCCCAGGATTTCCACGCGGTTTCAAGCGTACGTGAAAGTTAAACGAATCCTCGTTTCATTTCGTTTCGTTTCGTTTCAATTCCTATCGTTCCGCGCAGTTCCGCGTTTTCATCAACTCGTCGAAGCTTGAGCAACTGTAAACTCGTCGCTGGAACGATTGGCTCGTTTCGAATACAGTAAGGGTAAAAGTTAAAAATCAAAGAATCGATAAAAATATGTTAACGAACGAAATGCCCTACACTTTTGTACTAATTGATAAATAGGACATTTCTTTGTTAGTAATATGTAAATCACGGATTCTCTATATTTTGGGAAACCTGATTAAAAAAATGAAAGTAGTGAAAATTTATTTCACACTCTAAATATTATACTTTGATTATTTACTTTGACTATTTCTCATATTTTCGCACAGAATATTCGATGTCTATTGAGTATTTAAATTTTTAATAAGCGCATAAACATTTGCGAACAGAAAAATGCAGAACAAAGTTGATAACTAAAAAGCTTTGTTCCCCCTTTAAAATTAGAAATTTTCAAAAATTAATGATAGGAAATTTGAATCAGTACCGCAAGTGTCAACCGTTAATGCCATATTAACGTCAATTTCATTGATGGTTCGTATCATCCTACTGTTACCCTTTTACTATTAGGCATCATTTTTTACTAGATTAGACACTAGTTAGTTAACTATTTGCACTCGAAAGACAATTTTCTGTATCAAATAAGGCACTTTCACAAATAGTCATATTTAAAATTTCGGCGTTATAAGCAAATTCTGGCACTGTTTAATTTTAATATTTTGCATTTGAGAACTTTTAAAGATAAGTAGCAGTACAGCGGGTTAATCTTACAGGTTCCGTCCTGTTATTTCAAAGATTATATTTGTGGCGACACCGTAGGAACCCTCGAAGGAAAGTTTTATTACTTAAATATTCATGGGAACTTCTCTACAGCTAAGGGACACATGCCCTTCTTATCTGGGCCTCAAACATCGAAATGTCCGAGCGCGACATCGAGTCCTATGTCCGCTCGAAGGCCCAGGCTTCGTTCGAAGATTTTCTAGAGAGCCACCACCTCGATAAAGTTTCGCAGACAGCCCTTTCTGGAGGGTTACTATATTAATTGACATTTTTGAGGACGCCAGAACAGACAGTATTCGGCAGTCCGTGCGGCGTATTTTATCTCACTGAGGCAAGCATCAATAAAGAAAAGTCTTGTTGAGTTTTACCATATTTTAAGGACATTTATTAAAACACCACCTTCCTCCCATATTAACCCTTAACAAACGAGCGCACTGTTCTAAAATTATGACCAGTAGGTCGAGGGATTTTTAGGAAATTAAGTGCTTCATTTCCAGAGCGAGAAAAGGTGCATAATTAATATCGCTTTATTGGATTTTATGAAAACTTACAGTAATAATAGGTAGTATATGAAAAGATATGTCCATACAAAAGAATACTAAAGTGAAAATTTCAGAAAAATAATAGGATTTGAAATGAACAAATAAATGCGTGTATGTAATGTATAGATTTGTATACATTTATAAATTTATTTTTTGTAGGTTAAAGATATATTTATACAAAATTACTTATATTTTTTTGGGTGTGGTACTTTTCTTTGCCATATTTTATAAGGCTTAAATCATGGATAGAAAAAATAAAAATAGCACGCATGTACGCACGACTTCGTTTCTCTTTTTTCTAACAGATAGTGCTCCGAAAATGACGATAACAAACTTTATTGACCGTATATAAAACGATGTATTTTCGCACAATCCTTGGAGAGGAATCAGAGGAATGCGCTCCAGAGCGCGACAAAAAACAATTGCCGATCGCCCTTAATTGTTACATGTATAATTAAGGCCAAACCTAACAGATTTCCTAAAATATCACGTCATGCCGCGTGTATGACGGCATTTGATTTTTTTAGAATATTTATAATGTCGCGAGTATGGCGGCATTCGTTCGTTAAGGGTTAAAATTGCATAAGCGATTGAATTTTTCAAGGCGGGACCGCGCAAAATGAAGAAAAGCAACCGACCACCAGTGAATGTTACTAGCCAATCGTTATACTGTTAATCGCGGATAGCCAGAAATTCCAGCAACCCGTGAGAATAAATTCGAGAATAAACGTTCTCTTGGAACGAACGAAAGGGATGGAGTGACCATCTGTACGTCACTCCTGAAAAGATGGATGGACCGTAGTTGGTGCATCGATGGAGTATCAAGTAGCTGGTGGTAAATGCGCGAAGCGGAAAGGGCGGCCCAGTCTTAACAGATGCATCCTGCAAAGGAGAGGGAAGCCATAGAGGATGGTCCGATACGTTTCGGCTGTACAACGGTACACCGCGATATCCCTTGGGGAAAGGCGGATACGGAGATGGAAGCAGCGTTCGACGCGCATTTGTTGGATTTCCGGGAGGAGGTGAACGGTATAGATACCTTCAGCTCGTGCCGCTTCTGAGAAAGAAACTCGGGGATCTTCATAATCCCACTTTAATGGGTCCGTTCGCTTCTGTTTTCCCGTAAACACATTCCATTCCTCTTAACGGTTTTAATCTCGACGAAAAATTAACTTCCAGTAATCTCCCGTTAATGAGTTTTTGAACGAGGCGAGGAAAGAGAGGGGATCACTGAGAATTGGTGCTTGATCGGGGGCAGGGGCGGGTAGAGTATTATCTGTATGTAGCTTGTGCGAAAA
This sequence comes from Tetrapedia diversipes, assembly GCA_033822845.1. Taxonomy (NCBI): domain Eukaryota; kingdom Metazoa; phylum Arthropoda; class Insecta; order Hymenoptera; family Apidae; genus Tetrapedia; species Tetrapedia diversipes. The sequence continues at coordinate 195,727 of JAOPTO010002403.1, read as the reverse complement.
TCTGTTGCTAGACTGTGTGCATCGTACAAAAAATTCCTCTTGTTTCTTCCTTAAACTCATCGAATGTTTTACGCTTTCGCAGTTACAATGCACGTTTATCAAATTGATTGATTGAGTTTATGATCTTCACGAGAAGTCCATTTAGTCTCGTTTCTATTAATCAAGTTAGATGAATTTGACTTACTTGTGTTCTAAAGTCTGTATTCATACTTAATTTATAGTTGTTTGAATTTGAAACTTTCTAACCTAAAATGATATCATAGGAAATGATATAAAGTCAAGCGAAGAAACAGATGGAAGGTACTCAATTTCACTCGAAACTTGAATGAATATTTTAAACCAATTGTGGTAACAGATTCGTATTTACAAGCTAGCTTAAAACTGCTTAAATTCAAACCTTTTGAAGTAAAGTAACACAGCTAATGAGATTAAGTAAAAAAATGTCGAAAGGACCTTGAGGTCTTCTACTTCTGCTTGAAGTTTGAAAGAATACTTTAAATAAAATGAAATAAGAAATTCGTATCAGCAAAGTAGCTTAAAATTATTTGACTTTAAACTTCTTGAAAATAGAAATTAAATAGAATACTGCCACTTAAGTGAAATAATAAGCCGACGAAGTGATCTCGAATTATTTGAATTTAAATAACTTGACTAACACGAGAAAAATTTTACTTCTTGCCCGTTGGCCCGGATACTTTTCAAGTTATCGAGCAGAATACACGAGAAGCCAAGAGGAACACCAAAAACGCGGCCAAATCCATTTGGCCCGGACATACTATTACCCCGCTTTGGCCACGTTCTGGATACCAAGGTCGACTTCGAAAGGTTTTCGGGAGCGGATATATAATCGACTTGTTATCGCTCGGAGGATATCATAACATGGCGCCGAGTGAGCGTGTTCTAGCATCCTCATTGTTTTTCCAACAATACCTATTATCCCTTGGGTAATGTTATGCTTGATTGTATCATGATTCGCGTGGCCATGAGAAAGCCGGAGAACGAACATTTTTCGCAATAGTACTATATGAGAAATTGCTGACCGATATTCTCAATGACCTGATTTCTATCACAGTCTTGGCGAGCTACCTAAACTTCCTGTTGTTCAGTGCCGCGCTGAATAAGTAATACATTTTTAATACGTCCTTATCGAGTTTTATATGCCCGGTGAAATTTGCAGTGAGTCACAATACTTTTCATTGCACTGTAGTCATTATTAGATCCTGGGTTGTTGTGCATTTATTGAAAATTCAAACGCGTAAAAAAATGCACAGTGCAGTTAATCTGTATAAATATTACAAATTTTCACAAAAATTCTGTTTCTTTACCAATCCCCATTAAAATTTAAATTTACATGAAAATCTGCAATCTAGCTATTATTATGGACTAACAAATGTTTAATATAAATCATGATTTTCATTTCTTTTAAATATTGTGCGATAATATATCCTTGTATAGTAAATTGTTAAAATATAACTATTAAAAATTTTTAATTGTTTACTATTCTCACAAATATGAAACCCTTTTTATATTTCGCTTTTATAGAAACAGCAATATACGGAAAAATTGCGGCAGTAACCTTGGACGAATTTAGTTTTAAGCTATTGCATAAGACTATTAAAATTTGCCAAATTTTTCTTTAAGAAGTTTAAGTTTCATAATATTCACGAGCTAATTTACATCAATTTTTTGAAATATCGAAAATAAGAAACAAGGTATGTCCAACATTTTTGTAGGATTCTTCCACGGAATAACCGTTGGAAAGACATCGTGTTTTCCCGTAAAATAGTCGTTACAAAGATGACACGGCTTGCCGCCGTGTCGATAGTCAATTGTTTTTGGTAAACTTGTTGCGACCGGCAAATTTAGCGGCAGTCGTTTTCTTGCGTGCATAAGAGAAAGAGTCGCGGAAAGCAGTGCCGCTCAGATTCTTATTCTTTTTCTTGCGTGTGTTCAAATAAATTAACTTTGTTGTGTGTTTTTCTTTTAATAAACTGTAAACTCTCTTTGTTTATGACTCGTGTGTTTTTTCCCTTCACCCTCATATCCTACATTTTCTAATTGATGGATTCAACGATGTCCTCTGATTTTTCTAGAAGTAAAAAATGATACAAGCATACGGCAAGAGGCACGATCGAGGCATTGCGTTTTTCTTTAAACGATATTGGACTCCAATAGCTCTAGGAACTTCGGAGCCGGCGAACAAGACTTCTCGGACGCGAATGCATTAGAAACATGGATGCACACCAGGCGAATGCACGCTCCACCGTGCGTGGTGTAACTTATGTTCCCGTGGAAACGCGGTCCTTTTCGCACATAAGATTTCTCTGGAGATTCAACGGGGATGATTTTAATTAAATCGCCCGTGTGTCCCCGCCAACTCCGTTGTCATTATGAGAGCAACGTTTAGAGTAACGAACTAGTCCACGTTGAATCTGAAACACTGGTGATAGCGCGACAACGAAATGGTAATTCTTTTAAAATGCCTCTGAGCAGCAATGGGATTGACTATAATGTGAATTTACGAATGTGAGTTATATCAAATATAACAGCTTCACTTCGTGAAATTTGAATTCTGCTCGTAAAAGGTTATATTTCACGATATATACTCACTTTAGCGAACATTTATAGAGTTTGAGAATGTCCAAGGTAGTTTGATGAAAATCCTTGGAATTTCTGACCTTAAATACCTATATCTGATGACTATCTTTTTATTTATTGTATTCACGAGTTACTATTGTAGAAGGAAAAGAATCGGCCGTTCTCGGATTGCCTAGACCAGGTAAACGAATCTAGAATCTTTTGCTTGCCGACCGACTGCTTTAACCACTAAGCCAACCAGATCCAATCCGCAACTCTTCTTCTCCTAGTCCATTTAATAAACCCATATCGATAACCGGACGTCGATCCTACACTATTTGTTCACATTAACATGAGAACTCACATAAACACGTTTAATAATTTCATTACTCGTTCTGTTTATCAGTCACTACTGATTGAAGTAAATGTAAACTCGCATAATAATTATAATACACTGAATAATTTGCGCCTTATTTATTCCTATATAATAGCTACCACTTAATAACGTTAACATAACCTCATATACCTGTTATCTTAGTCAAGCGTCTACTATACTGATCAACGAAGAGGTAAATCGCCATTAGTGTCAAGCGTCAAATGTGATACTCGAATACCGAAAGATCATTTAGGTTTAACCAGTTTAATCTTTAGTTTGAACATACAGAAAGAAATTATATTTCTACACCCATACCACATACATTTTTCAAAACACTCATAAAGGATTTGAACTTGCCACGTCTAATTAACTTGAATCTACTTAAGCATACAACTTCCCCTTTTCGCGGCACTCATAAGCTATTCAAAGCTACCCAGTCATATTCTAAGCTACTGGCAATATGTATACCCCATCCTATTTCCAGTGACAAAGTGATCGAGTATAACGTTGGAGATGAACGAAGGGTGGAAAAGTAGGGGACATCGGTGTACCCGGAAAGGGGCAGATGCAACTCGCGAAAGAAACGGAGCAAGCGATATAACGCGCGGAAATGGTATTGCGGGGAAACGAAAGAAACGGTACGGCGGATGTGTGTGCAAGGTATTCCGCAGTAATACGTTCGCCTGCAGCGGCCCTGCACTCTGTTTACCCCCGACAAATCCCACTAGACACGATATTATCCCTCTTATATACCCTCTCGTGCCGTCATCCAGCGGGATTCTACGAGTAGAAGGCTGTGCGGCTTTCCGAATACCCGGGAAACGATTCGTAAAACGACCCGCATAAAGCTTGACATCGTGGTTTGCGACCTTGTTGAGATCTATGCGATTTGAATCGTACGAGAGCGGAAAGAAGAGCAAGGGAGGTCTGAGGAGAGCTCGGAACGCCTCTATTTTGCAGAGAAAAGAAAAATCGGCTCTTCTATATGGACCTGGAATTACCCGACGAAATAGTTTGTTTCTTACATAGCCGATGAGAATGAATCGAAGAACTTCGATTACCCTGAAGGTTACTTAACCAAAATGTTGATTATAACGCAGAACTAGCCATAAATCATTACTTTTATTATTTTTCCTTCGTGATTAATACTTGAATTTAGTTAAAATTTAGTTCAATTATGTAAGCATTATAATAGATAAACAGGATCGCAGGGTAATATACCTGAATTTGAAAATAGTAATTGTAATTGGTAACCGTAGAAAATGGTGATAGATGAAAAACTGGGTATAAAGAGGTAGCCATATTAATTGTACTAGCTTTTCCATTATTCATCGGTAGTACATTTGGGTAGTTGCAACAATTTTAAGTTTTTCGGATAGAAATATAGAAAAAAGACTCTTTAAAAAATAAAAATGTATGCAGGTACTTCTTGTAGCTTTACAAATTTTTATCCAAACTGATCTTTGTCACCTTTGCTACGTTCAGCTCACCGCAATTCTTTTATAGAATTTAATGGTGCTATAAATCCCACTTTATGCCCAATCGCAATGTTGACTTTTGAACGTTGATTAATGTAAAATTAATCGCTACTAACCGGGTTGAAATAACGTGGTGAACAACGAATTTAATACTCAACCCTTAGTTTATTTAAATCCAATGATTACGTGCGTTGTAAATTGTGGTTTCAACGTTTTTTCTGATCTTCTGTTCTTTCTGACTTAGTTTTATAAACTTGTGCAATATATGGTTGGTTAACACTATTCCTACCACAACCGGTCAAATGACCGTTTGTAAAATTTTGAGTAGAATTTCATAGATACAATATAATTGAATCGCATTTAAACTTTAGACTTTTCCTCGAATATACGTATAATACAATTTTTCAATATTCACTTCTTTCTTCATTGTTTATTTTTTGAGAAAAATTTGTAGTCCGTCTTACTTGGGAATGTCGCGGTAGGAATAGGTATACGTGAACTGTCGGTAGGAATAGTGTTAAAAATATTACCTATGGGTGGTGGGGAGTGTCGTGTCGTTAGCAATGACGAAATTGTGGGTGTATCTTTCCGAATGTGGTGATGTGGTGTGGAAGAGTTGGTTTGAAAAACATTCGGAACATTTGTTTAAAGTAGTCGCCAACCGAGCCTTTTTACTGTCGTAAATTTCATCAAGTGATTTCAACTTGACGCGATTGAGGGTTCTTCAGGAATGCAGTAATAAAACAATATCTCTTAAATGTTGGGCCGTAAAATTAAACAATCAACACTCGAACAATCAACGTATCTCACAATTTACACAAGTTGGAAACTTGACTATCACAAAATAGTCAAGGGAAAAAGGAACAATTCAAATGTGCAACGCGACACTAAATAAGCAAACCGATGAAAATGTCAAGCGTTCAGAGTGTTTTCCACTCGCTATCAGTCGTGCGATCATTGATCTGTAACTTAGGAAAAGGAGAGAAAGATTAGAGGCAATAGAGCAGGTGAGCAAAAAAAAGATGAAAAGTAACGATAATGACACGCGCGAAATAAAGTGGTGTTGGCTGGTTGAGCGGTCGAAAAGTCGAGTGTGGCCAAGCAACATCGGCTTAGCGAATAACGAAAACGCGCGGCACACGGTGAAACGAGACTCGTTTGCGCGAAAGCGTAACAACTCTTCCGGTCGACGTACAGGCGTCGAGTTAAGTTGGCGTGGTGGCCGCTCGGAGCCGAGCACTTTACAGGTGGTTTACATCGCGTTTAAAATGCCGGTGTACTCGGTCAGATTTATCGACGTGTGATGGGGAAAGAGAGGAAGTAAGAAAGAGAGAGAGAGAGGAGGGTCCCTGGCAACGTGCCCTGACCTCAGTTACCACCTTCGTCTTGTACACTACCAACAAAAAGTTTAGTAACACTGAAAGAGTTTTTAAAAATCTGTTACATTCCTCTATGTTCGTTCGTAGTGTTTCTGTAGTTCATTTTACTCTCTAACACTGTGATTACGTGAAATTATTATACAAATCCTTAAGATTCCCTTTTGTAATCATAGAGATAAAAAGTAAGGATTAATAATACAAACTGATTGAAAAAAGAATTATAAATGAATTGTTTTACTGATACAACGTTGGTTCTTAATGGGTTAATAATAAATGAAACGGTATCGTGCAATGCTTTTAAACATTAATAATCGACTCTTAAACATAAAATAATTATATTACCATTTTTTCTTTAAACCACAAATCTTTAAGATTCTTCATATAAATTTTACTAAATTTCAAAACTTCTTGTAAATAGTTCCACATTATTTACAAAAGTAATTATCCTTTATGGCGCGAACATCTTTTCTTCGCCTTTTCATTCAATTTGTCCTATAAACATACTACCAATAATAGGCCAACTTTTTTGTTATATTTACTTCTTTTTGCCGACTTTTCAGTAAGTGGTGTTAAAATTGACCTCACTGTATTCTGCTTCGTTGCTTAAATCACCGACCGCATAAAATCAACTATAAACGACCCTTTTTCTCACTAGCCTATCCTTTCACAGTTATAGTACTTTCAAACTCTTTGTTCCTGTTGTACATCACACAGATGTGCGCGTTGGATAAAACAATATACAGCAACCCGTTAAACGTGAATTCACAGCTACCTTTAAACTCGCCATGGATAGCGATTACGGCGACAGGTCTGAAAAAAATTCATATATTCTTCTATAGGGATGGGATCACTGATGAAGGATGAAAAGGCTAATGTTTAGAGGTAATTGAAAAGATAAGAAATGGTGTGCGATAAATGATGTTTAACATAATTACTGAAATGAGAGAAATGTACAGTCTCATTAATGAATATTAGAGTACATATGCAAAATTAAGTAAATTTGGAAAATTATTAGAAAATTATTGGAACCTCTTAAAAATTACCGTATTTGAAACTACGGGCTATGAAAAATTGGATATGTTCTAGAATATCCTCGAAAAATGAAAGGTACTAAGAAGAAAATTTGGTAAGAATTATTATTTGAATTGACATTGGCATGGTATCTGTAAATTTAGTGATGGAGAAAATTTGAAGATCAAATTAATTCTTTTAAATAGAACTCTAAAGTTTCTTATTGATGCTATAAAAGTTTCAAATAACTGAAATGCGATCAATGAGTAAATTAATTATATAAATAACTAATGTTTACTTCAATACATATTTCTGCCAATATAAAATTTTAATGATAGAATCTACGATTCCTACATCTTATAAGATTCCAATAGACATCTTAATCCTTATGTCAATTTCCATATACCTGTCTGTGTAATAAGCTCTAATAGTGAAACCAATTCAAGTAACTAATTGATTAATGACAAGGTACAGAGATTCCTACCCATTCTCATTAATAGATTCAAAGCATGTGATTAACAGACACATTACGAAGACGTTGCATTCTAATCATGCTGTTTAATTGGTGAGTTAACACACTGCGTTATACTTACTACAAAGTACAATGTTGCAATAACGAAGAAATATTAAACGACAGCTTCGAAGTTGAAGCTTAACACGAACGAGTGCGTTCGTCAAGTTAGACGTTTCGCTCAGAATTACAATTAACAGGGAAAAACTTATGAATACGCCTTAAAGGGTCGTGCCGCCCGCAATTTCCGAAGGCCGCCCACCTTTTCAAAAGTTTTCGCGCCCGTGGCATACAGACGTGCTCGAGTTATCGCTAACGAACCTCCCAGCAGAGAGTTTAAAAAGTTGATTCGCGAACCGGTCCCTGAGGAAATTTGTCTTCTGCTCGGATACCGACGCAACATGGCTCAACTTCCGCCGGCCAATTGTCATACACACGTTGCTATATCATGTACAACCCTGTTCATAAATTCGTATTAGCGCGCCGATGCTAGGTATTGTTTAATACATCATAGATTGTGTAACTTTTATTAGTCTTATGGCATCGCATTAGCAGAGATGTATGTTGAGATACACTGCTGTATACAAACTTCAGAATTACATTAGTAAAACAACAAAAAGGCGCTTTTCTATTTTACAAATGGATTTGAAAACAGTCACAACTAGTTTGATTCTATCATTAATTTAAAAGAATTAGTTAAGATTTAGTAATATCAATTAATTTAAAATTTAACGTTTTTTATGATTCTGTCTCCAGCTAAAAGATTTTAAGAATTTTCTAATAATCCTTGAGATTTGCTGAACTTTATTTCCATATCTTAATATCTTTGAACGAGGCTGCGTTTATCGATGAAAGTAGTGCATAACCAAAAGTTAAGTAAATTGGTTGATTAATAGCTTAGACCACTACACTTCTTTTAATTCTGCAGAAAAATATTGAGAGACAGAATATTGCCAATATTACTTCCTCGATAACCAATTTTATTGATTACAGATGGAGACCATAGGGAATAACATGATAAGTCCATTTTTATTGAATTTCCGATTTTTATGTCATTTAGTAATTAAAGAGAATATAGAAGAGAAGACGAATTTATCAAGTCCAAACATGTATAAAATGTTCTCTAAAAATAGATGTACAAGAAGAAATTGTATAAGTCAGATAAATCGATTAAAAGAATTAAATACTAATTTAATATAGATAATAAAATTCGGTAGCTTTACAAAATTTTGTAAAGAATTAAGGCCTAATGCTAATGCAAGGATAATTCCTTTTTAATTTCAAGAAAATAAAGAAAATCCATATTTAATTCCAAAATCAAATAAAAATACTGAATAGCGTTTTGAATATTAAAATTACTCGATTATGAAAAACAGAAAATGTGAATTATCATATCTTTTCGCATAACTTTCAACCGTAACTTTACGGCCATCTTTTCACCTTACAAATTAGAATTTGTCAGCAAGCTATTGGCTTAAATCGATCGAGCTATACTTTTCAGGCTCCATCGTGATTGATTGAATTTGACGAGCAAAGCAGCTGGTTTCGTTACCAGCAGGTATTATTTAATAGGCTTTCATAAAATGAACCGTCAACAGCATCTAAAGGTATCAGGACGTAATATCGTTTCGCTATTTGCGAAGGTGAAGACGCATTTTATTACCTTTGTCATTTTCTATTGAAATCTTAATAGAATAATCGTTGAGTGATCACCTTTCAGATGCTGTTGTACTATAACATGATTAATATCAATGCAAGCAATTGAAATTGAAGTTTAATAAATAAATAATTAAGTTATTCGTTAAATTTATATTTTTAATTAAATAAAGGAATATATCATATTTTAATGTAATCATCTTTTTATGATCACTGAACAATTCATTATTTACATTTGAGATGTTTTAAAGATCTCAATTTTTCAAAAGCAAACAAATTTTATGCAATCTTTTTAAGTTTTTTGTTCTAGACTACACACGTAATCGTCCCGAACGTTTTGAAGACCTGAATAAAAGCAAAAGAAGTTTGCTCGTGAATGCTATTTTTATTATAAAAAAAAAATTACATTATACAAAAGTGCCAATATCAGAATAAAGGAAGTCAGCCAGGAAAAAGAGTTTTATAAAAGATATAGTTTTCGTTACAGGATACGTTAAAAGGAATACCAAATCAATTGTGTTGTTTAATACAAACAGTAATTACTATAAGAAGCATTGTTACCTCCACACATGAGAAGTAATGTAAAACTATTTAAAACTTGAGGTTTAACACGTTGCCGCAAATGACGTCTACAGCAGTCCGATCTTTGGCAATATGTAGGCAAATGACAGCTATAGCCGTCGTGCACATTTTAATCAATAAAAAAAAGAACAGCGTTAGTACGAAATGTACTAACACATACACTTGTTAATTATTGAGTAACACATCTAGAAAAAAAGTTATAGCATGCCAGACAACATATTAATTGTTATTTTATGCAGTTATAATTATGCTATTTTATAAGCAAAATAAATTGCAAATGATAATTTTGTTTCAAACTGATTTTCTTGTGCTAAGTTTACACCTATTAACTCACTTTTATACATAAGAATCATTTTGAATTAGTGAAGCAAATGCCGTACAGTCGTCACGAGGGTCATAGCCGTAATTTGCTTCGGGAAGAGAAAAAATAATATGATGAGCAAACGATGGTTATAGCCGTCGAAGGCTTTTTGGGAAAAACTGTGGCCAAATGTGATAATTATCATTTCCAAACATATAACTTACACTCGAATTCATCTGGCAGCCATAAACAATCGAAAAAAGAAATGTATTTCTGAGGGCGATCGTCAATTGAAAAATGTGCGGCAACGTGTTAAATCCGAGAAAGGAAGCTAGTTAAAGTAAAAGTACAATAAAAAAATGCATACATAAAGCAGTCGATAGTGATACTGTTAAATGGAAATTGACTTTCTTTAGGTGATCAAAGTAGCCGGAAGCGACGCTTTTATAAACTTCGTATAATAAATATCCTTTGATTAAAAGGACCGAAAAAATAAAACCGCCTTTCACTTTGTTCATGAAGTTCACAGCGATATTAGCATTTTTTCCCTTTACTACATAAATGAAAACCCTCCATACGTTATTAATACTGTGCTTTAAAAGCATTTATTTATACGTATAGTCTTGTTCAAAAATCTTATGATACCTCTGTTTTTCAATAAACAATGTAAGCTATAAATTTTGAATTATGATTACCTTTGAGTAAAAGTATTAATAATATTAACCCTATATAATTTTTTGATTATACGATATATATTTTTCAATAATCGTATAATTTTTTGATAAATTGGAAACAAACATGACAAGAACTCTAAAACCTTTGAATAGAAGTATAATCACTTACTGTTAGTTTAAACAATCTAAAAAATACTGCAGATATTCGATAATTAATTTTTATTATATTGAATAGTTTTTCAAACAAAAATCTGTCACGTACATTATCAAAATTAGTATTTTCTTAAATGTTTTGATGTTATTTTAAACTAATCTCTGCAAATATTTCATTACACAATTTTATTTTATAAGGCAAAAACTTATAGACCTACGATCTGACCATACAATTTTGCATAGATCTACATTTCTAAATTCCTGAAAATTCAAGCAGATACTGCATCACGTACCTATATAGTACCAATGATCAATACGAAGTTTTGCAGATTCAGAGCTGAAGGCACAGAATCCAGCTAATTCAATGTTGGCTGTATCAACTACTACAGACGTAACATGCTTTGTATCAACTTCTAACTAATCTGTAACGCTATCCAAGTGTCCGAAATAATCTATCGCGAACCCTACCGATTCAATAGTTTCCATACCGAATGTTACGTGTCTGTAGTTTGTATTGTATTGCGCAAGTGCTAGGCAACCGCAGAACAGATCTTGCTAAGATGGTATCCATACTTGGTACCAGCTCTGGAGGTGAGGTACAAATGTTGTGTAGCTATGAATTCAATTGCGGGTTCAAATAGTTTTCTACTTTGCAGCCCCATACTCCACGTTATATAGTCGAATTATAAACTGTACACAATCGGCCTTCTATTACATAAAGCAATTTTCGTATAATAGTATAGTACTTAGAGTGAAATAAAACAAATGTTTGTTTGTATATATGAAATGTGACATGAAAAATTTCTAACACTATTCAATTCTATACCTTTTTGAAGAAATTTATGTTGAACAAGCTTCTTAATTGTTTTATGTCGGTTTGAATTGTTACTTTTATTCATTTTATATTGAATCATTGTAAGCATATACTACATACAATGTATACATATCTAAATGCAATATTTTAGTGAGGAATATGCTGTTTGAATAATAGCGCTTGTAGAGATACTAAATATTTATTATATTCTTTTAATTCATGTAGTTCAACATAAATATATAATTATACCTTCGATATTTTGTATACCCTTGCATATTAAATATATTCGATGGTACTTTTTACAATACCATTTAAAGGATAAAACAAATCCTCATTTGAGTACTATTTCTCTAATAATAGTATAACTATAAAAATATAGATTTGCATAAAAATTCGCCAACTGATTACTACATAAGTCTCAAAAAACATACGAGTACTGTTCACGCGCTTTTTACTTTCTATATATGAAAATTAAGAATATTAATTTTAATAATCGTGGCGTCGCTTCTTTCTTAACACTAGGTTTACGGAACCCGTCAATTTGACCGGTTTCGGATTTCATGAGTAAAATTTACAACAATAATTACTTTTATTCCTAGCAATTTTTGCTGAGTTTTACCATTCGAGCGGTACAAATAGACCTAAATCTATTTCCCTCTCAGTTCTGCAGTTTTAAGTTCTTTTTTACGTATACCTATTCTTTAATATATGAATATTAGAAATAGATATACAAGAAATGTCCGTAAATCTAGTGTTAATTACGAGTTTAGGAAAGTACAGAAGATCGTCGATTCTGCTCAAAAAAAGGTGTGATTTCGCCGGAATTGTTACACACTCTTAATTAACGTTGTGTTATACTTTGAATTTCCATCTCGCCAAAGATGCATCGTTATGCCCGACACAATTAACTAATTATAACTTGGCCTCGTGTGAATTCACGATTTCTAGCATCGCTGCTGTGCACAGCCCTATTTACGCTTTTGCGGCCGACGCGCTTCTGCCAATAGGATTTTCCGTAATAATCCGACACTTTCGAATCCACGTGCAGATGGCGAAAATTCGGTTTGGATAATTGAAGCGACCCAATTGTTCCTAGGGTTGAACGATCGATGCACTGTCCCCGAGGCTGCAGCAGTATTCGAAATGTTCCCGACGAAAGTTTCAACAAGGAAAAGATGCCAATAAGCTCGAATAATATGCAATACCTTGTTAACAATATGATACCTATTTGTATGAAAAATTGTATCGAACAAGAAGTAGGTATCATCGACTCACGAATAAAACCAATGAAATAATTCTTAGTATTTTCTCGTGAAATTTTAACCAACATTGTGTATCGTCGCAGATAAACATATCAACGCTTCGTTACGAAAGCATTGTTTGTTAAACAAACTGTATAAAAACGCTGCTGCACAGCGTACCGCAAATATTTACTCTGACGATTTATTTATTTGTTAACAATGGAAAAATAAAATGTTTTTGCACTGATAGCTCTCAGACTTGTTTTTCAACACTAAAGGTTTACAATGTTATAAAAACATCAAAAACATTTTTACTACATTCAGTGTCTAACACTTTCCCCTTTTTCTTTCTTCTTCTTAAGTAACTAATATTGTTTTCGAGAGAATTGATAATCCTTAGAATTTATAATGTTAATAAGAACTTATTCAATTTATTTTCGTGAAGAAATTTTCAATTGCTTCACAAATAGTACAAAAAATGTATTACCTAATCTATTAATCACGACACTTTCATAAAAATTTCTGATCGCTTTTTGAATAGTTAACTGTGTAAGATTTACAATTATTAATGCAATACGCCTGAATAAATTATCATATTTATTATTAAAGTAAGTTACATACAGGTAGTTGCTTTGACACTTTATTGCAGATTTTTATTTATTACGCAAAAATATTTAAACTAACTAATAGATTTCTCTAGAACTGAATACACTGCTATGTGGTATTCCGATGTACACCAGCGCACTTGCTTATAGCGAGGCTATGGTAACCGTGGGGTCTTCGAGAATAGGGGAATGCTCGCATATCTTTCGATGTTCACCCGTCCTTGCGTTACGATCGAGAGTCTAGGAGCTTCGAGAATTCGTCTAGACAGGGGTATGTGTATCATCGATGAGATACAACCAGCTTAAATTCCCTATAACTATCTTGCCCCCCACCACTTCTGCCGCCTATTATAATACTATTCTTGGAGCAAAATACTCCGCAGACTGTTAGTTAATGGAAATTCGATGTAGTTTCAAAGCGTGAAACTGAACGATTCAACGAATGGAAAAAAGTGATTTCATAATACATATTATGAGCATAATTAGCACATCTGGCGAGTGAAATTAATGAAATTAATTTTTTAAAGAAAACAATGAAATCAACAAAGGGATCAGATATAAAAACGAAACGTTACCACGGGAGGCTTGATTTAGTATGTGAATAATGCAACGGAAACTTTCCTTTGCTACGATGATTAAGCAACGGTAATAGTAGTAGTAAAAACAAAATGATTTTAATCAAACGGGTCGCCTATCGAAAAAGTGTTCTGTTACTTCACGAAGGAATTTAAGCGTAACCAATATTACTTACGTTGGGGATTATGAAGGTGATCTGAGCCAAAAATTGAAAAGAGGTTAGTTGCTTAATTGAGTCTTATGGAGCTGGAAATATAAACGTTAGAAAAATATTTCTGATTTACAATTACTCGGTCACTTTTATGATCACCAACATTTGTATATTTTTGTTAATTAGATATGTACCGTAGGATAGTAAGTATATCAAGAAACATCTTTTAATACTAAGTTTATTAGCTCCTGAAACATTTGTAATCGTAATTTGTAATTTGTATTACACATTTTGTAATACACATTTAAATCGAAGTGCTGTTTACTACCAAACTTTGCAAAAAACTGTGAACCAGAGAATAATATAAGTGACTGACATTATAAAAGGTGTATCTAAAACTTTATTTCTGTATAACATTATGTAGGACTAATTCCTAAGTGTACGTTTAGATTAATCGAATCTGTATTTGTACAAATTAAATTATTCAATTTTAAGTCATTTAAACTCAACTACCCTCACATTAAATAATTACATTAATTTTAATGAAATGTTAATATATGCTTAATGATCGCTATAAAAGTAACAGAGTTAATGTAAAGAGTAATGTTTACATATCACTGTAACAGAAGTATTGAAATTGATGCGACTTGATAAACACAATTCCACTTGTTCTTCGTTAAAGTTATTAAGCGTTTTAAATTAAGTCAATTAAGCGGTATAGATCGTTAATAAAATAGAATATAGTAGCTGTAATTGAAAAAAATTTCTGACAATATAGAGTGGAAATTATTATAGGGATTGATTTGAACACTATTTTAGAGTACAGATTCAGGTTAATCAATATCTACTTGTGGACTACGATTATAGACATTTATTCACCTCAATACATAATAAAATTTAGTTCGAAAATAAGAAAACAGCGATAAATAAAACGACACTGTTAATGTTTAATTCTCTTATTATGCTTTGGTCCACGTGACCCAGTTGTGTTTTTAAATTAAGATGGCTTTCTTACTTTAATTCTTCTATTACGTTCAGATCTGTACAATGAAACGACGTATTTAAATTAATATAGCTTCTTATATTCAATCTTATCAGGTCGAACTTTTTCTTTATTTATTTGTATATACGTTTTAGATCAGAAATCTTAGCGTGTTACTTTCAATAAATGACGCTGTTAATTTGACATTGGGTTTTTATTTTATAAGGCAACGATATTCAATGTTTAATCGTTTTTTATTTTAACAATCACTTTGCTTTTAGGTCTGTGCGTTACAACAGCTTTTACTGTTTTATTATCTTTTCATAACGTGATTTATACATATGTATATACAATAGATGCCACGCATCTATTTACGCGCGTACATATTATACACAGGGTATACGCGCTAAGTTTTGTCACCATTTTTTAGGCACTTCCGGTAGTGCAATTAAAAAATGTTTCAGACAAATGTATTTTAGTGTTAGATGATCTACATGATCCCATGTTCCTAAATCTCAAAACATGCTTTTTACGTAAAAAAGTCAATGTGATCTTTACTTTTTTAAATAACATTATACATATATATATTTCTGATGTCACAGAATTATTGCTGCCGTCGAGACGAATTCAACCGCGTATTATACTATGACCTTGAAATGACCTTAAACTTGAAAATTTTGTAGAAACTTAATTTTAATGATAAGTTATTTCTTACAAAAAGATCTGGTTACATCAGATGTTCGAACTGCGATCCATTTTTGATAATACAGAGCTCTGCTCTTTGTGTTAGACTTATCGTTGTCGTTGTGATTAGGGCGTCTCGGTTTATATCATTACAAGCAGTTGTTATGCGATTCTGAAGTTCTTTTCCACATTCATTAAAAACAAATAGCATACCACACCTTTCTGTAATTGAAAACTTACTCATTCTAAAAGATCAAATCGCGATACGCTAAGCTAACCCGAAGCAATACTACCAATGAGCTGATTAGATTGATGACTATGAAGTATACATACATAATATGAGAAGCAATGAAAGTAAACAAAGACGGTGTAACTGTAGCGATAACGAAAAGTCTAATACACTGTTGAATTCGCCTCGACGTCAGCAATAATTTTGTGACATCAGAAATATATAATGTCATTTAAAAAAGTCAAAGTCACATTGACTTTTTTACGTAAAAAGCATGTTTTGAGATTTAGGAGTACAGAAACATATAGATCATCTAACACTAAAAAACATTTGTCTGAAACATTTTTTAATTGCACTACTGGAAATGCCTAAAAAATGGTGACAAAACTTAGCGCGTACACCCTGTATAGACCGCAAACTACCTTATCGACATTACATACATAATTTACAGTCATTCCTAATAGACGAAAATTATGGATTTTTAGCAGCACTTATTTTTTAATAAAATTATGAATAATAGTGGTATTAAGAAGCTGCAGAATTAAAATTCTTAAACAGATGGCATGAATTTTTATGATCACTGTGGAGCTGAAACAAGTAGACCAAAGATGGTGCTTTTTACTCGACAGATAAAAGCTTAACTTCAATCAGTCGTCAGTTAGGGGCATCGACCGTTTACTATAGATGCTAACTCAGCCTTCGCACATGTATTATTCCAAACCACCTGAAAGCTTTTCGTTGTACAAGAGTGTGCAAAAATCTCGGAAGCTTTCGCGCAAATCGTAAGTCATTGGCCCGGCCACAAGCTCATCGATCGCCTTACTGAATTTGGAAACGTTCTCCCTTAGTTTCGCTCTTGCAAAAAATGGAAGACCCGAAAAGGTCCTATTAGTACCCCGTTAACCCGGTCACTATCCATAACACATGTGTAGCAAGAGCATTGTAATTTTTGAACACGCGAGATCAAATGAATTAAAAAATTCAGAATATATAAAAGTTGCTGCATGAGTTCTGTTCTCTGATTTCATAATATATGTAAAACATGACAAATGTGTAAGTTTCAAAATACCACTAACATGCTTAATTGTTGTGTGAACACGTCATTAAGAGATCTCGTAAAAGCTATTTTTTGTGAATTTATCGTTGATCAAGTATTCAGAGTGAATTTTTAATAAACATTACAAATTACGGAAAATGATCTTTCTGTAATAATTTTTTATGAAGGGAAATCAGGAAGTTTTTAGTCGAATGAAAAGGTTTTATAAACAATAATAGAAAAGATGTAAACAATAATGCTACCTTTCGGTACGTTCGGTAGTGGACAGGACTTTTGCAGTAACCAAATGTACAGTAAAAAGAAGTTTTTCCTTAATTCTCTATTCATGATACAATTATTGCAAATTAATTTTTGAAATGTCTTTTACTGCATTTTAGATAGTCCGATGTCTGCTTTATAAATACGCAAAAAGTAATAGAAGAAACTGTTTTGGAACACTAAAAAGAGAAGACTAAAACTTTTGCATGCCTCTAATAATTTAATAATATACTTATGATTGAATTGGGCCAATTTTACTGTTTTACTTTTACTGTTTTTTCTTACAAATAAAATCTCTTCAATTTAGTAATTAACAGAAAGCAATGTACAATCTTAACGAGTAACCGAAACTCGCACGGAAATTGTAACCGTACCCCTTAAAGCAAAAATTTAACTTTCCTTTCTGAACGAGCCGTGAAAGGAGACGTTCTGGAGAGAAACACATATTTGTATCTTTTCACGACTGTAACTGTGCAGCAGTGGGCCCATTAGATCCAATACACGGATTAATTCCCTCTTATTCCACGAGGCATATTCGAAAGGTAGAAAATTAAAAAAGGAAGCAGGAAGAAAAGAATTTAAGGCAGCAAACGCGGAGGAACGGTGAAAGGAAAAGATTAAGGAAACCGCGAAGCTTTTCTGGAAATCAAGAAAGAGGCAACGGCTTTAATTGAGTGTGAGAAAGAAGGTACCACCGGGTGGTGAACGGAATGAGAACGAAAAGGAGGATCGCAGGAAAGGGAAGGGGCGGAACTAGCTGTTAAATTGAAAGAAAATTAAATTCTCCAACATACTTTCTATCGGGAATGAATAAAACATTTGCCCGCAAAAAAGTGTCCTTATTTGCCCGCGAAGAACGGAATTTCGCCTGGAAAATTCACTTCATCTTGTTTCTTTTCCAACCGCTGCTCCACTTTAACGATTCCCGATTCGTGTTTCAAGTGTAGAGTACTGATATTTTGCGTGCTCCAAACAACAAGTTCAACGGATCAAACGAAGTCAGTAGAAACGACAGTAGGAAATAGCACTGTCGGACAGAATGAAGTATAAACCTGTAATCACTTGCAATAGACGTAAGTTCAATCTACGGAAGCAATTAGTAGAAAGTTGTTCCCATTTACTGCGCAATTGCTCTGTATGAATGTAGTACCGTGATACACAATGCCAAGCTTCCATTGATACTATGAGATCGTTGGAAACGTGATGGAGCATCGAATATGAATAGCTCTGTTATGCCTATGTTTTCTGATTGCTGGTGCCATGTTTTAGGGCACTGAGCTTTATAATCATAAAACGGGAGGTGGAAAAAGACGATGAGCTGAGCAGTGATGATATACTTGGGCGATGAGATCGAAAAAAGTTGCAAAAAATGATATAATAATACTAATAATAGTATATTCAGGCAATAAAATTAAAGAACTTAGAAAATTGGATTATTCGGTTCACATAATATACTTGAACCTAATTAATAAGTACAAAATAAACAAAATGAAATACAACCGGTCAAGACTTACATAACTATACATTTCTGTAAACTTTCACCAGTATGTATCGAAAATGAAAGTATTATTTGAACAAATTTTCATCATTGATCCCGTATCATACTTATATCGGTATTTAACAACACAATTGTGAATTTTTTATTGCCAGTATCACACAATGGCCGTTACATTATAGATATCACTTGAATGGCCTTGACCGTAATTATTAATATGATTAACGTAAAATCAAAGAACGTAACAAAAATTCGACCGACGAACCTTGTAATCTCACAAATCATATCAATTCCAATAATGTCATAAATACGCATATCTTTTTGATTTAATCTTAATTTTCAAATAATGTATTTTGTATCGTTTATTCTTAAATGATAAAAAAGAAAGCGATTATAATAGTTGTCTGGAGAGTTTAAAGACTTCCTTATCCTTTTACACGGACTAGCTCCCTTTTGTGTTAAGTAATAAATAACTCACGCCTTTGTCCGCGGCTCGCATTAACCGCGTATAATAAGCGAATCGCATTTGGAAAACTATTTCGCAAGCCGGATGGCTCTTAGCTGGCTGTCGCATTATCGCATAAATCTTTTAATTAGTGACTCGAAATCGGGCGTGTTGTTAACGTTTCTAACGGCGTTAATTCCATTCGCAGACAAATTACCCTGTGGTTCCCAGCCCCTCCATTTCTACCGTTACAAACGCTAAAAGCAAAGTGGGCTCTCACAAATCCGAGGGCTTTATTTCGTACACCCGAAATGATATTGCTAGAATACAAATGTTCTTGCACCACCACAGAATCCTGTTAGTCGTTAATTCCACGCCACCCTTGTAACAGGATCCTGCATTTTGGTTTAAGTATAACAATCGTAGGTGGTCCTCGCGAAATCTCTTAATATTCAGAACTTTTCTGTGTTCATTATAAAGTAATAAGTTGGCGACCTAAAGTGGTGATCTCTTTTTTTAATAGTAGAACTGCGAGAATTTTAGGTTCAACTTAAAATCGAATGGAGAACATTTTAACGACCACGTATAAATTTCTCAACCTTTTGTCAATTTCTAATAAACATTGTTATTAATTTCACAATACTTTTAGGTACTAATACTTACGATTATTGGAAAGAGAAAAAAAAGATAGTTACCAAAAGATAAGATATAACAAACCTTGAAATTCACGAAAAAACTTCACAAAACCGGTTGCATTTATCAAACGTGTAATATAAAATTTCACTTGAAATAATACGTGTCGTCATTAATTGACTTTCTTTAAACAATTTACAAGCTATGTTTAAATGAAAAATTACCATTGCAATCGCTAAGAACCACTGACATCGTAATTGTACGCCTCTGACTCTGAGTGTTACATAAGTATTGTAAATAAGATATAACGCTAACTTTCCCCAAGATACAATAATAATAAGAGACAAAAATTAAAATTGTTAGTTTTCAGAGTTATTAACATAATCGTGTACATAATATTACACAAATATACTCGAAAGATGGTAGAGTAACATACCATATTACGAAGACAATTCTACAATAAAAGTGGCATAAATTCATCCATAATTAGATACGTTGACATCAACAGCTTAAAATTCACATTAATATTGCCTGGATTCCGAGCAAATTATCAATCCTCGAGGACAATGTCACGAGTTATCAGCAGCTGCAGCGGAGCTATGTGAAGTTGGAGCGATTGGACATTACGCGTCCGTTAACCCTTTCACAATTTAATACGGCAGAGATTCGAGCAAACCATCATCAATTACAGCAATGTAAGTTTCGTGTCTTAAACTGTATCACAGTAATACAATTAATGAAACTTATTGCAGAGAAACAGTTGAAGTTACGCGTGTATGTTTCTAATCTAGTGAAAAAAATGCAAGAGGTACTGATAAGTGAGTAATTTACTTTTTAACCCTAGACTCATAAACATTCGTCTCAGAGATCGCGCAAAATATGTGAACACTCGTAACATTTAACACTAGATTTACGGGACCCGTCAATTTGACGGGTTTTGGGCTTCATGAGCAAAATTTGCAAAAGCAATTACTATTGTTCCCAATAACTTTTGTTGACTTTTATCAATGGAGTGATACGTATACATATCCAAATCTATTTCCCTCTTAACCGTGTAATTTCAAATTCTGTATAATATATACCTATTTCTTAGTATATGTAGATTAGAAACAGATGTACAAGAAATGTCTGTAAATCTAGTGTTAAACTGAAAGAGATAGAAAGATGAACTTCGATTGTTCAGAATAACTGTTTTGTTCATTTTCATTACAGAAAATTAACGATTAATAAACAACATTTGAGATTTAAAGTGTATTTTATTGCTGCTTGTATTCTATAAAACAAAAATCATCAATATAATATGTTCGACTGAGAGAGACGAATGTTTATGGATAGTGTATCTCCCATGCATGTTTATGAATCTAGGGTTAAACTACTCTTTACGAATTGCTCGTTATTTTATCACACTGTGAAAGGGTTAACACGAGTCCCGGAATGAAACGGGCTTAATATACGATTTACGTTTGCGTTAAACCTTAAGCCTATAGATCCTAGACACATCCACCACAGATCGAACACCTTTCAAATGAAAGCATTATAGAAGAACCAGTATTCTCTCGTCATCGTTATGAAAACTACTTCCGGAAAAATTACGTGGCTTCCGCCCTGGGCTTATTTCTTATTGCTGTACATGTTAGAGTTACGATATCTGCGTCTGTCTAAGAGAGGAAAACAATTGAGACACCGTGGTTTGAATTTGTAAATACTCGTTCAAATTAGTCAAGTCACTTAAATTTAACTCTTTGTATATATTACCAATTTTTCGGGCACTGCTCAGAAATAGCTTTAAAAATATGCGAATTCAGAAATACTTATTAAAATTAACATATTTCTCTGAAACTTGAAGTTTTTAATTTTATTTTAAATTGATGTATTAAACGTCATGAAAGCATTTCTTCAAAATTTCGCGAAACTGATATATCGACACGGAGGTATCAAAAGTATTTCTTTGAAGCTATTTTATCTGTTACTTAACACGAAGTATGCTTTCGAGTTTCTATTAACTTCGTGAGACAGGTCACCAAAATTCAATTAATTTGAAATCAGTTTATTAACGTAAACTTACTATTCTACTCAATTTTAAAGCTTCTTTTTAATTTCAAACTAAATTGAGATACACATCCATTCTTTGACTCGAAATACATTTTGAACTTGATATGGACTTTACTTCCGCTATTTAAAATCAGATCATTTTAATTCAGATAATCGCAATTCTTGTATATACACAAATTAAGGTAATTTGATCAAAGCTTGGTAGACTACTTTACAAAAACGAAGAGAAGAAACAAGAGCCGAAACTCAAGAGATAAGGAAAAATGCAGAGAAGAAGGAAGGTGTACCTAAAAGTGCGAGGAAAAAATGGGCGGTCCTGCGATAATTGCTCTATTATGGTTATGTAAACCAACTCGTTTATGGTGTCCCGGACATGAAGCTGGTTTCCACCGGGTGTCTCGTTACTCACAAGGAAGAAGAAAGAATAGAAAGGGGGAAGAGGCGTGCGATCGAATGTACGATTTTCATTCCGAAACGATCGGTCCTTAGCGCTCCTTTCGCCTCTTTGCTCGTTTCGTTCCTTCCACTTTCTTGCTTTTTTTTCTGCCTTTCTCTTTTGCAGCGGTTGCAAAACGAGAAACGATGGAAGCGGCTCGACATTTCACATCAAAATTTAGCAGCGAGCACGGCCGCGTGTCGAGGAAAAAGGGAACAAGAAGAATGTCGATGGCTTTCAAATGAATACGAACTATGTAAACGTCTCGACAAACTCGATGAATGTGGTTATTTGAAGAAACTTTGCTAACCAATGCTGTTGTTTCACCCTTGAACTGATAGCAAAGCGGAAGGCCAACGCGTCAAGTCATGTATAACCTATGCTAAAAGCTTTGGAATTAATTACTGTTTCCAAAATTGTAAATGGCATAAACACTAAACATATGAAAAGAAATGGTAATTAATGGTTCTTCTTTAGTTTACATTTGCACAATTTAGGTATGATGTGTTACATTTTTTATCGTATACAGTTTGTAAGTATGCATTTGATATATTTGCGTCAATTGTGTAGTGACTGATAAGAATAATTACGAAGTAAAAATAACTTACCTTTCCTCAAGTTATAATATAACATAACCGCAATTCTCTATCAATAATTAAGGATAATATTCCGTTAGTATTGTTTATGTTTGTATCTTTTGCCAAATTGATTTTCTTCTTACAAAAGCTAAAGATTCCGTAGAAGTAGGACAATAAACAAAATTCATGTGTCACGATAGAACACTATCTTAAATAGAACTACTGTTATTGTCCTACTAATACAAATAAGTAGAAATTATATTTTACATTACGTTCTTGTATTAGACTTGCATTACCATCTACAAATTTATAATTACTGTATCTTTCCAAGAACGTAGAAATGAAAGAAAAAAGAATAAATTAATAAATGCATTCTTGTAAAAAAGACTATTCGATAAAATATATAATATTATGGTATGCATATTAAAAAATCTGTTGACATTTATAATACTGATTTGAAACTGATTAGAAAATTGGTCAGAGATTTGGCATGGATGCCACTTAAAAAGTGATTCCAAACTTTTGAAAGGTAGTGTATTCTATTGTACATACATATAACGTAATACGTTCTATCTCCGCATAGTTCTTCAAGTTTCTCGCACGCTGTCTGTTTATGCACCGATGATTACCTGTATGACCAGGAGGCGGGCAATTTTTCAGATTGCGGATAAAAGGGGGTCGTTACCGCGGTGAAACTGTGCAATAAAAATAAAATTATCGCCTCGATAAGAGCAACGCAACGGTAATTCGGCGGCGCTCTCCTGCAACGCTTCGAACGATCGATAAAATTTATCGAACCTGGAAATTTTTACCGTAATTGTTTCTGCGTTGAGTAACAGAAAAGCAAGCGAAGCTTTTCTGCATTCCGCTCGAGAAACTTTCTGCACCGGAATGTACACGCTTGTTCATAAGTGTCACTCATACAAAACACAACGGTTAATCCAGATTACATAATTTTTATAATCAATTTTATGATAGATTGACAGAGTATATATATTAGGTCGAGTCATAAGTAACTTCCGTTTTTTTATCAGACATTTATTTTGCTCTCATTAAATAACAAAATTATATTAATTTATTATGTATTCACCACTATTATATATAATCTTCTCCCATCTTCCTGACTGTTTATCAATTCCTTCCTTGTAAAATGTGATTGGTTTGGACTGGAAAAATTTTTTGACAGCTTGCCTGACTTGCTCTTCAGAATTGAAGATTTTTCCATTCAAAAGGTTTTATAAAGAACAGAAAATGTGGTAGTCTGTTGGGACAAGATCCGGGGAGTAAGGTGGATGTGGTAAAACAGACCATCCAAGCTGAAGAAATTTTTCTTGAGTCACCCTTGCTGCATGTGGTCGCACATCGTCGTGTAAAAGAATGACGATTTTGCGATTGACGAAAGCAGGACGCTTTTTATGGAGTTTTTTGGCAATCTTTGCAACTGCTGAACGTATCTATCTGCAGTAATCGTTAAATTTGACTTCAACAACTCGTGGTGAATTATTCCTTGACAATTCCACCATACACACAATAAAATCTTTTGCCATGGATATTTGCTTTCGGATCTGATAGGGGTGGTTGATCCTTATTAAGCCACTGTCTTTTGTGGACTGTATCCTCATAGGTAACCCATTTTTCATCGCCTGTTACAATCCTGTTTAAAAAAGGCTTAATTTTTACCCGTGAGAGCAGACTTGTGGCGATTGACATGCGATCTTCTTTATTCTGTTCACTGAGATTGTGAGCTACCCATACTCCTAACTTGCTGACTTTCCCTAATTTCTCCAGGTGATGGTTAACAGTTGATTGTGATGTATTCAACCTTTCTGCTATACCTCTTATTGATTGACGTGGATTTTGCTCCAATATCGCTTTTACAAGGTTGTCGTCAAAGTCGGAAGGACGTCCCGCCCTCGGTTCGTTTTTTAAGGTCGTATCTCCAGAACGGAATTTTATAAACCAATTTCTCACTGCCCGATCAGTTATTAGTCTTCACTATATACACTGCATATTTTTTCAGCTGTCGTCTTAGCACTATTGCCTTGTTTAAATTCCCATGCATTACATGACGAATATGTACTTTTTAACTCTCCGTTTCAGAGATTAAAAAAAACAGTTTAATGTAACGTGTATCACACAAAACAGTTCATAAAAGACTAACTAAAGCCTCGTCTATATAGTGAAAACAAAAAGTTCTTGTCATGGTAACTCATAGCGGATAGATACGAACAATAGATTCTACTTATACTGCATCGGAAGTTACTTATGACTCGACCTAATATTGTATATAAATAACTATTCCAAACTACGATAATTTCAATCATAATTTCAAGTTTTAATAATTTAATAGCGCTATATTCAGTTTTCCGTAAGTGTCTTAACCCTTTGCACTCGTATGTCTCAGCGTATGCGACGTCATACATTTTACAAGGGATTATAAAGTATGATTTTATGTACATATATGTAGGAAACAATTAATAAAAGATTATATATTTTAAAATAGTACAAAAGAGAGTTAGGTTACAATTACATGAACATTGCGCACGGAAAGAACAAAGGATGGACGTCTTCTGTCAAAAAAAAGCATTTCGTGACAAAATCGTTTTTACAACTCCGTTTCGCTCGCTCACGATCTTCTGCCCTCCGCGCAGGCAGTGCCGCCCCACGAAATAATTTCGCCACTAAACCTTCATAATCTTAAATCCTAATTAGTATAAATAAAACTTAATAAATCTATGGGTAATTTCTGGCTCCTACATATATATAAATATAAATGTATGAACATTATCTTTTTGGATTACTCTGCTGGGATGTATTTTATAAAAATTTGTATCTGTATAAATAAATATTTTGTGAAATTTTCATTTTTTTTAATTATACTCATGAAATATTACAGCTAAGTATGCTAATAACGTATTGGAAAAGTTTTGTTTTGATCGAATAAAAATATAAATTCCGAGTTGGCGGTAATTCATGGCCATATTAAATTCGAGTGCAAAGGGTTAATACTGTTGAACGTGAGTATATACAGCTTTTACGATGTTCACCAACATAAGAAGAGATACATTCACGTAAACGCAAAAGCACTGACTACGAAATACATAACACACCGGGGAGGGAAAGATACAGCATAAAACTCGATGAAGTTTTCAAGGATTCCATCCCCTTGATTTACGGCTACGTAAGATACTAGGTAAAACATGGAGCTCTCTCAAAGAAATTGCTATACAAGATCGCACTGAATTGGCCGTGGGTAAGATTAAAATCGAACGGAACAAGGAATGTAATCAAGCTACAATCTCAATGCTGTATAAAAGACTGATTATCTGCCTAATTGGATTGCAGTATTTCGTGTAAGTACCTAACCCTCTCACCTAATTATCTTGCTCTCGATCAAGATCTCAGATCATGATCTATGTTCATGGACTTGGCCTCCTAAAGATTTAGTCATTCATCAAATGAAATCGATCAAGTATGTACTTCATTACGTTTTTCATTCAATTGAAACATAATTCTATTTACTTTCTTGAAATCTAAAGAAGGTTGTCCTGTATTGATGTTAGCTGTCGATATTTTACAAAGCTTTATGAAACTTACTAACTTGTTTTTGTTAATAATTATTTTTTCAGATAATCACTTTCTAAAATAGCTTTATTTAGCTTTTCCAAATTATAATTCTTCCATTTATTTCGACAAAAGTTTATACTATCTTTGGACCTCGCAAATTCGTTCCTTATCAATTATGCCATGTTAAAATACTTTATTTTACTGTAATTCTCAAATCTTACTTAACCATTTAATGAATTTCGCTGTATCTCCAAGTATTTGTACCATAAAGCACAAAATGAAGAGTATCAAAGGTACTATAAAATGCTTTAGCCTTCGTATTATCATTAAATTCTTCGGGTCTCATTTCTTCCCAATTAAAACGTTCTGTTATACAGTAAAACCTGTTTTTATGCGGTCCTTTTTCATGCGATTTTGTTTTTGTGCGATTTTATTTTTATGCAACTTTTTTCGTGTGATTTATTTTTATGCGGTGTATGAATCTCAGCGGCGTTAGCACCAGTTTAATGTTTCCCATCAATGTACATATACATGTTGTGGAATTGAAATCTTCAAGCAAAGAAAGCGATTTTGTACCAATACGTCACAAGAAAATGCGCGTTTTGGATTACGATGAGTAGCAGCGAATTATTTAATGTACAATTTGAAAACTTCTCCATGTATACATATGTACAATGAAGAATTAAATGTTTTTACAATTTTTCCAGGTCTAATTTAATTGAAAGCATTCTCTCATTTATTTCGTAAATAATTGATGATTTTTCTAAGTGTGGCTGTTTTTATGCGGTCCCTGTCCGCCGCATAAAAAAAATTTAGGTAGTATATCGTACAAAGTTGCTTATTATATGTAAGTATTTATAAAATTTCCAAATATTTTTTTGTACCATTTCTTTTATGCGGTCCCTATCCACCGCACAAAAACAGGTTTTACTGCATAAAAATCTCCAAAACAACAAAGCACCGTGTAGGTAAATACCTATATACCTGTGAAAAATGCCTTCAGTCGTTACTCCATATTTATATATAAGCTCACGGCGGGATTATGTACAAGGTAACCTCGTTTTGCGAGAGCCGCATTATAACAGCCGTTACAATGTAATGTAATGACATTGTGAGATCAAAAACGTTTTCCAGTTTCATGGGATTAGACGAAACCAGAGAACAGGGCTAGGTGGTCAGGCGCAGGATACATCTCGACTAGGAATCTTACGCTGCTTTGCCAAAGCAAGACTACAGCATTCGCTTCTCCGTTTATTTCTGCCGTCGCGGTGCGGGAAATTGCCGGCAGGTTGCACAAGCTCCTAACGAAACGATTGGATTCGCGAAAGAAAGGGGAACTTTAAGGCGCGTATTCGTTGGTTTGGCAATTCATAACAATTCACTATTCGCAGTTCAACGCTGTTTACGAGAAGCTACGAAAAGTATCTATACACTTATTATTTTGATTCATATATCTATCTATGGATTGATTACACTCCCATCCATGAAACGAAAAACACCTGTAAAGATTTTCTACAGAATAATTGAGAGCCTATTTGAGAGCTAGGCTAACCCAGATCCACTCTTTTGCACAAGTGAATTATAATATACAGGTATTATCTCATTAACTCTTTTAGTGCCAAGCGAAAATCGATGCATATGCGAAGATAACCGCACGAATTTGACGAATTTACTATAGCTTCGGAAAAAGCCCATAAAAACCAAACTAAGAATGATATTTAAAAAATTCAAAATGCAGGATATTGGAGAAGAAAGGTAGAATAATGTGATGTCAATTGTTTTGCAATGCTTATTGAAAATCATATGAATAACAGTAATATAAACTATGATGAAAAACATAGAAATAAGTTTCTCTTTTTCAAATAGTATTTTCACTAATCAGCTGTTTGATAACTATTATAAACACAAAGATTGCGATCACGATCCTAAGAAACTTTGTTGGGACCATAGTCCCGTGTCTCGTTTCTACTTTATTGCTCCAACATATACAGAACCTCGGTACTAATCATAAGAGTATACCTAAGAGTACACATAAGACATAACAAAAAGTTGAATCTAAATGTTTTTTTTTTTTGTTTCAACTGTATTACATCGAATTTGAACCATTTTAGTGTTTTATACAATTATTTTAGGTACATGTTTCTCATGATGCGTATAATAAGAGGTCGATGCATGAACGACGATGTATCGTCGTTTGGCACTAAAAGGGTAAATAAACATGGTATTGTAGGCAATTTACGGATCGCCAGATCATTTGATAGGAGGGAGCGACGGAAATTAATAACAAATGTCGATTGCCATTCCTTTCTTTAGGCGGCCCGCGGATATAACTTCAAAGTGTCACCGCGTTCTCTTTTCGGCGCAGCTTCAAATAACGCCTGCGTTTGTAAGAATAAAGGGTCGCCGCCGTAAACCTGATCACCGAAGAAAATGCGGACTGCAGATGTCCTAGGTACAAAAGCGTCACCGAGGTTTGCACGGAGTGGAAACATCGAAGGCGTGCATTTTTTTGAAGGTCCTGATTGACAAAGACAGGAACCGTCTGTCAGACCAGAGATAAATAAATAGGAAGCCTAGCGAGAGGTATCAAAAGTCGTGGTATCAATCGTCGTCGTTGTATCAGCTTGTCATAATCGTCGTTGTCATAGCCGCGGTCTTAGGAAGAATTCTGAAATATTATGTATAAATTTATGTATAAATAAAATTCTGTTTATGTATAAACCCTTCGGCCAATAAATAATCCTACAGTATATAAATTTTGAAAAATATGTACTTACATTAATGTGACTCTCAAGTGCAGAGTTATAATGTAGATTACGTATAATTATAAACACGTAATAATTTAATGTTTATTATAAAACAAAAAATTAGGATAGTAGTACTTTTATATGATCAGCATGTGTTTAATGTTATAAGAATTTTTTAAATACGAGTGTGTAAAAATGCTTTTTGTAGTATTGGTATATAATTTCAATACGTTTTTTCGCAAATACCGCCCCTAACAATTCTTAAACAATGTGTAAGCTAAATACTGTTCTATCCACATCAATTTAACGAGGAATCAGTTTAATAATTGTTCCATGTGCACCCGTTGCTCATTGATAATCGACCAAATACCTCAGAATCTATTTGCTAGAACTTCAATGTTAGAGCTTTTAGGTTTACTTTACATTACGAATCAATGAAAAATAGTACTAAAATAGGTAAGCCTTCCAAAAAGCAATTCGTAGTTTGTACATTATTTATAAATATCATCGAAGAAGGACCTTCTTGATTTCTTTCCATTAAAAATTACTGTAATTACACGAGAAATGTCAATAACCGTCCCTGCTGTTCCAACATTAGCACGTACGCTATCGACCATAAGCATTAGCTTACCTAATACTACTTTATTCATCTGAAAATATGAACAATTTGACGAAAGAAGCTATTTGCATTTACAATAATCACATAGGTACAGCAATAAATCAATTATGTCTTTCAATAATATATTCATGGAGATATTGTGATATTGTGTAGTAAGCGTGTATCTGACGGATGAGCAAACATTTCTGAGAGGCAGTGTATAAATCTGCGTTAGACCGTAACGAACATACGCAAGCGTTTGAAGGAGCAAAGAAGGAAAAAAAATTGATGAAAGCTGATCTTAACGGTTCGATTTGAAGAAACATTTGCACGACGAATCGTTCGATATAAACAGTACTTTCACTTTGCGAAATATTAAACAACACGAACGACGCAAATTACAAAACGATAACGATGTTTTTATGTTGAGACCCGCCAAGACCTGCAGATACTGTCTGCCTGTATTTGAGAAATTGTGTCCACGAATGTTAACCGAGACATGTACAGTAGCTCCAAAAAGTATTCGTACACTGTATTATAAAGAAATTCATCTACTTCTAAAATTCTGATTTTAATGAAACTTTATGTGTGAACAGAGCATAATGTATCCTGCATGAAGCAATCTGTTTGGCAGCAAAATATCTTTTAAGGGGGCTGATAACGAATCTCAAAGTTTTAGCGATTTTTCACGCTTTGAATACAAGCTTTTCTGTGTTCTTTTTTTTATGACAGGGCGATAGAGTATTAAAAATTAAACATTTTCTATTTGAAACATTTTGCTTCAAGTACCATTACAAAGTTATCTTTAAAAAATGAGAGAAAACTCAGAAACTTCAACGCTGTTTTCACTCCTTTAAAATGGCATTTAGATGAAAAGAAGAGATTAATTCATACGTATACTATTACGATCTACATACCCATAAAGTCTTATCAAATACTTTTATCAGACTCAGAATTTCAGGGTTAAACAAATTTATTTGTGACATGGTGTACGAATACTTTTTGGAGCCACTGTACATGTAAAAGAGCGGAAAGGAGAGAAAAGAGTGGAGAGACGTGAACCATGTATACACACACATAAATGTGAATCGTACTATAAACGTTGCAAACAAAGTTACCAAAAAGTTATTAGAGCTAGTGTATGTCCTTTAAACAACAGAACTTTTAATTTTGTTCTTGATCAATTTTAAGCGTACAGTAGGATCTCCCTTATCTGAACACCTATTATCTGAATACTGTACCTAGGTATTCTATTATCCGAATAAAGCGTTAGCCAATAATATTTCTTTCTTTTAAAAAATTATGAAATTTAAAAAGCGAAAAGGGTACAGAGTACATAAACATTTAAAGAAACACCTAATCTTCTTAATATTCATTGACATAAATGAAGCTTAGTATTAGAAAAAGTAATTGCTCTGTTATTTTTAAATTCTTCCATCTAATCACTTTTTTCTTCCTACTAGCTTAAACATATGTGGAAGGATCTGATGTACTATAAATGTACTACAGTACATTGATAATGAGGAGGTTACTATTAGTATTATTATGATCAATAGCGCCTACTATTGGTATTATAATTACTGTTATTAATATTATATTATATTATTGTGTAAATAAATGTCTTAAAAAACATCTTTTTCTGCACAAAATATTTTATGTGCTTCTAGCGAAAAGGGTACTTCGTCGGCTGTCACATTAGTTTTGCCATGTTGACTTTTTAATAAGAAACCTGCCCTCTTCAACATCAATGAGTTTTTGCACAACAATGCGACAATATGTAAAAATCTCAAATAATCATACGTGCTCGCATTAATTCGCACAATACCGTACCTATTACAGCAGTATTGGCAGTATCTATTTACATAATATTTCGAAAACCACTTTCAACTATTTTTGTTGTTATATGTATTTAGCAATAACTAAAAGTTTATACGTACACAACTTGAAGTACAACTGCACATACAGTATTGTGCAAAACTCGTGAAGTTAATTCTTAATATTGTAAGTATACAGGGTGTTAATCTACCTCTGGGCCGCAATGAAATGGGGGGTTCTAGACGGTAAAATAAGACGAAAATCAAGAGTGACGAAATGTCGTTAAACGCTTCGTTAATTAATTATTAGCAGTTAAAGATTGCTGAAATTAGCCAATCCTGCTGCAGCGCCGGCCGTTGGGCTCGCCGCGCACAGGCGAACCCAGGACCGTATCAACATGTGTTACAATGCTTACCTCGTGGGGTGCAGGAAAATTTGTTTGTCACTCAAGAGACGGACGACACAAAATCAAAACTTCGGTCACCTTCCAAAAAGTATTCAATGATTGTTGAATAGCATTAAACCTACTTACTCGCAAAATCCACAAGAGCATGTCAGAAATCGCCCATTGGGATTTCCGAGT
Source organism: Tetrapedia diversipes (assembly GCA_033822845.1). Lineage (NCBI taxonomy): Eukaryota > Metazoa > Arthropoda > Insecta > Hymenoptera > Apidae > Tetrapedia > Tetrapedia diversipes. The sequence continues at coordinate 163,483 of JAOPTO010002403.1, read as the reverse complement.
AAAGAGGGTCAATGATCTCTTAAAGCAGATAGTACACTGCCCAAAAGTGAAGTACCCACACTTATTTAAATCGCGATTGTCCCGTCTGCGAATATTTATTGCATAATACACTCGCATCTCGATTATCCCGTCCGCAGTGTCCACAAAAAGGTACACAACACACCTGCACGAATCAGTCACAATTTACACCGCCACTAAAATGTATTCTTTTCTCTCTTCTTTTGCGCTCTCACAACCGCACCACACACGCGACACAAAATACACTCACAACTATATTTTAAGTACAATTAAATTAAAAAAAATGTTATTTAAAAGCAATTATTATAATCGAGATGCGAATGTATTATTCAATAAATATTCGCGGACGGGACAATCGCGATTTAAATAAGTGTGGGTGCTTCACTTTTGGGCAGTGTACTATCTGCTTTAAGAGATCATTGACCCTCTTTACTCGGAAATCCCAATGGGCGAGTTCTGACATGCTCTTGTGGATTTTGCGAGTAAGTAGGTTTAATGCTATTCAACGATCATTGAGTACTTTTTGGAAGGTGACCGAAGTTTTGATTTTGTGTCGTCCGTCTCTTGAGTGACAAACAAGATTTCCTGCGCCCCACGAGGTAAGCGTTGTAACACATGTTGATACGGTCCTGGGTTCGCCTGTGCGCGGCGAGCCCAACGGCCGGCGCTGCAGCGGATTGGCTGATTTGGGGCAATCTTTAACTGCTAATAATTAATTAACGAAGCGTTTAACGACATTTCGTCACTCTTGATTTTCGTCTTATTTTCCCGGCTAGAACCCCCCATTTCATTGCGGCCCAGAGGTAGATTAACACCCTGTACATACAATTTCGTGGGATATTATCTATTCGAAAGGATCCAGCTAAATAATATAAATTGGTTATAAGTGAATATATATTAAATAACTTGAAAAATTATATGATCGACGAAATTTGAAAACGTTCGATTAATATAGTTCCTGTTATATAATCAGTTTTCCAAATTAAGAAGTTACGTATCTAGAGCACTACTAATTATAATTTCGTACAGATTTCTCCTACAGAAAAATAATTATCTAACCTTTACCTTGCTTCCACGACTCGGCCTCTAGTTCAGTCTAAGCCACAGATTCATTATTCAGTTTCATCGAGAAATAGTTGTTTCGAGCGGCAGACACAAGAGAGTACAGGGCTAACGAACCATAGCAGCAAATCGCGCCGTTTTAAAGCACCGGATGTTCCTGCTGGCTACGACGACGTCGCTAAAGTAACGAGACGTCGCGACGTACACGTGCGTGCTCCATTTGCCCCGGAAATGTCCCTCGGATTTTTCTTTTAAGTCCGTCTTAAAATAAGACGCATCGCAATACAGCGAGGATAGTAAAAGAAGTGATCGACGAAACTAAAATATATACAGGGTGTTAATCTACCTATGGACTTAAATGAAATGGTGGGTTTTAGACGTCGAAATAAGACGAAAATCAAGAGTGACGAAATTTCGTTAAACATTTCGTTAATTAGTTATTAGCAGTTAAAGATTGCCCAAAATTAACCAATCGCCTTGCAGCACCGTCCGTTGGGCTGACCGCGCACAGGCGAACTCAGGACCGTATCGACATGTTATAACGCTTACCTTGTGGGGCGCAGGAAAACTTATTTGTCGTGGATAATTCAAAATCAAAACTTCAGTCACTTTTCAAAATGTTGAATGACATTAAACCTGCTTACTCGCAAAATCCACAAGAGCATGTCAAAACTCGCCCATCAGGATTTTCGAGTAAAGAGGGTCAATGATCTCTTAAAGCAGATAGTACGCTGCCCAAAAATGAAGCACACATACACATTCAAATCGCGATTTTCCCGTCCGCAGTGTCCACAAAAAGGTACACAACACACGTGCACGAATCAGTCATAATTTACACCGCCACTAAAATGTATTCTTTTCTCTCTTCTTTTGCACTCTCACGACAATACCACATACGTGTGGCACAAACACACTCACAACTATATTTTATTTAAAACTAAATAAAATAAGCTCTTATTTAAAAGAAATTAACTGTAACCAGGAACGATCTAAAAAAGCGTTTTAAAAGAAGTCGAAAAATAATTCCACTACTGAACAACAGCAGAACCAAATGACGACTGACGAATACGCGGGAAGAAGGATTTCTCTGCGATTGCGTTGGAGGAATGATAGTCTTCCTTAATTTTTCTTTTACTGTGTTTGAATTTGAATAATAGAAATATTACGAAGCAAACATTAACCGAAAAAACAGCTTTCTCTTTCTGAAGGGTTTCTTCCAAAAAATCAAGCCATATTTCGCAATTTAGAAAGCAAGAAAACGTTAAAATACAATCATAAAGGACCCGGATTGGGTTATAGGAATTTCGACCACTGCGTTTGCCAGTCTCATGACAAAACTCGTGAAGTTCGGTTACAGTTGCACCTTCCTGGTGTCGTACAGTTAATTTCTTTTAAATAACATTTTTTTTGTTTAGTTTTAAATAAAATATGGTTGTGAGTGTGTTTGTGCCACACGTATGTGGTGTTGTCGTGAGAGTGCAAAAGAAGAGAGAAAAGAATACATTTTAGTGGCGGTGTAAATTATGACTGATTCGTGCACGTGTGTTGTGTACCTTTTTGTGGACCCTGCGGACGGGACAATCGCGATTTAAATGCGTGTGGGTGCTTCACTTTTGGGCAGTGTACTATCTGCTTTAAGAGATCATTGACCCTCTTTACTCGAAAATCCCAATGAGCGAGTTTTGACATGCTCTTGTGGATTTTGCGAGTAAGTAGGTTTAATGTCATTCAACATTCGTTTCATACTTTTTGGAAAGTGACTGAAGTTTTGATTTTGCATTACCTGTGACAAACAAGTTTTCCTGCGCCCTACGAGGTAAGCGTGATAACACATGTCGATACGGTCCTGAGTACGCCTGTGAGCGGCCAGCCCAACGAACGGCGCTGCAAGGCGATTGGCTAATTTTGGGCAATCTTTAAGTGCTAATAACTAATTAACGAAGCATTTAATGAAATTTCGTCACTCTTGATTTTCGTCTTATTTCAACGTTTAGTACCCCCCTATTTCATTTCGGCCCAGGGGTAGATTAACACCCTGTATATAAATGAAAGAATCGTGCACCTGACGTGTTCGTGCGATGAAACATTTTCCACGATGCGGAAGATACATGTCGCCCTGCTTTTTCAATGCGCGACTTCAGAAGAATATACGATGCGTTTATAATTAATGAAGCAATCCGCGCGTATACGTGCTATCAATTAGCAGTCGGTAATTTTATAACAACGAGTGAACTGTAAAAAGGATTTGTTTCCTGTAACACAATACGTTGCGTGGTAGTTACGTTAACGAACGCTGTTTCGCGATGCAACTTAAATTTCGCAAAATTCTGCTTCGATTAAATAGAAGCATTGCGTTCTGTAGAGTATAAAGTATCGGTTGTAATAATGGTTTTCTAAGTTTCAGTGGATATCCTTGAGTTACTCACAACTTAATTGCTTAACTTCACATGATGCAACATACATTTTACTCGGTTCATGTTTTCCTTTGTAAATAAATAACAATAATAATACTAGTATTTCTTGAAAAATTTATTATTCCTTTTTTAATTATGTTCGATACAATTATAAAGATAGTGAAAATACTCATTACTATCTCCGTAAAATAGTACGAGTTACAAATGACTTTAAAATAATAATCACGTTGCAGATATTCAAATTTAACGAAAATAGGAAGCGCCACCGGAAGCTATAGGCACCAAAAATAAACGAAACGTAAAACATAAACAGAAAGAGATGAAAAATACTTCAAAATAAAGTATTCAAAGTGTTAAATGTTGCTTATCCTAATTTCATTAACCTCAATCAAATTAATCATAAAATTATGATATCATGCGATAACTGTAACTGTTATGATTTCTTTAAATAAGTACACAGAATCGGGAGTTTGCAGGAAATTAATTTCATAATTAACTGAACAGATTGTGAAGCAAATATTCATTGTTGGTAGGTAGAAAGGTGAAGCGGAAATACAGCAGTATCCAAGAGAAATTCCGATCGTTCTTCGTTCTGAAGCGACGTCGTCTAACATGTACAAACGGCTCAAGGTAGGCGAAAAGCGACCCACGGGTGGGAGATAAGAATCATAATTTACTTTATAATGTGCATTCCGTCTCGATTTTCCACGGAGACGCGCATCAAATGGAGAACAGCGAACGGAAATTGCTTGGTGCCTTCCTTCCTGAGAGGTGACAGAACACCATTTAAATAAGCTTTAAAAGTAATTACAGTAATTCACGAAGTTGATTATACACAGATCACATTTTCAATTGAACTGAAACGTGAACCAATCGATTAATTATTCTTTTAACAAATGGATATTCTCAGCTCTTTAATTAAATACTAGTCAATTTAATAACTAATAATCAATTAACATAATTCGTCATTATGTTTCAAATAAATAAAAGGCATAATAATCGATTTCGTGAGTTACTGTATCCAATACCAATAAGATATCTATACTCAAAATTACAAAGAACTAATTAAATCTTATTACTATTATCTATCATTCTACATTCTGCTATCTAATCAAAAAGCTATCAAACAACTTATTAATACTTAAAAGGGTCTAGGGTGATCATTTCAAAGTAACAAGTACGATAGGTACAAACACCATGTAATAATTTAATTATTTATTTTGCATAAAAAAATATAATCATTATATACAAATTAATGATTGCGAATGAAGTTCCGTGTCAATGAAGTTCATCCTAATCAATGATGCAGGCCAAAAGACAACTCGTGTCCGCCATAACCACCTCCGTAGCCACCGCCGTAACCTCCGCCTCCAAGACTCAAACCGCCTCCGCCACCAAGACCCGAACCGTGGCCTCCACTAATCAGCACTGGATAAGACTCCTTGATGAGAACTGGAACCTTGACTGGAACAGGAATCTCCTTCTCGATTCCGACTGGGATCTTCACCGGTACGCTGACCGGGTAAGGAACCGACACGGGCACTTTGACGGGCACGTTGTACGGCACTGGGACCGGTTTCTCCACTGGCACGGGGATTGTTTTCTCTACTGGGACTGGGTAAGGTTTCGGTATGTGCACCGGATACGGGCGCTCCACGGGGATCTTAACGGGGACTGGGTATGGAACCGGTACGTTCCTCTCTACAGGGTACGGTTGTGGTACGCGAACTTGGTTCTCCCGGTGGATCGTGATACCAGTAATGCGACCTCCATCACCGCCGCCGCCGCCGCCGCCGCCACCTCCACCCAGACCTCCACCCAGACCTCCACCCAGACCTCCACCCAGACCTCCACCTAGACCTCCGCCGAGGCTGAGGCCTCCGTGTCCTAGGCCGTAACTCTCTATGCCTCCAAGGCTCAGCTCCAGTCCTCGTTTGCTCTTCTCTTTCGTCTCAACTGCAGCTTTGGGATTTGACTCCTTCGCGTCTCCGGCCAGAGCTACGGCCACCAGGGCTAACAGTATCAATTTCTGAAATTAAAGATCTAATTAACCATGTACAAACGATATGGGATTATGTATTATGTACGATGTCTTTGTGTTTGCATGTGATTTATATGGGGCGAACAGTGACATTTATAATATTTCAACCAGAGAAAGTGCATGGTGAAAGCAACGCTATGCATAAGACTCGAGAGATACACGTAACCGTGTTACGACCAGAACGTAAATTTGTATGTATTCATAGAAAATTTAAACGTGCGCATTATATTCAAAAATACGAAAAATATTGAAAGTGAAATAACGATTAGAATATTTAAGAGATGAAACCTGGCTTCTATTTGCTTAACTGTCTTTCCGAAAGTATAAAAACCAAATTGAACGACAAACTCCGATAAACTCGTTATCTCTAACCGCAGTCTCTCTGACTTACGGCTATAACTTTAATAATCTGGTACCTGGCCGAAGCTAAGTAATGACTCGAAAACAGGGCACAATATCATAGAACAATAGGAAATAGAAGCTTCTCTCAGTTCCTCCCCCACCTCACCCCTTTGTTCAAAAATATTCCCTGACAATGCAACCTACGTCTAACGTTCGCAAACTTTCTCCCCTTCACACCCTTACATAACCCCTCTATCCCTTGTCCTAGTCACGACCATAGATCTACGATATATCGTGCGTGAACAAGGTGGAGAACCGCGAGCTCACCTGCGGAGTGCTCATGGTATCGTTCGAAGGTGCACACTGAAGCTACATCGCGCCAATCACTGGCATATATACCGGCACTTTCGCCGTGGCTACTGGCCCACTCCCCGGAAAATCCTACTCGTTCGCCGACGTTAAAGTGGACCGATTGTGCTACCACACCGTGCAAAAGCGTTCGTTCGTTCGTTGGTTCGGTCGGCGTTAAGCCATTTTCCCACGGGCTACCGACCGGGCTGGCTGATTACTACCGGATCCCCGGATACGCGTAACATACCCCCCTGTGTACTCGGACTGTTTCCAGCTCGCTCTCCTCGACTCCGTTACCCATTCACCTGGCGAGGAGGAGCCAGCAATTTAGCGTGCAATGATCGCGGCGGCCGGTCTTCTCTATTGTTTCTTTTTCTTTCACTTCGGAAGGAGCGGCGCGATCGGCTGCCTTGTAAAACCGATTCCGGATGTAATTCTGATCGAGACCTCCTGACGTCTTACGCAATCACTCGCTCTCGATACCGGCGACGTTTTTCTGGATTTCTCTCCGATCGAGCCGAAGAAGAACAGCGAGAGGTCGTAATCCCATGGAATGAGCGGTTACACGTGACGTGCTTTTTTCGTGTGTCCCCTTTCGTTGTCACTTCTTTTGAAGGACCAGGTGTCTCCGTACTCAATATTGCCATCACAACAGCGTTACGTCACACGGTACAGTTTTTCATTATTCGATCGGCGATAAATTGGTTGGTCAATCGTATCGAATTTGAAGACAACGTTTTTAGAATTGGATAGGATGAATGCGGACGTCGATTTAAACATCGTTTAATGGGTGTACCAGCACAGATATAAGATTTAACGTGAAACGGGGAAAAGGCGGTAAAATCCAACCGATCGCCGATCACGCATCCCTCCGGATACTTTCATTCTTTCACCATGTGGAGCACCGCTGTTTATCTCTTCTGTGCGTACGATGTAACCGTATATGTAGTCGCCTCTCGTTATGCGATTAAAGAATGCCTGACGACAAGAAAGTTTTTGGTAACATAAAGTACGTAACAATGGTGAAAATCGTCAGGTCGTTATCCCCGAGAGGAGAACGGAACTTACGTGCGCCCGTGCACGCTTCCAGATATCAGGTTGGCTAGTAATTAATCACGAAACGCCGCGTTTTCGTTCGATCGTTTTCCATCGACAACGTGATTAAACAAGGAACAATATGATGTAACAGAACGTCGATTATAAGTGCTAATAGGCAGACAAATTCGTTCCGATAAGCGATATCTCGGATATTCAGTCTGAAAGATGTGAAAGTTGCAAATTGTAATCCCTGTCATTAAATTTTTTCTTTCTAAATTTCTGATTCATTCCTCTGCGTTATTATTCTCTTCAACGACAACTTTTGAATATCGAAATTACCATTTTTAAATTCAACAACTTATATTGCATTATAATTCTTCCTTTTGCTTAATAGCAGTATCTTCCTTCGTTTGTACAGATGTTTCAGTAACAAATTTTCTAAAGCAACGATCTGAAGTTCGATTTCTTTTTAAACTGTGCATTATGTACTAGTCTCAAATTTTTCACTCCTACTGTATATTTCATGATACAAACACGGTGTAGCAGTGACTAGCACTACAAATGCAAAGCTCGTATTCGCATAATTAGTATTTAGATAATCATCATTTCGATTAAGCGGAGTTTTACAGTAACCGCAACTCACAGATGGTTCAACACTTTCTCCTGTTGTCTTGGACACGCGCGCGCTACGTACTTAATTGACTGATTCCCGGCATCATGCTGGATGCTTGGTTAATTAAAAAAAAAAAAAGATAGATACGCGATACGCGAAGGAAGTTGTTAGGCGTTACGGTGAGTTGCTGTTGTCGCTGACACCTTCAACGACTTCGTCATCTTTGCATTGCGCTTTTCTAACGCCATTATCCATTCCTCGCTCATAACTTCTGTTGGACGTGAAAGAAAAAATGAGTCAGTGTGTCGGATAACGTTTGAGCTCCTTTCGTGTAACAGGTGACACGTTTTTAAGAACATTTTGCAATATTCTGGTACAGTAACCATTAACGAGTTGCCTAACCTATTCGTTATCCTCTCACTGATTCATTTGACGAAAAATTGTTGCTTTACTACTCCTGTTTATGCACGCTAACTGACCAATTCCCATTGCACGCAAATCCCAGCAATCAATGAGCTGTGAGAATATTATAATCTGGCCGGTAGACCGGAATTAAGTGGAAAACGGCCGTTGATATAAACGTCGCTGTGTTGGTAATTAATAACGAAGCTACGGGAGACTCGGGTACCGATATTTTCCTGGCACACAGGAACTTTTTTGCTAGGACCAGTTTTGTAATCGTTTTACGAATACTCTGACATTATACGTGACTCTCACTCTCGAACCGTGCCTGCTAATATTTTAATCGTGCTCGATGCAATTTACCCTGGAACCACTTTCGTTACTAACTTCGGAACGCGGTAGAAGTAAGGCTTCTATTTTGGTCAGGGAAATCCCTATTTTGGTAACGGTAGTCCATCTTTAGCGATAATTTGAGTGACGAAACATATGTATAACCGAACAAGTGGGAACTATAGCGACTGAAGAAATTATTTAACTACTCTAACTAGTTAAAACACAAATATAAATTACATTACTTAGTTACAAATTTTAGGGCATTCATTGCGAAAATAATTAAATAGGAAGTTTACACTTCATAATCATTTATTCAATCACCGCTAATAGAAATTTGTTTCATTCTCCGCACACACTGTAACATAACTATATATTGAATAAATTACAATTTTGCGCATTCAAAGTTACTTAATTACCATTCTGCAACAGACATAAATTAAATGTTTTCAAATTATAATCGACTGATTTTTATCAGTAATGTTTACAACAAAGACTGGAGATCTGCAGAACTCTGCTCGTTGTTAACAGATCCCTGGAATAAAGGGTAAATACGAGTCGAAACGTCGAAGAAGTCGAGACGCTGGTGAAAGGGAAAACGGCAAAAAGGAAACGACGTAGCTCCTTTCGGCGCAATCGACACTTCAGAGCGGCAAATTATGTTTTGATTATAGGGAGGTGGCCGCGAAAAGGGCGTAAAAGGGAAAGGGCGTAACTGGAGAACGGCTTGATAAACATCTTGAACGAGAACATCCATCCATATATTCATGAGAGCCACGGTCTGGCCAACTCGAAAGCCTTTCCTGTTATTGCATAAGGTTACGTTTGCGGTCGGTGAAGCAGAAATGCAGAGTTCGCGAAAATTCCGCTCTTACCGTCTGCCTGCACACCCTCCTCGACCGCAGGAATCTTACTTCGTGCTGTTTAGGCCACATTTCCGGAACCGCCGTGAACGAATGCAAAGTTCGAGGGCTTCTTCGATCCCATCGAACGGCGGCCAAAAATCACGTGAAGATTCGTGACATCTATTCCATTCCCTCAATCTTATAAAATACCCTTTACTTTGAATGCTCGATATATTTTTATACATTATACGCGTTTTCTATTTTTGTACATATTTAAATTTCCTATAAGAATGCATTTTATCATTTTTAAGATTTTGTATCCCATTTCTTATTATAGTCTTCCTTTATTAAATTTATTAAATTTCGTAAATTTTATAAAATTCCTTTTGCCTTCATGTGCATTATTTTGCATACAAATGAAACCGTACGTGGAGACAAATAAAATCACAAGATAGAATGCGAGAAAAATCTAACCACTGATAAAAATATTCGTGGCGTATCGATAATCGGAAATAAGTATGATATGCGGATGTTTTACGTAATCGTAATACTACAAATAGTCTACGAAGCAGGAGTTACAGAAATAACACAGACAAAAATCATACATGAGTATAATAGATCCCACACGTAATATGATCTCGAGTACTTAACGGTGTTCCGTGTATGTAATGCAGCAATGTGGCGCGCAATGAAATAAGAAAGATTTCACTCGAACAGCTTTAATTGCGAATGGTTTCCTAATGTATCAACAACTTTCGAGAATATCAAAATCACTGATCCCTGGCCTTTAGATTGCTACGAACTACTTTGTTACAACAAATAAAAAATTAAGAGAAACTACGAAATAAATACGCTGTTAACTTAAGAAAAGTTGATAGGAAAGTGTAGATCGTGTGTTTCACGGATTTAACCATCTCCCACGAGTTTTAATTTATCAGAGATACACGAAAGGTACATCACAGTGAAAAAATCAGCATGATCCTTAAATAAGTATATTTCGTTGTTTAGAAAGGAATTTAAAGACAATTCTTATTATTTTATTATATTAAAATCCAGATTAAAATCTTGGAAAAAACAATGTAATTATAAAATAAAAAAAAGATACAGTATGCACATAAGTATGTACGTCGGGAATTTTTTAATTTGTGCTATATATAGAACAAATAGTACTGTAATTGGTCTACCTGAAGCCCCTGCTTTGCATGATGAAAGAGTTACTACTGTTATTGTTTTTATGAGCATTGTTTAGATATTCTACTCATTTCCATTAAATGGAATCTAGAAGTGAGCATTTCCCAAAGGTACATTTAATTACCATTACAAAATTAACAAGCCAAGTGTCTTAAGACTTTTACATAACACCGTATTATTCTTAGAATGAGAATTAAAATTAAATATCGTACAGAAAAAAAAGTTGCACACACTGAAACCAAAAGTTTGAAGGAAAATTTTTCAAGGAAACTTGTTGACTATCAAAGTGTTACTTACTGACAAAACACGTCAACAAATGTTCTAATATTCCCTGAAATCAGTCTTAACGTATAAAACTGTTTTATAGAAAAATAAATTTGTTTAAAAAGCTACTTAAAATTTTCAATGGCTAACAGCAAAATTAGCCAGTTGCTGGTGTCGGTGCATGTTATTGGCTTCAAATTCGACGAATAAAACGTGCAACATTTACAAACGAATGAATCCCCGTTACGGAGAGATTTGCACGATTGTCAGCCACCGGGCAGCATCAATTTCGCCTAATTAATAAAACGCTGTTACGTCACCAATAAACGCGTCATCATTTTTGTCCACGATATTTGCCAGCGCATCGGAACTACGACCATGTCGTATCATAAATTTCAACGAACTTCATCTCCAGCGATTGCTTTTGCGTTCACGGATGACACTGGCACGTTATCGAGCCCCCATCGACAAACTTCGTTCTCGTATGGAAATCGGTTTCTAGTCCGAGGAGATTGCGACCGCGGCAAATCACTATAAATTCATCGAAAACAATTTAATCGAGTTCGAAGGCGAGACAGAAACTGTCGACAAACATCTTCCTCTCACTTTTCATTCGGCCCGGAACGAACCCAATTCGAACAGGTCCATCGAAACGCATCGGTCTGGCCTGGCTGGCCGAGTCAAATCAATATTTTCGGATTCAAATATGGAGATTCAAATTCAGATACATGGAAATTTATTCCCACCGATAAGCCTGATAAACCACGGATACGCGGGGATATTCTAATACTCTCCAGCGAGCGAGATCGGGGTACAAAGTCATTGCGAGATTAACTGCGCTCGTGGGAGCTTCGAATGATAACCAAAAATCGTTAGCCGAGCGGAGTGTACCGGGAACGAACCGTGAATAGAGTTCACTTGGGCTATTGATACATCGTCCTATGGGTCAGTTACGACGATCTACTGCCGCGTTTTCTGACCTTTCCCGAGACGTGACCCTGTTCTATAGTAGCCGAGTAACCTTCCTTAGTTTTGCGTAGGAAGACATTTTTAGCGCAATAAAGGGAAAACAGAAGAACTTGCTTTTTGTTATTTCATAATCAAAAACTATGCTCGTATTACAATTCGGACCAAATGAAGCTTTACTTGTTATAGAATTCAATCTTAATCTTAATGGCTGCGTCATTATATTAGACGCAACGTTTCAGTGTTTTGTTAAAGCAGTGAATAATTAATTGCCTTAACTGCTATGTAGCCATTAGAAAAATCATCAGGTGAAAGATTAGTAAAACGTTCGTAACGAATCTTCTTTCGTTTACAAAAACTTAGCGCTATGCTAAAGTTATGTTGAAATAAATAAATCCCTAAAACTTAAATAGTGAGATTTATTATAAAAATAATTTCAACGACTGCACTGGAAGCATTTTGTCACCCATAAGTTGGTAACCTAGCATCTATTGGTTGTTCATTTGAAAATATAGATCATTTTGTTTTCGTGACTCGTTATCATTAAAGATTGGTGACACTGTAACGCTCCGCGTTAAAACGGTCACCGCTACTCTTTTATAAATATTGAAAATCATTAAAAGATGCAAACTGAATTTAACATAAGCTACGCTAAACTAAGAACTTGTTAATTTCAAATTGAAAAGTTTAAAATGAAGCGAAGATTAAACTAACACACATGCAGACGCTCATGCAAATACAATATATGTAGTGTAAAAGCTTTAAACCAATATTTAAGAATAATTTTATACCTGAGATCCAGCTCGTACCAAATCCATCTTGAATCAATTCGATTCTCAGGTACAGAATTAATGAATATCTGCAGAAGCTTTTTCCATTCTAAATACTAAGAATATTACATTGTGTTCAATAATTAGAAATATTGAATTAATCCAAACTAATTAGGATTTTGTGAATTTTCGAGACCTATAAACCTGCTAAAGTCAACGCAATAATCAATTCAATACCTAAAAATTCACTTACATAAAATAGTAGATATCTAACAGTGCTTGCTGAACATGCGTTTAGTTACCAATATAAGATTAATAGAACAAGAACTAACAACAAAACTTCTGCATTGTACTGTACACAGTACAGATAATCAGTCGGTGGGAAGAGAAGTTCTTTGACTCATAGATACGCTTCGAAAAAAGGTGCAAAGATGTAATGGCTTGAACGATTCGGAAAAGTCCTAATAATTTACTTCTTGCTTTAATTAAGCTCTTAATATTAACGAAGTCTCCGCTCTGGGATGTGAACACAGAGATGTAGGAGGAACGTACTGTGAGAAGTAATCGGATTAAAAAGAGATACCGTAGTTGAATCCGTATTAGTTGCTTCGGCTCTCTCTGACGGTTCATCTCGTAATTGAAAACTCGCCAACTCGAAAAGCAGTGGGTAACTAACAAGAAAGTTCAAAGCCGATTGTAACCTGAAATTGATACTCATTATACAAGTCGTTACATTTTTCCCTGGTTTTCGAAGACTCGATAGATTTCGAGTCGCCTCTCGGATAAAAACGTCGAAACTGCCAGCAGTAGCCGTTACATCGTAGAAAATTAAGAATTGAACGAGACGAAACGATTCCGAGGAATTCCACGTATTTTCGGAAACGGAGGTACCTTTGAAAAGCTTTGGCATTAAGAAAAAAATTGAACGAAAAGCAAAGCGACTTGCTAAATGTTAACTGACAAAATCCAACGCGACAGAGGAAAGCGTCGTCCACGGGCGTCGGTTCTCTTCCTTTCCTTCTCTTAACTTCCTACTCCGCAACAATTTCATCGGCACGCTCGAGTTGCGTACTGGTGATCGCGTCCCCTATAAAAGCGAGGGTAAACCATCGAGGAACCAGTGCGCTCACTGTCGACCAACATGAACAGCACAGAGAAGCTGAAAGTGAGTAGCTCCACAGCGAGACGGCCACTTGAACTCCCGCCTTTCGTATCTACGAACCACGCGAACGTAACCGGTGAAAATTTGAACGTGTTACCGTTCTAGATGCAGTCGATCGAATCGATGAATCGGTGTATACTCGATTCTTAAGAACCTCAAGTACTACATTTAAATCGTAGAAATTTGTTCTCTTAACTTATCACTGATAACACGAACTACGATAGAACATCAATTGCTCCAGATAATAGATAAGCAAATTCGTGGTGATAAGCGGTTTCTCGGGCCATCTTTCTGATCGCTAAACCGGTGATCAGCGATTTTTATAAAATCTTAATATACAGCAGTTCTTGAAAGTATCGAGATTAACTAACATTTCTACTACATTCCAAATTTTCGCGAGTAACCGAGTTTCTTTTATGAACGACACCAATAACTTGTAATTTATTCTGCGCAGTTCTTAGTTTTCTGCGGCCTGATACTATCGGCCGCGACCGAGGAGGCGAAAAAGACCGCAGAGTCTAGCGCCAAGCCAAAGGAGGAGAAGTCGAAGCGTGGCCTGGAGCTCAGCCTGGGCAATCACGGCTTTGGAGGTGGTTTCGGAGGCGGCTTGGAGCTCGGCGGAGGTCTCGGCGGAGGTCTCGGTGGAGGTCTCGGTGGCAGCGAACACATATCCGCTGAGCACATCAAAGCAGTCACGGTCACGAAAACCGTCCACGTGCCTGAACCTTACCCGGTTGAGGTCACAAAGCACGTGCCCGTTCCCGTGAGCGTGCCGATCAAAGTACCCATCGACAAGCCGGTCCCTGTCCATGTGCCTCAGCCTTACCCCGTCACAGTCGAGAAGCATGTGCCTTACCCGGTCGAGAAGCCTATACCGTACCCCGTGAAGGTGCCTGTCTCGGTGCCCGTAGGCGTGCCCGTGCCGGTCAAGGTGCCCATCAAGGTGCCGTACACTATACCAAAAGCAGTGCCCTACCCCGTTAAGGTACCGTTATACGTGAAGGAGGCTGTGCCCGTCCTCGTGAAGGGCCACGGACTCGGTGGAGGATTGGAAGGTGGGATCAGTCTAGGTGGGATCGGTCTAGGTGGGCACGGACTCGAAAGTTACGGAAGTTTTGGAGGTTACGGACATCATTGAGTCGGGAGCTTGAACTCGGGCGAGTAGCAAAGTCTTTGACCTTCTACATGTGTCTCGTTCAACGCTTGCTACACGACACAGGACGTAGCAGCCGAGGTGACGGCTGGTTAAAACCTGGTGAACACACCTGTAAGTCGGCGAGCAAGCACGCCGTTCGTAGTATACGTCAGTCGAATGTACCAATATTATATTGTACAAGATCCCGAACCTCAAATTGTATTGTATAATATGTTTTTGTAAAACGAATAAAGCGATATTTTTTATACATAACAAAAACGATTACGTAAACCCCGGGGACTCAAGATTGCATGAATCGCGAGGAAGGGGAGCTAACGGTTACGCGATCAGGAGGAATCGCACGGATACTTTCACCGATTAATGTTACGTTATGAGGTACACCTGTTCTACCGTGAGTGAAGTGTCAGCGAGGAAAAGACTTGCACGGTTCGCGCGGTCGTTACCGCGAACAGGGGCCGCGCTCGTGCACATTAGTAGCCGTCAATGGGGGAAACGAAGTGGACGTCAAACCCGTATTGCAAATACATACGTCTAACGACGTTTACGTTTGCCGTTCTCTTGAAGCAATCCCGAAGATTTCATTATCGAACCCCTCAATTTCCTCTATAAATTTTAACAACGCTCTCGTTGGAAATAAATTTACCCCTTACGTTTTGCGACCCCTCCCGATTAAAGAACCCTGTTAAAGCTCCGCGAATATTTACTTTGTAAGGACGGCTTTTAATCCGATGCCGCTTCTCTAGCCTGGTTTCATTTTTTGCATGCAACGTTCGTTCACCCTTTACGCGCACGCTAATCTGATATAGAGGCCAGAAACTGAAAGTAACGCCGTAGCGCGTACCGGACGGACTTTAAAATCTAGGAAATCTAGGTTCTACGGTCGTCGAAAGTGCAACATTCGAGTTCGTTACGCGTGCACGTAGGCATGAAATTTAAAGAAGCGTATCCTAGTTCGTAGACGACATCGGTTCACCTGCTCCATCGAATTCGCCTGTATGTCCACGAGAATTTTGGCTCATCGACGAACACCCTTTGTTAGTATCCGGTCTATCGATCTTGTCCAACGATCAACGAAAATCGCATCGACGCGACACAATCGCGTTTCATGCTGTCGCCTATTGATTTTGCCGAATTATACCGGGCCACTGTGTCGAACATTGCAAATTACCGAAGAAATTATCGCCGATTTAAAGAAACAAACATTGGCCATCGGTTAATTGTGTCTGATTGGCGAAATCGATGGTGGATCATGCACGGTTTGATGTACATGATCGTTCAAATGTTTGGCACACCCATCGCCATTCGAACGAATCAAATTTCTTTCATATGTTAGAATTATAACTTTTATTCTCTTTCGTAATTGACGTCGTGGCGCCATTGCTACAGCAAAATAGTTCTTTTTTAAGTTTTCCTTCCAACAACCCCCTATCACATTCTATGTGTTTTATTTAAAATGTACTTCAATGGTCAGTTGGCTAATAGGAACTAGTTTAAACAATTCGTTTTCATTAACACTATTTCTACCACGAGTTTCCGTATACCTATTTTGACCAAAAGGTATCTTTTGACACCTTTGCGTTTGAATGCAAATAATGGCAAAAACTGTCGGGATTTCAAATTATCAGTTAAATATAGATAATTTGAGCAATATAACGGGAACAATAGTTAAAAGATATTACCTTTTTCATTTTTTTATTAAAATTAAATCTTTGTAACAAAAAAAACAGTAATCATAAAAACAGCATTGTAATAAAATTTTTTCGTTATTCAATACCACAGTTTTTACAAATCAATGGTTACTCTAATAAGCACTTCTCACACGTATACTTTTCGCACCACAAGGAAATTCCTGTTGCTCTATTACCTGAGCAATACTTTATTTGGCACTTTTTTTGTCTACTTGGAAAGGATGTGGTTGGCAAAATGCAATATGGCGGAAAACAAGCAAATATCAAAATATCTTCCGTTACAACTGAAATGGGGATTCCCTAATCAGATTACAATTGATATGATGCTGCAAAATGGTGTTAATATTTATATGTAAAACGGTTTAAAAGTAGACACTATTATGAAGTCCTTAAGGTGTTAAAAGACACCTCATGGTAGAAATAGGTGTATTATATGCACATTTTTCGATGTAGGATGAGCAGGAGGAAAATGATATCGCTGAATTAATTTAAAAACTGTTGTACGAAAAGTCGAAAAATTAGTTGTGGAGAAATGATTAAATTTAGAGAATAATGTTAAGTTAAAATTTGAAAGGTGTCTTTTGACACCTCTTGGTAGAAATAGTGTTAATCAAGTTGAAATTAGCCGTGAAACTTTGCTGACAACCTGATATTTGTAAAACTTCTAAACTTTTACTAGAAAATAAGAACATTTTAATGAGCAAAGTAGAACAGGAAACAATTTATGTTAACAATCTCCACTACAATTAATACCTCCTACTCTATTGATCAAAACTACAGATTCTAATCGGTAAGAATTTATATATAGTTTCATAATTTTCTTTTTAATATTTTGTAGCATTTAATAGTAAAACTTTTCAAACAATATCCAGTACAATACATATTTAAACTGATAATTCAAGAATGGCGATTGTAACCGGATATAGGAATACCTGTGAGAAAAACTAATGTCGAGTCTAGAACAGTGCTAAGAACCTAATTTGTTCCGAAATCATAACGTGCTCCAAACTTTTAAACGTCAATGTCTACTGTGCAAATCAAGGGTGGAAATCAGGAAACAAACGACCTACCGTAAACAACGTCATAACAAAAATTGTACAATAACCAGTTCGTTTGATCACCAAACAATTCCCGGTCAATGAAATTGAATTTTCCAGGTAAATGAAACGCGAAAAGCGAAAAGATAATCTTCGTTGGCGTGCTTATTTTTAAGACAAGTCGTGTTTAATCGCTCGACGCAACATGAGGCTCGTTACCATGTCTTTATGGCAGAATAATTGTTAACTAAGGTTTATCTTCTGGCTACCAAGCAAGTTTTCAAAGCATACCAATCGACGCCTTCGGGTGAGTACCAAAGACACGCGAAAGGTTGGTTAGCAAATCCCGTTATTTCATGTACCGCTAGCCTAGTAATCATATTTAATGACCTAGGAAGTTCGCATAGCAGCGAAATAGATTTCTTCGATCAACCATAGACCTCGTACGTAGATGGCGTATATAGGGAAATGATGCAGATATGACGATCCTTCGACCGTACGCAGGTCTTCAAGTATGTCGATTGTGTGCCATAAGTTATCTTTTCCATCGATCGTGATGTAAACATTTCTCAACGAAAACGTAGAATTTTTCCGGTCCGATAATTATCCCTCGTAATATCGAGCATTCCTTTGTTACATGAACAAAAGTGTTTGCAAGGAAACTAGGAACAGGTTTATTAAAATACTTTATTGTACGTCTTATCTCATTCCATTCGCTAACTCTTATACCTCGTACAACCATGTATTATGTGCTAATTCGTATTTACGTAATTACTACTCACAGTTCCTTAAATCGTAAGTATATTGTAAGTATATCAGCATTTAAATATATGTATAAATAAATAAAAATTAAAAGGATAATCATGATTTATAAACATATACTATCAATTATGGATACTCTATAACTTTTCACTAAAACTTTATATTATTGAGTTTAAGATAAAATATTTCAATGAAACTGAAAATTTTGCATATTCATTAAATTTGAAACGAATCATTATTTATTATCCATCAAAATTTGAATTTGAATTCCATTATATTTTTTAATTATAGTCAGAAATGCATTACAGTATTTATTTTAGTTTTTAATTAATTTTCAAAGTAGGGACTAACCGTTAATATTTAGGAGGGTTAACTGCACAAGATAGCTCGCAATCAGTGATAAGCAACGTGAAGTATTACAGAATCTAAAGTAAGTATATACTAGAACGTAACTCGTAAAAATAACAGTTAGAAAGCTATCACTGACTGTGACTAATGCTTCCGATATCCTTCGGCTTCTTATGCAACCCCTCGATCATTCGTATCTTTTATGATGCATAAGATTACAAATAATTTGTGCCGCGTGATCGAAAGTGTATTTCAAACGGAAAGAACCACCGACAAGCGTAATAATGAGCGCAAATCCTGTGATATTTTATACATATACAACTTTTTAATAGCCAACACTGCATTTCATTGACAATTTTTTGTCAGTTAATTTACATCGTTGAATTTCCTACACTTTTATGAGCTTGCGAAAATGAAATTGAGCAGTGTAAATTTGTAAAAATGAATGACAAAACGTTGATCTCTAACAAGTTAAAAAAGGAGTAATCCAAAAATATCTATTAAAACTTAAAATTTTTTTAAAACATCAACTCAAAACAGTCTATTACCCTAACAGTCTGAAAGAAGATATTTTATTTCCAAACGTACACTAATGGCTAAAAGTTTTGAAATACTACGCATTCTGAAGACTTCAAGAAATTCAAAAAAAGAAAGAATTTAGAATTGTATTATCCTAAACATCTCTTCGATCAAAAAACTATGAAAAAACAAAATTTAGGAAGCTTATTAATAATATACACTATGTTAATTTCTAATTGCAAAATCAGCAATTGATATAGCTACAAACAGAAGCGTTTAGAAAGTTTTGAACGATATTGTAGATCATTTGATGTTTTCTAGCTGCTCATTACTCAAAACGGACAGTCACATTCGAGGCTCCTCGGATTACAAACTCAGTTCTTATTAACGTTTTTCTCGCGGTTACTCGGATGCATCGTTGTTTTTAAATCTTCTACCTTTCCAACTTAGCGACCAGTTTCTTCGTCGGTCACGTAACAAAAATCCTCAATCATTTATTCATGCGGCAGGAAATGTCTGTCTCCCTCGTTCCCCAGAAATTGGCGCGAAATCGTTGAACGCGGAGCGTTTCCGAGGAACTGGAACGTGCTACAGCTCGAGGTAGACGCGTCTAGCTGCGTTACGCAACGGGGGTCTGAAGCGACCTGTCTTGTTCCTCCATTCCTTCCCTCCCTTCTTTTTCCTCTTCGCTTTACAATGTAAAGAGTCGTGACTTGGCGCTTGCATCAATCTCTATTGTGCTGTCTTGGCGAGTGCCCCTCGGAAGGGACGAATAAGGAGGTCCTTTCACGTTCGAGCCGCTTTTTATTCCGATATATACGTGGAAATCCGAACGTTACGTTAGGGGCTTCCCACTCTACGCACTCAGATTGCAACAACGTAACGTTATCGTGCGATCTCCGCGCGCCTTATTATTTTCGCTGTGTGCTCGATTTTACACAAGTCAAGCCCTCGCCCGCCTCTTTTCGCGTCGCGATCCGTTTCGGCAAATTTTTATTCGCTAGACGGTAACCAGGCTTCACCGATGCTGTTAGACATTTACACATCGTCCAAGTTTATGACAAGCAGCTGAAATCTTAGTTAATCCTTAACGAACGAATGCTGCCATACTCGCGACATTATAAATATTCTAAAAAAATCGAATGCCGCCATACACGCGGCAAGACATGATATTTTAGAAAATCTATTAGGTTTGGCCAATTATGCATGCAACAATTAAGGGCGATCGGCAATTATTTTTTGTCGCGCTCTGAAGCGCATTCCTCTCATTGCTCTCCGAGGATTGAGCGAAAATACGTTTAAATAAATAAAAATAAAATCGTTTTATATACGGTCAATAATAAAGATTGCGCTGCTTGCTCGGATAGAAAACCACCGGGAGGAAGGCGGGAAACACGTAATTATTGCGATACTTGTAGTAAAAAACCTGGTATTCACATTGGGGACTGTTGGGAGAAGTACCACACCCAAAAAAAAATATAAGTAATTTTGTATAAATATATCGTTGATCTATAAAAAATAAATTTATAAATGTATACAAATCTATACATTACATACACGCATCTATTTGTTTATTTAAATTTCTATTATTTTTCTGAAATTTTCACTTCAGTATTCTTTTATATGGTCATATCTGTTCATATACTACCTATTATTACTGTAAATTTTCATAAAATCCAATAAAGCGATATTAATTATGCACCTTTTCTCACTCTGGAAATGAAGCACTTAATTTTCTAAAAATTCGTCGACCTGATCATAGTTTTAGAAAAATGCGCTTGTTCGTTAAGGGTTAATCCTACTTTAGTCAATCGGTCACGTTCCTCGCATTTTTTTTCTTAGTATCATAAACCCGAGCGATGAAAACCCGACAATTTGGTTATTTGGTTCGAGGCCGAACGGGACTCCGGTTGCTAGCCACATAGCCACTTCGGTTTTCATCTGGCTACCTGAATTCGTCACGTCTGAGGCTACGCATCACCATCCTGGAAAAATCCCAAGGATGGCAACCAACTCTGCCGAAGAACAAAAATTTTTGCACCACCGTGTCCCCTCCTCTTGGACATCGATGAACACACAGGACCGAAGGCGGCCTATACGTAGGGCTCGGATGGCACTTGGTCAATAGCCGTTATTCAGAGCGCTTCGATAGTTCTTATACATTGTCATCGTAAGTTTAAGTGTTGAATTTTTTATTAAATAAAAATTGTTACATATAACTGAATTCATTCCCTTAAGGGTGGTCTTTTGAACCTGGTAGGACATTAGTCGGCACACCATGTGCAAGTACAACCGGACTCAAGCGGACTCGATTTTATTCGATAACAATCATGGAGCTCCAACCAGATACCTAACAAGCGTGTAGCTTTCTTATGGCGTCGAAAAACGGTGACGACAGAAACAGTCAAAAGTTTGTAAAACATGCGTAAACACGACTGCCGTTTTTGCCAACAATTTTGTCCGCATAAATCTGAATAGTAACCATGAAGGGTATGTTTCGTCTTGGCGAATCATAATGATGTATAATCATGTTTTGTTGGAAAAAGTAGAGTGGAAATTTAAGCGTTTGATTTTAAATAAACCGTTCTAAATTATGTATTATCTTTTTAACTATTAACAGTAGAATTACCAGAGTAGTCAAATTGATCAGCTCGTAATTTTTCATGTACATAATTTACTATGATTCGCCGTGAAAAGTACAAAGTACATCGTAAATAATATTTTGTACTTACGAAACGGACATTGTTGTATAACAGCTGACATTATCAAGATCTAACAGTGCACCTGTATTATTTACAAACATAAAACTCGAGTTAAAACTATTGTAGATTTCTATTTATCACAATCAATTTACAGGAACAAATTAGTTTAACATCTGAGTACGAGTCCAGTTTAGAATAATTGCAAAATCAATAAACGAGTCGATGGAGCATTATATCATTATTTCCGTTTGTGTAAACCTCATATGGATTTATTGATCAATATTGAATAAATCATCGGAATGCGAACGTGGCAAATTCTTCTTCTTTTCCAATTGTGAAGTTTGATTCAGCTGCAATTGCTATTGCACTACAAGAAGAAGAGATGGGGAAGAAAATAGAACGTTCATCCAGTTTGGAACAATCTAAAAAAGAAGGAGAATTTCTTTTTAAGACGCAAAATTTCACGAATATCTCAGGACAGAGAGAAAACGTTATTTTAACCCCTTGCACTATTCGGAACCTCGGAAAAAGTCAGACCAAACGCGGCTGCCTCAATTGTCGCGGTGAAGGACGAGCGGTGGAGCGCGCATGCTGAAACTGGAGACCCATCTTATCCATGCGATGGAATTCTTGTGAAATTCAAATGAATTTGAATCAAAAACTTTTATATATACTTTAATTATCACATAAGATTAAAACAAATTCTGAATAAGTAATAATAATATAATTAATTAATAACGAAATAAAAATATGTAAAAGCAAATCCGCGGTAGTAGTATTTGAATTCAAATAAGTTTTCTGATTATCTCACTAATATTAAACCTAAAACTAAAAGACACAATATAAATAAACAATTAAATATCAATTTTGCCCGAAATTAAGACCACGAGTCAGACTCGTGATATTCATGTTCGGCCTGAAATGCCGAGTACGAGTCAAGCTCGTGATCAATTTTCATCACGAGTAAAACTCGTCAAAATAGTGCAAGGGGTTGATGTTCTATTAAATAAAATTAAATCATTTATTTCCAAAACGATGTTATAAAACAATCCATAACGTCAACGGAACGTTTATCATTTGTTCGAGGTATACAAACAACATTTTCTCAATAAATGTTATCAAAGTAAATTATTAAACATTGATAAATTTATTTTATTACAAGATTAATTAACGAGTGTTTTGAAGAGAAATGTGCAAGCGAAAAGTGTTTAAATCGAGTGAAAGAGGTGTGAAAGAAGAATACGTAAAATTATGATTTGAAAATTACGAAAGTTTTAGCACATGTGACTGAATACATCGAATCTGAAACATTTGTAACCCGTGTAGTATGTCATTCCCGTAAACACCTGATAGGTCCAATGAACTTTTCTGTGAAAAATTCAGATGCATGTGAAATGTTTCGTAGAGAATCGTGATGCGTGTGAACTTTTTCGTAAAGAATTGTGACGTGTGTGAATTTGTTCATAAAGAATCGTAATATGCGTGAACGTTTTCATAGAAAATCGTGAAGCGTCTGAATGTGACCTGCATGAATTTGTTGTCGATATTAGTCTCGTGTGTATTTCCTGAAGATTCATATGCGAACTATTCCGTGATTATTTACACTGCATGTGGAAGTTTTTAAGGGATATTCAGAGCGCGTGCTTGAATGGATTATTTGTAAGTGCTAGCTTGTGCACTGAAGGGAACATTAATCCTTTCTGCTTGAAAATCTCACAGGGATTGCTTTAATATGTCCTTGTAGATTCTTGTCGAGTAACTAGGTTTAATAATAATTCTACAATTCCGTTATAAAGTGTGTGACGGGATGGTGTGTGAGTTTTTGATTCGGGAACGTGCATTTCTGTATAATTTAATCGAAAGCGAAAAATAATCCAAGGTTATATTTGTAGTCCGAGTCGTTCGGAAGTAATAAGGATCCAGCTTCATTGAATGCTTCAGAAAATAGAGCACAGATGCTTATCCAAGATCTTCGAACCATGAATCACCCAGCATAAGAAATGTTAATTTATAGAGGAGATTGGGCAAAATTCAACTATTTTGAAGGCATGGCATTTTTACAGAAGCTAATCAAAAACACGGTCTTAGGAATTGGAATAATAACATGGACCAGAGAAGAAAAAATAAAAAGCTCGTAACAAATAATTAATTATTCTTACAGATTTTGTATTTTAATGATAATAATAGAAAAACATAGAAAATAAGAAATGGTAATGTAAAACCTAATGATTAACTGTTATCAACCGTTTTCCTTTTTAAACCGATTACGTTGATGGCATTTATCATATCTTCTGGAAACTATTTTTGTTTCAAGTCTTTATTTTCCTTGCTTAATTGCTTTCTTGACATAGTGGAACGCCTACGAACAAAAAGAAAAAAATAAATCTTGTAAGATGAACCTATACATACATGGTCCGTATTGCCACCTCAGACCTTTTATAGGATTAACATAAATATTTTGGTATAGAAGAGCTATTTTCGTACAATTAAGTAAAATATTTTGAAACTTAATCTTATAATTAATTACAGGTAACCTTCCTATAACACGGTAGATAGGTTCCTAGAAAATGTCGTTGTTGTGTGAAATCGTGTTGTATGAGACCCAAAGCAAGTACAAAAATGGGAGTTACGTTCCGAAAACTTATTAAAAACAAATTTTTTCTTAATTCTACATAAATAATTTAATTTTTATTAAATACATAAATGTATGTACAATACAAAACAAAAATATTATTTTAATTTAACGCAATTTTAATTTAATAATTTTCTTCGTCGTCACTGTTCAGTATAATCAGCCGAGAACGTTTTTTCGGTGGAACGATATCGTCTTCACTTTCAGAACTTTTTTCATCATTTAAAGTTCTTGCATCTTCTTCCCTCTTAAAAAAGAAACCTGTAATTTCACTTTGCTTGCTGATTCTTACCAAATCATTGTAAATTTCCCAGTATGGAGCTAAACAGTTTTACAGCTCCGTTTTGAATTTTCGGCTTCTTTCAGCGGGAGGGTCTGCATTCAAGAAAAATGATTCGAGATTTTCAGCTAGAAGCTTAGGCCTTCTTCTAATTTTTTTAATGTTAAATTACTAACTCAAACGGTTAAGACGGCAAGTTTCGCCGCAGTTGTACAAATACAGTGCTGTGCAAAGGTTTTTGCAATTTTCTTATCGTGTTAGAGCAAAACCGTGTTATAGGATGCCGTGTTGTAGGAGGGTTCCCGCAATTTATGAATCGTGTTAGAGCGAAACCGCGTTATAGGATGCCGTGTTGTAGAAGGACTACCTGTATATCTTTCTCCAACAAATATCTTACATTTTTCAAATAGTATTAGAAAGGAAGCAAATAAAAGTTACCTTAAAAGGGAGCATTAGTAAGCTTTTTTTTCATTAAACTATAAAACCCTATACGGGGTTGTTAGCGACACGCACATTGCTGAGCATGCCAACATTACGCTGTTATATTTATATTTATACAAAATAGAAAGGACTTAATACTAACTTTATGTCTAAATACGGCTATAAATGTAATTAGTGTTTTACTAAAAATTTGTATACTTCTAAAAGTAGTGTGGCTGGTTTGCTCAAAAATTCACTCATCGAAAATGGAGGGAAAAATCCTTTTTTACAAAATTTCTGGAATAGTTCGTTTCTGCCATTGTCATACAGTGGGCATTGCCAAACATTAGTTCAAATCTTTCTCTAAAGAACCACACCGACACTTTGGATCATTTACTAAACTTAACTCTGAAGAGTGAGGCAGCTAAATGATAATGGTTTGCCCGAATTCCACTTGTCCAACTGACAAAATCTCTGGAGAAAGATCTTTTTGCGAATCACGGTTTGGATACACTACTGTAGAAATACTTGAAAAAGTTGATTCCCTTGCTTTTAGCTTCTTCGAGTAAACACTTTTCTGTTTCAGCTTTACCTAGCTTTTTGAAGTTATGTGTACAGTCAGAGTAGGGAACTAGCATACTAGATGAGACTTCAAGATGAGTTGCCTCTTTAGCCATAGCATCCACTTTTTCGTTAAAAGATATTCCTATATGAGCAGGAATCCAGAAAAAGAAAAAGTTTTTGTTATTTTGAAAGTGGAATCTTATAAGCTTTCTACTGTCAAGTTGGACAGGATTAACTTTAATAGAAATCGACACATTAATTAACACTTGTAAGGCACTTAAACAGACTGAAGAAATGAGGATGGTTTTATATGTTAGAGTTGCGTTAAAAAAAGAGAAAGATTCGTCTTTTCCTGTTCACGGTTCTGGGGTAAGTGCCGTAGGGTTCATCACAGTCCTCTTTCCAAAAGGCTACATAGCCTTCCCCACTCCGTGGCCAGATCCTATAGGACGAAAGTCCTTTCTTTTTGGCTACGCAACGTCGGGTTACTCGCTATGTTTAAGTTTTTCCACGACTAATATAAACAATACATCCCTTGGCGCCCGATGGCTGCGTGTCTTCGGGACGTCAACCGTCAAATGGCGCCTTGGGGTTATATTCATACTTTGTAACATGCTTTCTCGCCAGGCACACCAAATACCCAGTCATAAATTGTCCACTAGCCTGAATTATGATCTAGGTACTTTCAGCCGAACCACCACGACCACTCAAAATGCGTTGTCGTTAACATATAAGCGTATTCGGCAGCGAGTTCAATAGCTTTCTTAATCGCGACGCCTTCTGCTGTAAAGGAAGACATACTACTGTGTCCAAAAAAAAGGTGAATTACTTATTTAAAATTCGCGGATATTATGAAAGCATACAATTATTTTTTTGAAGGTGAATAGTACTGTCCTTGATATCTATGCAGAGTTTCATGTCAATATATTCAATTGCTGCAGAGCTACTCGTATTTTTGTAAATAAACAAAAGTGAGTTTATCGATTTTCACTATGTCTGATTTAGTTGAGCAAAAAATTCGCATTAAATTTTGTTTGCGAAATAAATATTCTGCTGTGGAAACGAGCATGTTACAGAAGGCCCTTGGTGATAAGGTTATGTCGCAAAAAAATTTTTATAAGTGGTACAAAGACTTTAAAGAAGGCAGAGAAAGCGTTGAAGACGAACAGCGTCCCGGATGACCATCAACGTCAACTAATGAACAACACGTTAATCAAATCAAAGATCTTGTGCTCAAAAACTGTCGATTAACAATAAGAGACCTTGCTGATACTGTTGGCATTTCAAAAGGTTCGGCAAATACCATTTTAAAAGATTTGTTGTGCCTTAAACGCGTCCAATCTCGTTTGGTTCCAAAAACGCGGCTCACACAGTATTGATAATTCGAGACCATTTCACCAAAAATTCAACTCATATCGTTCCGCAACCACCGTATTCGCCTGATTTAGCACTGAGTGACTTCTGGCTATTCCCTTAACTCAAAAGACTACCTCGCTAATACCGTTTCGACTTGATCCAGGAAATAAAAGCCAAATCGACGATAGCATTGAAGGCCATGCTGGAAAAGAATTTTCACACTGTTTCGAAAATTTGGAAAAAAACGTTTCGAAAAAAAATGTTGGCATAAGTGTATTGTATCGGGTGGAGAATACTTTGAAAGCGACGAAATTGATATGCAAAAATAAATAAAGATTTTTTATTTTTTAAACAAATTCACCTTACTTTTTGGACACAGTAGTATGTTTGTTCAAACCAACCAGCGATACGTTATTTGTATTCAGGGAGAGAAGCAGACCGCACCAATATTTCCCACTTCAATATTCTTGCTTGAATGAAATTGTATCGGAGTTGGGGGAAATTATGAAAATGTTCTAAGAATCCTGAGTTAGGGTTAGCTGATTTCTTGAGTCGGTGGCCTAAGTCAGTATTTATTTCAATGCGTAAGCAAAATGTATTGTAGTCGTACATATAGGGAATAAAATTATTTTCGTCTCTAAGACGTCAGTAGACGATGTGGCGTAGTAAGGCATCGATTTGTCGAAGGTGCGTAAAACATTGTTAGGCGTGCTATTCCTGTATCCCAGAGCGATCCGTAAACCTGCATACTGAATTCTTTCCCCTTTTAATAATTGGTTTCTTGATTTAAAAAAATATATAAAACAATTGTATTCCATGATTGCACGAATTAAACTTTTGTAGAAGGTTACTAGAGGGTTACTAAACTTAACCTAGTATTCGAAAATAATACCCAGAAATTTAACTTTAGCACTTGAACTAATTTTGTAGTTTTCGATTTTTAGACTACAAGTACGTGGTCGTATCCCTTTTTTGTTAAAACGGACTAAGTCGATTTTTCGAGTGCCAAGGAGAGTCCTAGAGAATTGAATTTGTTACTTATATTAGTAATAGCTCTCTTTCCTACACTGAGGCTAATGATTTGACAAGAAAGACCAATATCATCTGCAAATTGTAATATTTGAACATTTTTATCCAAACCTTTCGCAATATCCTTTACATATATTAAGTATAGTAGGAGACTAAGAACTACACCTTGTGACAAACCTTTATAAACTCTTTTATTGACAGTATTAGAGAAATTGCGTGCAAACGTGACGTTTCGCTTATGGGTCAGAAATGCAACAAGATTGATAATATGACTAGGACTGTCGATGTCGTGGAGCTTTTTCAGTAATATGTCACTATTGACATTATCGAACGCCCCTTTGATGTCCAAGAAAAAGGTTTAAACATCTGTATTTTTGCAGAAGGCTTCTTCTATCGTCAGGGTCAAGGCGATAAGGCTGTCTGAACACAACGTTCCAGCTCGGAAACCAGCTTGAGATGGTGGGAGAATACCCAAGATCTCTAACCACCATTGTGGTTTCGTTTTCGCCATCTTTTCGAGAATTTTACCTACGCATGAGGTCAGTAATTATAGGCCGAATATTGTTATTATCTCTTATCGATAAAGAAAGTTAAACTATTTTTCCATGAAGGTAGCGAGTTGCTTTTGAGATAGATTTCATTGAGTAGGTCGAGAAAAATAAGTTTTACCTTGAAAGGCAGATCAATAATAAAACGATATTCGACTTTATCTAATTTAAGACTCCAACTGTTAAGAGCCGAATTGAATTCGTGGAGGTCCAATGCAGAACTAAGGAATGAGTGAAATTGATCTCAGTTAGTAGAAGAAACCGTGGAAACCCAGCAAGAACAAATTTTGCTGATCACCTCTTCATTTTTACTTTCTCGATTTGAAATGTTACTTCCTCTGGGATTCAATTTGATCCATTTATTTTTAAAAATTTTACACTTATTCCAAACATACGAAGTATCTATGGTGAGATTGATGCTTTGTGTAAATTCTCTGAAGTTATCTTCCTTCTTTTCTTTAATATATCTCTTTGCCAGAGCGACTCGATGTTTGTAGTCAATATATACAGGTAAATGTTTTGTGTATCTGCATTTTTTGAGAGCTACTTTTCTAAGTCGAATTGGTCTTGTACATTCATCCAAGGTACACGGTTCCGATAATGTTTATTATTTGTATCTTTTATAATGGGAGAACTGTGATTGACAGCTTCGACTATTAAATTACATAAAAGATTATATTTATCAAGAGTATCTAGGAAATTATACGAGGGATAAAGAAAACTATTATATCATGTTTCTAAAAGGGTGTTATAAAGAATCCAATCGGTTGTGTTTGAAAAGAGACGGTGACGGTGTTTGACGTAATGTTCTTTATCCACATTCAAACTGACCCTTAAGGGGTTATACGCAGTTAGAAATTTCAAAAAGTCGGTTTCTTTTTAATTTTATTTTCTTATTGTATATACATTCAAGAATGTACAAAAAAAAATTCAAGTCGATCCGACAATTATTTTTGATTCAACAGCCGAAATAGTAGCGAGCGAGCAGCAGCTACCTGCCTAGAGCATTGCTCGGACCTCCCTTTTTTGGGCATTTCTATTGTACTCCATGCGTTGTGAGTCAGTGTAGCAATGTTTATATAGATTTCAGCAATGAAAAGTTATTAAAAAGATGCGACAGTGGGTTCACGAAAATTAATAATGAAAGTTACAACCAGCTAATATGGAAAGTAACACCGAAAATTGTTCCGAATGGTTTGAAAATAGTCGAACTTGCTGCATACATCGCTGCCGGAATATTTAATGAAAGCACAGCATTCATTATTATATTACATGAGTGCAATTGGACTCTACTTGGGGCACAGTGCGCACTTGTTTGCCGAAAAGGAGGACGTCGAGCGCATCACGATATCCGAGCGAAGAGCGCAAAAAAGCACACACGAGGGAAGAATTATTCCAAAACAATATCAAATTGACTTGTTAGAAGCTGCCGAAGGAGCAGAGCATTTACTACATGGTTCTAAAATAGACGATTCAATTTAAGTCGGAAAAAAAAATTTTTACTATATGTAAAATGATTCTGAAACTTTGAACGCGCAAGATTTCTCAAAAACCACTCAACCGATCGGTCTCAAACTTTTACACAATCTTTATAGATATATTATCTAGTAATTAATCGTAGCTTTTAACTCTACAACAAATATATTTCATTTTATAAACAATTTACGTGCAAAATTCTCATGAAAAATCGATATTTCTGCTTTAGGATGCCACCATTTTGTTAAAAATGAATATTTTACAAAACCGAACGATCAAACACGAGGTAATATATTATATTAAAGAAAAATTGCTGGTTTGTTTATTTCACATAACCCAGTCCCGAGATATTGTGCTCACTGCCGAACGTGTTTTTTTGGAAGTGCTCCCAGAGATTGGCTGTAGCGGCTATTAGAATTATTATTTTCGTACCAAAAAAATTGAGAATGTAGTCAAAGATTACTACAATATGTGTACGAAGTTTAAAAGTAATACATTAAAATTTCTCTCCAGAAAAAATTCTTGAAATATCGCCTTTTTCCGGCCTTCTAACTGCGTATAACCCCTTAAGGGAAAGTGGTCCGAGCCCCGTGTAACTTCGAGTACTTCAAGGTTGACCGTATCGAATATGTCCGGAATTGTAAGAAGCAAGACTAAGTTTGATAATTTATTCCTATTAAAATCTATATGAGTAAGAGTGTTGTTGTTTACAAGGATGAAATCTGAGTCAGTTATTGAATTAAAGAGTCTGATTCTATTCATATCATTTTTCGAGCAATTCCAAACGGTATTATGTGAATTGAAGTCACCCAAAACAAGACTTGAACCATACAAACTTACGGATAAAAAGAGCTGATCCCATTCCAGTTGAGTGACATTACGATTGAACCACTCTATAACACCCAACCAGAACTATTTCTGGAGATACGTTAAGAATTTTAATGGCTCTCGTTTCCATACTATCAGAAATGTTGCACAGTTCCTGGATGGTGCAGTATTTAAAAGATTTTCTTATTAGAAATATAATTCCACCACCAGGGTTATTACTTCTATTAATTCTAATTGATCTAAAATTAGGAACATTAAACGATTTGTCATTTTTGAGCCAAGTTTCCACACCCATAAAAATGTCTGCGTTCGCTAAATGTTTCTAAAGTTCGGCTTTAAACCCGCATATATCTCTAGAATTTCAGAATACTATACTGAGATTAGAACTAGATAAATGTTTACTGTTATTCTGATCTATGGTACAAAGAGGGCTGTTGTTAGGGTTACGGGTCTTGCTTAAGGAAATCAAATGCATCCGAAGCTGAAGAGATATCGGTTTCAGAGTCTAGGTCAATGGTAGAAGGAAAGTCGTCCATCATTTCCCTGGCTTCTGACCAGTCGCTGTATACTGCTATCTTCTTTATGATTCTTGAAATTCGGTTTTTAACAGATCGGCTGGTTAAACTGATATAGATGTCTTGAAGCATCCTGATAAGTGATCAGAGATCGAAAGTGTAGGATTGGGCTAGATTGACTATCTCTGGATTACGTTTGACTTTAACGAGAAATTCTCTATATTGATTTATACTTCAGGATGTATATATCTGGGTACTGATTGAGAATGCTTTTAATGGATTCCATTGCTAAGTCTATTTCTTCCAAACCAGATAATGTGACTGTACTTTCGATTCTCTTTTTCTTCTTAACTGGAATAATAATCTTCCTTTTTGTTGATCCAGGTTTCTTAAAACTTTCATTTTTATCGTTCATAGGATCTACATTTGCAGTTATTTCCAGAGAATTTAGATACGAACTATTTGAGGAACTTGCCTGTTAGCGAAAGCTTGCCTTTTAGCGGGAACTCTGTTTTCAGCAGCAAAGGGCAAGTTTGTGTTGTCTGGTCTAACTATTTCAAAGTCTGTTCGAAGTTTTTCATTATTCGATGTAGATTCGTCTGTATTAAAATTGGAAGATTGTTATTCTGTTGGGTGCAGCTTTGATTAGAAGCTGGATAGTGTGTGGCAAGGTGACCTTTTTTACATAAAAAGCGAAATAGACAATAGAACTAAATGAGCCATTACTTACAGAAAAATAAGTAAAGCCTCCTGTGTTAGAAGTACCCAAATTTGGATCTCCAAGTAACTTCCCTAATATTTTTCCATGGATATCTGTTCTGGTAGAAACCCAGAGATGGTAATGACTGCTGAAATCCCCCATAAGGATGAGTGGAGGCTGTGTTTAACTGATAAGGTCTTCTAATTCTTTTATGTTTAAAGCTAGTTGGACGAAATGTATACGTTGCAGATTTGTAATTTCTTATACTAATAATACTTTTGCTTGCATAGTTCTCGATATCCTTATTTTTTGAAAAAGTGTTATATTCTTTTAGTTTCGTCCGATAATATTTTTTAAAATTGGTCTCTTATAGGGATAGGATAACCGGGTTGTGTTCTTTTAGAATAATTTGTAGTTATTCGTGATGGGGATAGTGTAGGCCATTAATATTCCCATAATAGTATTCCTGAATGAACTGTTTTTCCGAATATGATTTGTGCAAACGTACTCTTTACGAATGATAGAACGAATGAACGTTTGTGAATATTTGTACGTTTGTGAATGAATCGCGGTATACTCTATATATACCTATACTCCCTGTTTGGGACTCCACGATTGTTACTCAGTAAAACCACTCGTTCCGGTTGAGCTTGCACGTGGTGTACCGACTAACAAGTTTGAAGTATCGGAAGGCTATAAACAAGAATACCTTGCAACGAGTGTACTATTCCGCAAAGGGTCTTTAGTATCAAAAATCTAAGAGTCTAAGAGTCAAAAGAAATCTAATTGTCAAGAATCTAATTTTCAAGAGTCTAATTGTGAAGAGTAATCTAATTCAAAGAGTAGTATAATTCTAAGAGAATCTAATTCAATTCTAATCTTCGGCGCCGAAGTGGTTCAGTTTTATATGGAGGAGTTCGACTGGGTCACTCCTCCATACCTCAAGGCGATACGCCAATTGGTTAGAACCAAAAAATCAAAACTCCAATCATCGTACGCCCTGAATACCGCCTACTCCCGTTCTTGTGCCCTTAGCACGCGTTTCGAGAACGAAGGTGGGGTGAGCCACTCGGAGCGGGAAGTTTCCTGAATTTAGGCAATGAAGGGAAAATTCCTCTAGGCCCATGTGCTTCTCAAGTGCGGGTGTTGGCTGGGCGCCGGACCTACAGGAAGTCCCTTCCTTATAACACGTTCTTGGCTATTGAGGAATTACAGTGACTCGAAAATTAAACTATTATCCCTCTACGGACGTTAAGAGGATTCGAGAAAAAGGCAAAATGGCTAAAACTTCCTAACCCTCAAAAATAGCATTACCGGCACGCTTATGTCATAAATGCCGATGGAAAACTTCCCGCAGCTGTTCCGTAGGATGGAAAAAGCGGCAAAACAAAGCGCAAGACTCTCGACACTGTGCAACATAGATTCAAAAAAGTTAAATCAATTTGACAACCATCGATGGGAAGAATCGTTGGCGAGAGGTGGTACACGCAGAGAAAAATATTATCAATCGTAAAGAATGTACTGGACAAATTTCAGGTTGCTGTCGAACAGGGCTCATTTGTTCATGACATAGATATAAAAAAATGGGCGCCCAAAACAAGGCGTTAATCTTCCAGGATTTAAAGCTGGTCATACCTGGTTCATAAATTTCAAAAAAGCGCACAACATCGTTTCAAGGAAGGTTACAAAATTCATCAGTCGTTTCGCAGAGCGAGACAACGAACATTTACAAGTGACGTCCACCGAATTCGTAAACCGAGTAAAATCACATATTGCTATGTACCAACCAAGTAATGTTTACAACGCTGATGAGAGTGGATTTAATTTGGAAATTCATTCTAATCGTACGCTACGGCATTGTGATATTAAGACCGTAGAAGTATCCGTGCAGTCAGTATCCTCAACTACACATAGTTATACGATTCTCCCTACGATTTCCGCAAGTGATCAATTACTGTCACCTCTATTTGTAGTATTAAAAGAAGCTAGTGGAGAATTTGGACCCAGGGTAGAAGAAAACTTATTTAGACCGGCTAATGTGTTTATTACTGCTTCAAAATCTGGGAAGTTCACATCTCACCATTTCAACATTTGGCTTACCGAAGTCTTTTTACCAAAGACTGGATCTCAAAGTGTTTCGTTACTTGATTCGTGGAGTGGTCACTGTACTTCTACTTTTCAACAAAGTATTTCTGCTGACAAAGAAGTTATTGCGTTAACCATAGCGAAAGGAACAATAGATTTGATACAATGATTGGATGTTATCGGTTTTCGAGTATGGAAAAATATTGTAGGCACTTTTTCAGATCGGGTTTTATTATATGATCTTAATGTAAATTTACATCTACGAAATAACATCATCAAACTGTAATCTTTTACACACAACCAGTTATCTTTTTCGAGATTCCAAGAATTATTTAACACGTTAAATACCACGCCAGTTTCACAAGGTTTGCCCGTGGCGCCACGATGAATTTTCTATTATACGATACATACACTGTTGAAATATTACCTACAACAAATAAGTGTAACTACTTTTAGTTATTTTTTACTGCATTAATTTCTTCACACCATTGCATTAACGATGGTAATAATGAAAAATTGATAAGTATTGACATTTTTCTTAATTATGTATTTCTATCAGTTTGAGCGCGCCGGTCATCGGTGACCCCCATGGCATTCAACGTGTTAATATTATAATTGCTCACATTTGGGGTGGTCCTTCGGAAAATAAAACCAACTAGTCGGCCCATGCGTACATAAGCGCACCGAAGATTCGAACATCAAAATTGATCATCGTGAACAGCGCGATCAGTAACATTTTTCAAGAAAATTAGAAGATTTAAGACACAATGGCAGTGTTTCAAGAAAAAGTAAAATTCTTATCTTAACCCCGTTCGGTCCGCGCTGCATTCGCAATTTCGTCCCAGCCGGTTCGCACAGATTTCGCTATTCGCTCATCCGTTTCGTATTGTTTACTTTGTATAAAATAAAAGTTTAAACATTATTTAAACATAAACATTATTTTAATATAATATTTAACAGGTTTTTTTACATTCAATGTAAAAATAAATAAACTGGTGAAATTTTATTATTTGTATACGTTTGTTTCTGTATAAAATGATTTTAAAGTACCTGTAAAGTACTTCCCTAATACAACCGAAATCGTCTCAAGTTGCTGGTTCACCCGAGCGAATAAGGTCTCGAATGTAAAAGGTTAAAGTTAATTTACAAAAAGCTAAAAATGAAACACATAAAAATATTGTTCGCAATTAAAATAAAAAAAAGGAGAATAAAAAATTAATTGAGTAGCCATTTTTGTAAAAATTCTTCATACCATCAAAAACTGAAAATCTTTAACTTTAAAATCGTGTTTGTTGTATCCAATTTGGATCAATTTTAGCGAAGTTATGTCAGTTTAAAAATTGAGTGAATATGGAAAGGGTTTTGTCGAGCTTTTCGGGGGAAATATCGCACTGTACGCTATGTCGAGTCACGTTGGACATAGGACCGCAATGGGTTAAATCCCTTTATTGACAACGACGAATCTCTTTGCGTATGAGGGACAGTGGGAGGATAGGGCGGGGGGGGGGGGGGGGGTCACAACATTCTAACCATCACTACTCACAATATTTCAGTCGTTCAATTAGACCATATTACAATCTTAACTGTTCAACACGAAAACCGTAGTCATTTACATGCTTAAACGCAATCAGACAAAGATATTGGGCCGTCAATGGCAAGAACATTATCCGATTTATAGCTCGTAAATGCATTTGCTATTCCAAGGTAATCCCCATTAATATGCCAGAATACCCAATGACTAATCTGCCTAAGGACATGGTCACCCCAATCAAACCATTCTAGATTACCAGTATAGACTGTTAGCGATCCCTTCTTTATAAAGGAAAAGAACCATCGAAATACGAAAAAAAGCTAAATGTCTGTGGGACGACATTTGTTTGCGTCGCAACGAAGCTAATCTATTCAGATCTTGTTAATAACTTGTCTACGTATAGACGTCTTTATTGCCAGCTTAAAATGATTATTTAATAAGCGTAGCTATTTAGGGTAAGGTTGCTCAAGTCGTACCCGTACTTAAGTCGTACCATTTGAATTTTGAATGAACTACAACGATAATAGCGCATACAACCACAATAAAATATACATTTGAGTCAATCAAATGTTTTACATTTCATTTTCTGCCGTAAATCTGCCTCGTTATAAATCAATCTGATCAGATAAGTTTATTTCAATTTTCTTATAATTTTCTGCCTATGTTTGGTAGCTAATTTTGCACATTAATTATCGTTAAAATTGTGTTACTTCTTAGATATAAATTCAGAAGAATTTACATAATCGTTTGGTCGAAACGAAATCGTATTAATTTTATTCAATGTTAAGTTACATTACTTATAAATGTGACTTGTGTCGTGTCTTAAGTCGTACCGGTATGAGGTTCCTAAATCGTACCGGTACTGTTCCGTAGGACAGAATAGCTGTGGGAAGTTTTTCATCTGCATTTATGACACGAGCGTGTCGGTAATGCTACTTTTGAGGATTAGGAAGTTTGGCATGAATTTGATAATGCTTTTTGCGCTCCTACACTTGTGATTAAAGACTCTTTAGGCACTCCGTTGGACATCAGTAATGAAGAAGAGCTTTCTGCAGTGGTTACACAAGAAACTAAAAAAATCCGTGAGAAAGAAACGGACACGTCTACAAACTAAATAAAACAGCAATTAAATATCTTAGCTCCTATTCCTATAATAAATCATAGCAAAGTATTCCAAGGATGCTCTACCTCATCAGTTGAAATAACGTCAACGCAGAATAAAGAAAACATAAAAAATGCGGCAAATAAAAGAAACGTAGGGATAAAAAGGAAGAATAAAAAAGAATTGGCATTAAACATTAAAAAGAAGAAAAGTGATTGGTTTTGTTTTATTTGTGGAGAAGATCGGGAGGAAAACATGATTAAATGCTTGAAATGCAAATCATGGGTTCACGATTTATGCGCTGAAGTTGACAAAAGAATAAAAAAATTTGTGTGTAATGTTTGTGAATTTTTTTTTTTTGCATTTTCTTAGACTTTAACATGTTAAAAACTTGTTCCCAAAGGGATTTAACAGAATTCGAAAAATTAACAATGTTATGTGCCATCACACGAAGCGCCGTTCTGCCGCGCGCAGCTATCTGAGCAGTCGGCTTATCCCGGCAAGCGCGGAATTCTACTATAGATTTGAATCCTTACGATAATATGATAGTGAAGAAGCTTGGATGTGTTCTACACGTGAAGAAAAGGTTTGGAAGTTGATTGAGAAGTGTGAAGAAAAAGAATAAAGCTATAGAAAGAAAAGGATCCGAGAAGCTAGTCGATATCAACAATTTGACCACATATTATGGATTAGTCATTTTGTGAAACACCGATTCGGTTAAAAATATGAAGAACTCTGTATGGGAATCGTAATTGGCCCAATAACCAAAACTTTCGCTGATAATCGCGATAACATCTGCAAAAGGCACATAGCGATAAAAAGCCAGTAGGCGTCGAAAGAGGCTCGGACAGCACGTAGAATTGCAGCATCAACACTATAGGAATTCTAGGAAGAGAAGGAAGGTGTACTGTACGGCCCTAGGATAGCTAATTAGCTTATAAGTATGATCAAAACTTTTTATATACACCTAAACAGTACTTGAAACTTTAAACGCGTTTTTCTCAAAACTACATTTTTGGAAATGGCTGCCACGATAGCTCCATAACGGATTGACCAATTCACTTCCCGCTTGGCAGATGTGTTCATTAGATGTGTCATTCTCGTCCCTACCAGAAGTGCTTCGATTGGAATTTTTTTAGAATTTTGGGAATGTAAAACATTCCGATTTTTTTACCAAAATTTAAAAATTTGTCTTTAGACCAGCGCCATTTTTTTTCTGTACAGTATTTTCAAACCATTCTGGTACCGACGATAGCCACGCTCATACAGATTAAGAATCTTGTTTATTTTCTGTTTTCAAATCACTATAACAGCTGGAATCATGGCAGCCATAGAAGGCTGTTTGTTTTACGACGTCATAAAAAACGTTCTGCAATTTTACACACATATGCTCTCCTGGCTCGCAAAAATTTTTAAATAAACTTAAGGTTATAATAAACAAATATCCTGTAGGCAATTTACTAATGAATAGAGCCTTTGTATAGGGGAGAGCGGCAAAGAATAACAAATGCCGATTGCCATTGCTTTCGTTAGGCGACGCGGATTAGGTTTCGAGTTGTCGCCGTGTTATTTTTTCGGGGCCGCGTTATCTTCCGGCGCCGTTTTAAACAACGCCTGCGTTGTAGGGATAAACAGTCGCGGCCGTAAACCTGATCCCCGAAGAAAAGGTAGACGGCGATATCCTAGATGAAAACGCGTGGGGATATCGAGGGCGGGCATTTTTCCGAAGGTCCTGATTGGTAAGGACAGGAACCGCCTATCAGGCCCGAGGCAAATAAATAGGAAGCCTCGCGATAATTACAGTTAGTTCGTTTTTGGTTAATTCGTCAGTTCGTTTTTAGTTCATGAGAGAGAGTTCGTTAATAGTTCGTTTAGAGTTCATGAGAGTCGTTGCATTAGCTCGTAATTTAGGTAAAAGCCCATCGGCCAATAAAATAATTTCCTACAATCCCAAGCCGCAAAATGATATGTTGTTTAGTTTACCCACAAAAAATTCCCAAAAATCGTCTTGATTTCGGGCCGTCACAGTAGAATGGCCCCTTAAGGAGGGAATACTGATATTGCTGTAAAAGGATAACGTACTACCTATGCTCAGGCAAGATGATGTTATTCGAATGGTCACCATCAAAATCGCTACTGGCGTTTATAAACGGAACATGAAAAGTATTTGCCCATTACCGACAGACCGTCATTTAAACCTAGTTGATAGAAATCATATATAATCATTAAGATTAACCTAACCGATAATTATACAGGGTGAGTCATCTAAGACATGACTGAATACTTGTATGTACACTTACATGTAAAATACTTTGAACATTTATTAAAATGATTTTCAACACAGAATATGTTTCTTCCGGTATCTTTTAATACTGAGCACAAGCTTCATTATATAGACTATTTTTCATTGTAATTCTTTAATCAGCAAAATGTTTCAAGTAAATGTTATTAGGTTTGATAAGAACTATTGGAGTAACAAAAAATTAATATACCATACTATTTAAACAAATGGGTGTTGCATCCCCTTAAACCCTTGAGAACGCAACCCTCATATATTTTGTACCCGAAATGATTAGTCCCTGTATGCCATTTGATGTAAAAAAAAAATATATATGGCACGTCGATATCTGCAATAATGCCGAAGAAAAAGAATTGCCATACTTTAGATGACTCATCCTGTATAATCCTATTCCTTAACTTAATATCCATTCTATTATATTTAACTCTACTATAACATTAAACAATTAGCGAGATAGCCTATTATTATTATTATTATATAAGAAGATTGATATAAAATAAATCATTGAACCGTTTATGGAGCTCGGCGGCCAGTTCCGTCCGGAATTACATTTACAACGTCAAATTGTAAAAAGGTTGTAAAAGATAGAGTAGGAAGCCTGAAAGAACCTTAACCAAGCAAAATCATCTTCTTGCCCCTACTTCCTACCCTTACTCGTCCTTTCCAACAAACACTGTTGTAGATTTAAGGTTACAAAACACACCGTTTCACGTAATTAGTTAAATAGTAATTTAATTAAGGGGTAACACCACTGCAGAATTTTCAAAAAATCAATTTTTTTTTTATTGTCTTAAAAAATACTTTGAACCTTCTAAAATATGAGGCGAAAAGTCTAATCCCTGAAAAAAAATTTTTTCTACGGAATTCTAAGCTCCTCCTCTAGCATCTCAGATGATCATCAGATGATCCGCAACGGCCTACCTACGCCAACTTGATGCTCGCTGCGAAATCCCCACTATTTGAATTCGTAATCTCTTCAATATCTCCATAGATATCGATAGTGTATTGTCTAATTGCAGTTAAAAGCATTTCAAAACAAAAAAAATCTCGGTGGCAAAGGTAAATTAACTGGCAAGTTAATCGATCAGTTGACAATTTATTACGGTTTAGTCATATGTTGTAATCCGAATAATATGGAAAAAATGAAAAATGAAATCTGGACGACCTTATTTCATAAATTATCAACCGATAAGAATCATCAGCACTAGAAGTGCTGAGATTCTTGGAGCAATTGGAAGAAAGCACAAGCAGCAGATTGATTAGATAGATACTTT
Organism: Tetrapedia diversipes; assembly: GCA_033822845.1. Taxonomy (NCBI): domain Eukaryota; kingdom Metazoa; phylum Arthropoda; class Insecta; order Hymenoptera; family Apidae; genus Tetrapedia; species Tetrapedia diversipes. The sequence goes on along the minus strand of JAOPTO010002403.1, from coordinate 122,823 downwards.
CCATCATAAACCATCACTTCCTCAGCAAATTTTTGAAACAATTAAACCGATTTATGAGGAGCTAAGCCGAAAAGAACTATTAAACTGTTGCTTAGGTGGTTACACATAAAATAGCAACGAAAGTTTCAATGCTACAGTTTGGAATTTGACTCCGAAATCGTATTCCAGCGGCAAAACAGTTCTGAATATAGCATATGATAGCATAGATATTGCTATGTGTGTTTTCAATGATGGTCTCACCGATATCCTGCAGATTATGAGTGTTTTGGAGATAGATATTGGTAATCAATCATATAATTTTTGCATGCAATCCAATGCTAACCGCCTAAAACACGCTGAGCAGTCCCTATCAGATGCAACAAAAAAGGCACGTTCCAACTTAAAATCGGCCAGGAAACAAAATGAGAAGGAGAATTTGAACTTTAAAGGGCAACTTTATGGTCCTGGGATAGTAGATTAATGGTAAAAATTTTCTAAGAGTAGAATTTTTCATTCGTTCATGTCTATAACATGTTTCAAAACTTTAAACACGTTTTTCTTTAAACATGATTCTTCAAAACAGCATACAGCAGAACTCAAACAGTTTTCAATCTTTCGATTTGAAAATTTAATCACAACTTTAAAATAACATTTCGTAATGAATCACGTAGGGGATTTTTGATAAGTTAATTTAAACAATAGTTATTAACAAATAACTGTCCTTTTTTTCGGCAAAAATTGAACAATTTCAGTAAAATGCTCGCCAATTGCACAAAAATCAATATTTCTAAAATCCCCTACGTGACTCACTAGCTACACTCATTAGATTTTTTTCTTCTTTCCAAGTTCAAATTGGCACCAGTTATGCTGCGTGCCACAGAGCTCCTCAGCTTCAACATGCCCCGGGAGAATTGCTGCAGTGTCGCCATTTTGTAATATTTTCCTATGAAAATTTTTTGTAATATACTCAAATATGTGTTCAACAGTTAGCCCAAGTATTATTTCTCTGTCACCTTTTCTTCTGCCAAAAAAAAATTGTCATAAAAACGCTTAATTTAAGGTCGTTAGAGTGGTGTTACCCCTTAAGGACAGAAAATAAAAAAACGTAATACAATTATAGAGCGGATGCGTTCTGTCCGATGTCTGGAACGAAACTGAAACTCAAGAGTCAAAAGAGACGGTTAGCCTGTTGTAGCTCTTAAACTGTTTATATTGACCTGAATATCGTCAAGGATTCTAAACGTCAAAGATGTAACACAACAATATACAGTGGCTCCAAAAAGTATTCGTACACTATGTCACAAATAAATTCCTTTAATCCTACAATTCTGAGTCTGATAGAAGAATTTGATAAAACTTTGTGGATATGTAGATTGTAATAGTATACGTATGAATTAATCTCTTCTTTTCATCTAAATGCCATTTTAAAGGGATGAAATCATCGGTGAAGCTTTTGAGTTTTCTCTCATTATTTTAATGATAACTTTATAATGGTACTTGATGAAGCAAAGCCTTTCAAATAGAAAATGTTTAATTTTTAATACTCTATTGCCCTGTCATAAAAAAAGACCACAGAAAAGCTTGTACTCAAAGCGTGAAAAATCGCTGAAACTTTGAGATTCGTTATCAGCCCTCTTAAAAGATATTTTGCCGCCAAAAAAAGTGCTCCACGCAGGACGCACCATATAAAGTTTCATTGAAATCAAAATTTCAGAAGTAAATGAATTTCTTTATAATACAGTGTACGAATACTTTTTGAAGCCACTGTATATCGCTATCCTTCAACAACTACACTACTATCTCTTGCCATTTTCGAATGTTTACCACTAGCTTCGGTTAATTGACGACCGAGGAAGGTCAAATCAAAGGTTGCTTTGCAAGCGCAGCATAATGGTCGATTCGTCCCAAAAACAGGGCAAAAATGAAAATAAAAAATGTCTTACAAAATGAAAATTGTTATCTAATTTAATGTATTGGACCCTAATGTGTACAAATGATAAGCTTCTTCGCGTTTAATTTTACTATCAACTGAAAAACTTGAAACAATAACAAATTACTCAAATCTCGTTATTCGTGTATTTGTCGCCGCTTTCTATGATAATTAATTGATCTGCAAAATTTGTAATGTTCTTAGATGGTACATTAATTTTCAAAATTTTTCCATCACTGAATCTATATGAATACCGCATAATTTAATTCATTAGGGTCAACTTGTACAGAAATGTGTTGTAATATAACTTTCGATTCGTTAAATTAAAAACTAAAACAAATAATTTTAGCTTAATAATTTTCTATAGTTTTCAGACTTATTCAATTTCATTGTGAAACGTTGTGAACTATAATCTTTTGTCCTTACAAATTCTACGTTAATGATAATTATTTAATTCGTACTTCATAAATTTCTTATGAGTAGGGAATCTAAGAACACCTGCAAAATTCTGCACATTTATCTTATACACAGACAGACAGAAAAGAAACGGAAATCAATTAAGAAATGGACTAACTTCCACGTAAAGTAGAACAGAAAATTCATAAAACTGTAATATCGCGAAATTGAGAGCCTTGATGAAAGCATTTAACTATACTTATATTAACGTCTTCAACAACTCCTGTTTTTCTTCCAATTCACAGCATAATTCTAATGAGAAACAAAGCTGTGACTAAAATAAGCCCATAACTTCATTGTAATTACTAGACCATAATTTTACAACGTTGCGACAAATTACCTCCATTACTTAAGCCACATTATTCCTTTTAATAAAGCTTTATCGAATTCCCGGAAGCACGCAGAAGAGGGGGAGGGGGGGGGGAGGAGAAAGGAACCGTGTAAAAAATAACGTGAGATCATAAAACCCGTTTAATCAATACCATTCAAAACGGGAACCCCTTTCATCGTTTGCCAACAATAATTTGTTTATTTTCTGCTTACGCTAATAAAAAAATTGCAAAAAATTAGAAAGTACTATGTCAAGATAAATTCTAGCAATTCTAAAAAGATAAGGTAACCATATAAAATATTTATAAATCTACCTTACATAATTGTTCACGTTTATTTACATTCTCCATTTTTTAACTAGGATTTAATTTATTTCTCTTAAAAGCATTAACTAACTTATAAGCATAAACATAGGCAGGAGTGGGCAACTGGGGCACTTGCCTCCTCCCCCCTACCTAACTCGTGGCCGACGACCAGCTAGTAGGACATGTGGTCATATACATATTTATTTATTGTTTTATATTTATATTTATTTGGTGTACACAAAAAATGGATCCAGAACAACAGAGAGAAATATGAGTCAGAAATTTTGAAAAGATTCACTGAGGATTATATGACGGTAATTAATCTTAAGTTAAATTATTTAAATACATCTTAAAATAAATAATATTATAGTATTGTTTAAATATCATAGAAGTTATTTTCTTCTATTTTGCTTGTTTCATATACTCTAACAAAAAAAGAATAGCTAATATAAAATTAAACTCCATTTCAGTCTGACAATTTTAGCCTCCCAAACGAAACTCTGGCGACATCTTTAGTTATAGGTTTGATCGATTAATAACTATTGTAAATTTGATCGAAGATAAAAATATGATTGTACTTTCCAGAGATGAATACATGTAAATAAATTTATAAGTGACAGATGAAAAAACTAGCTAAAACTACCTGCAACGTTCACGAAACCCTATCGATGACGGCCAAATGCGAATGTTAACTGGTACGCCACACCGTTTCGCGGAACCGTAATTGTAACTTTCATCGGAAGTGGACAACCTAGAAATTCCTGTTGTTGCGTAACGTTAGTGCACGAGGATTATACTCATTTGAATTCCGTTCGAACCTTTGTCAACAACCTGTCTCGCATGTTGCAGAACACCGTCGACCTTTCTGCCCCCGTACAAACTTACTAGTCTGCCTCCCTCCGCTTTTTGCGCCCCCTATTTGCATTGTAGCGGTGAAACTTTCTAAGTTCCACGCCACTAGAACCACCCATCACGATCGAAAGTTCTTTGCACCAAGACCGTTACCGTTCTGAAAAATCTTTCCAGCGTGTGGTGTCGTAACGCCTCCGCTACTGCGTCCGTAACACAAAGTCAACGGAATTACGCGAACCCTGCATTTCCTAGAGACCGTTTATGCGTTACGAGTGCACACATGTCGAATAAACGTACAATATATCTGCGCCATGCCCGTTTCTTGCTTGGATCATAAGTAGCCTGACGATATTTTGTGCAAATTAAAACTTTTTATAAGAATAAGTAAAGAAATTGAATTTAAGTAGAGATTCATTTTGTCCCTTAAATATTGTAACATTCACTTTATGTTAGGTATTTTACATATTTTTGCATATTACATGTATGCATTTTCTACTTTTCTGCACATTTCAATTTTACATAAATACTTGAAGATCCACAGTTTAATCACAATAAAAGCAAATAGAATAGAATATGCTGACTGCTTCGATTATTTCTTTATTGTTTTCTACAAACAGTCGTTTATAACATTATTCATAAGACTGTGCTATGTAGGCTATCTGCATTAAGCAGTGTCCAGAGTCTAGACTATCGTATCATGATAATGTGAAAAAATTTGAATCATTTTGGTCTCGTAATGATAATTAAACATACTTTTGGCAAGTACTTCTAAACATCGTTAAATAGACATGAATTTATAGATGTGCCACTAATTATGAAACAATTTTTTGCAACATTTATGCTCTTATTGTGCTTTAGCTTATTTCCATGTGATTTGACGATTAATGAAATAACTTTTTTTTCTAACTTTTTGCTTACATCACTTTTATAATCACCGGTACAAATATTGTTTGCATTCATGATTTTTTAATTGGTTCATAGGTATTTGGAAATTGTAAGAATAAATACAACCGAGATATAAATGTTACAGGAAGACTATGCAGTGAGATGGTTTAAAAAGAGTCAATAAAGAAAAGAAAAATGCAAGATAAGTGTAATTAAATTATTGGATTACTCTTCGAAAAGTAGTTATCGTTGTAAAAAACAGCAGGAGATTATACAAAATATTAATTATTTTAATGTATTATTAGTTATGCTTTAATACAGTATGGTGCATATATGATTTCCTAAATAAAGGATTTATTTCTTGAATTAATCGTTTTGTGCGTTTTGTATCTGCTTTCATAAAATTTAAGAAACTTTATCTTAAAGAAATGCTTTTTTCATCAAATTAAATAAATTAACAGGTTGTAAAGAACGGAAAACATTCTCGTTTGGTTACTAATAATAAAAATCAGGGAAAATAAAATAAAAAGGGTGATGGTTAAAATGTAGAATTCTTTTAAGCTACGTATAAGAACCATACATCATGTTTAAATAACATTTAATTGCCATGCAAAAACCAAATTAGAGGCAAATCGTAGATCGATCACAGGACTTCACTTTCCACATCGTCATTTATGAATGACAGAAATTTGTGAAACTAAATTATAAATGATCTATCCGAAGTGATAAATTCAAACATCTACATGAAATCGTTAAGCATGCAAGTTCGGACAAATTTTTTGTAAAGAAACTATTATAAACGAGTGCTAGCATACGTATATAAGTACTAGCCGAGTTTCGAGAAACCACCATATCAAATAATTGACATTATCATTTAATTAACAGCATTAAATATAAATTATACTATGTCCTCCATTGTATTTTTATAAAACTACTAGATACAACAGGTAGCATCCATGTATAAAAATCGTTTTCAACATCATCATTGATAATAAATTACTACATATTTTAGATAGCGATACCATTACAATACTATTTAACTTATTTCGCAATAAAACTTCACAGAATGTAATTTTTCCATCCATGTAATAAAATTCCATTTATGGGCACTAATTACGAAAAATTTTAAGAACCGTAAAGATAGTTTTTTAAAAACTAATTTCTATCTCCACAGCCCTATTTAATGATATTTTCTTTATTTGACAATATTACATGGACATAATAAATTTTATTCCACTCTATACAGTTGTGTTCCATCTAACCAGACCAAACTATGTATTTAAAACGATATTAAATGGAAAAAGATTGCAAGACAAAAATAAATATACATATACGTTAATATACCGAAATAATTAAATGAGTATAACACTCATATAACTTCTGAATGAATAATCTTCTGATGCAAGTACCCTGAGAATGATAAACTACATTAATCCAGGTATCCAAAAACAATAAGATTTCATTTAAAAAAAGACGTAATAACATCTTTTAGATAAATCGCTGTATGAAAATACATACATTTAATGCAGGAATATGTTTCATACCTTTTTATCTACAATTACTTAAAAGATATGGTATTAGCTGCTTAATTGCGTAAAACATACGTAAAATCATTTTTCACTTGTTTACATTGCATAATTACAGAAAAATAATTGCAAGTTATTTTAATTTTATAAGATAAAAATGCGATACAAAATCTATTATACATCCTACTATTATTATATTAATTCTATAAGTATAATCAAAATTGATGTAGTTGAATTTATTATATACAAATTACACTAACCAGAATTTGTCTCATCAATTGTATCAACTACTTCTTCATTTGTTGTTTTATTAGCTAAATTATCTACGTTTACGTTATCGCTCAAATTAATTTCTTTGTCCACCGTTTGGTTTTTAACACATATTCCAGACACATAGTTGTTCTCAATTAATCTATTTACTTCTACATATATATCGGTATGTGTTGCGTTATCTGTAATTATACTGGAACTATTATTACTATTGAGAATATTCAAACCTATAGCGGCAGTATGTTTTAAAGCCAAATATTCATCAACCAAGCCCATCGGGCTTTTATCTTTAGCTTTATTATTAGTAATTTCTACTACAGGTGAAGATGGAAGGTTTTTATTTGGTGATGTATTAAGTTTGGAAAGCCTTTGGCGTTCCCTTAATCGTTTACGAATTTCAGACTGAATTTTCGATTCTTTTATTACACTTTGAACATCGTCTGTTTGATAATAACGACTCGCCCAAGTTTCGGTTTCATTCGACTTTTCTGAAGAATTTATTTCTGTTTGTGGTTTACATATCTTACCTTCCACGACTTCCTTGTCTTTATCATTTTCATTATTTTCTATATCATCCATATCATCGCAGTAATCATCTAAATCAATTATTTCATCTAGATCAATGGACTTTTCTTCATCTAAAATTGGCTTATCCAAGGTACTTAACACATCAGTTGTGATTTGTTTATTTAATGATAAATTATCACGTGATATTTTTGATTTAACAATATTTTCATGTCCGCTTTCGTTTAATTTCATATTTGGTATCGAACCATCACCGTTATTTGCAGTTTTTTCATTTTGGTTAATATTACATAAATTTATACAACGTGTATCTACTTCTAAACTTGTACTTTTTGATTGTTCTTTTATGTGTGTTTTTTTCTTTGTTTTTCGTCTTTTGCTATTAGGTTTTGATTGATTATCCTTATAAGATTTGTTATTGCTATGAATACGTTTAGAAGTTTCAGTTTTATGTATAATATTTACTTCCTTATGTGTCGTGTCTACTTTTGCTATACTTCCAACTGTTTTATCTTCCTTCAAATTTTCTATACTATTTGAGTTGTGCGAGTTATTTAAATCTACATTTTGAATGGGATCAATATTGTCCTTTGTTTCTATAATACGTTCGTTCTGCAATTTTTGATTTACACGTACTCCACTGTGGGGTTCTCCTTCACTGTCACTAGATAGTAATTCAATGGTTGGAGTTGGTTGAACTACTAATACCACATCTTCATCCTCAACAGTATTATTCTGCTGAGCACTAATAATTCTTTCCAACTGCCTTCTGCAATTTTCTTTCTCTTTCAGTTCATCTTGCTCAGTCTTGGCAGCAGTACTTCCATGTGAAGTATCATTGCTTTGAACAGACTTAGATGCATTCGGTATTATATCTTCCTCTTTCCTAATTAAAGCTCTTATCGCTCTCGCACGCATTTCTAACTCTAATAAGTCTAATAAACTATCACCTTCTTTTTCTTTATTTTTACCTATATCATTCTCCATTTTAACCTGAACATTTTTATAAGTAGCATCAGAAACTTTCTTTTGAACAGACTTATTATCATTCCTTTTATGAAGTTGAGGTTTGCCTTTCTGTTTAATTCTTTCTTTCTTTACCTTCCCTTTAAACACCTTTGAACCTTCTTCTTTCTTAGACACATCCTCATCAGTAAACCATTCCTCGGTATCTGATATGATTTCCAAAGAAGGACCTGTTACAATAATAGTTTGCACAAAGCATTTAAACTATTACACATAAATCTTAAAATCTATTATCTTTTGTCTTACCTGAATCATCTGATTCACTTGTATCTGATGATTCTAACATAGGTTTCCCATTTAAAACACATAATATGCGTCTTTTTGACATACCACTTAATTCATTAGCACACCATTTTTCTAATTGTTCAAAATCCATTTTCTAAAATGAACAGTTGTATGAATTTTATCACATAACATTGTTTGCTTTTATTAGATTTACCATGAAAATAATAAAAAATTATATTACATATGTTATTAAAAACAAGCTTACTTTTAATGATTGAGGTAACATCATTTGTATCTTTTCTGCTTTAACGGACTTAAATAGCTGGTGAGCTAATTCTTTGCGATCTGACAAATAATCTTTAATTGGTTTTAAATCTCTAGCATCTATTTCTTCATCAGATGATAGTGAAGAAGTGCCCGATGAACTGCTAACCTCCTAGAATTTAGTTTCACCTTTTTATTAGCTAACATTAGCTAAATTACAATAAATTTTTATACATAACAGGTGTACTACATACATATCTATAAATTATATTGAAGTAATACAGAAAAATAGTATGGAAAGATCAATTACCTCACTACTAGGTGTACTCCTTATTTTTGACATACTTTATTTACCCAATTCATAACTTATATAAATGACATTCAACCTAACCGATTTGCACTACATGTCAAAAAACATTGTCAACTTCTTATATCTTAAAGATTCACATGTTTATTAAATACAACATTAGTGTAAATATCAAATAAAAAAGCGTAGTGCAACCTACGTGGACACTATTTTAATCATATACCAATTGCAATATCGATAAAGTAGAAGTACACTCTGTAAAAAATATTGAAAAACAATATCTTCCATCATACGAATATATAATTAGTAAACTGCAATTTAAGTCAAGTTGGAGAACCGAACAAAAATGAATAAAAATATACTATGAACAAGAATTATAAAAAACTAATTTTTCATTGATAATTGATTCAACAAAAGTATATGATTTTTTGTTGTTGGTGGCCAGTAGTTTTAATTTATTTGATTTAGGAATTAATCAAAAGGATCAAAGCTTTAATTCGAATGCAAAAGAGATCAAGATTCTGCCTAGGAATTAATAAATTTGAATATTTATTCCCCTCTACATAAAGCAAACATATAATTAATACAAAAATTTCGCCATTAGATGTCTTTTAAATCTTAAGGTTAATTTTATGATACCAGACAGACCGGAGTTCTTAAGAAATTTACCCTTTCACTACGCACACTACCACACAAGTCCCATACATGCGAACTCATAGTTTCGACGACTTCGAGAATACCGATCAAATAGTACACTAGTTCAATAAATTTCTGTGCGTAATGTTAAATTTTTTTCTAATATTCTAATAAATTCCAATAATATTAATACATTCTTAATAGTAATTACAAATTATGAGAATACTTTTTAATTTACTTCGGTTAACAAAAATTTCAACAAAAATATTGGTTTGATTAAAAATATGTTCAGTTGTAAAAAAATTTGAGATACATAGAGTTAAAAATTACCAATAATATTTCTGATGCCAACAGGTCTAAAAAAGTTCCCTGTTTGCTTATCGCTTATGTTTTGCTTCTTTATCGCCCACTAGATTCTTAAGTGTTTTGTTTGGTTTCTGTATGCCGTGTTCGTTTTTAATCAAACCTACATTTCTATTGAAATTTTTGTTAACCGAAGTAAATTATAAAGTATTTTCAGAATGTGGTAATTGCTATTAAGAATGTATTAATATTTATTAGAACTTATTAGAATGTTAGAAAAAAATTTAAGATTACGCACAGAATGTTATTGAACTAGTGTACTATTTGATCGGTGTGACAACTGCTCACGCGTAGCTACGGCACTGCTGCAGCAGCGGTTCGGGAAACAAGCGAGCGATAGACCACATGGCGGCAAAATTTCGTGTCTGCGTTTCCGACGAATCTTTCCTCGAACTGTTCGACTTCGAAGTCGCTTTACCATTCCTGTTGCATGGTTTCTACTTCAGAAAAATCTACAGAATCCGATGCTATGTAGTATTTTTATGCTAGACATCGAACTATTCGTAAATATGAGAAAATATCGGGGAAAATATCAGAAAAATACGAACTTCGGTGCTTTTTTAAACTTTGACTGTTATTTATAACTGAGTAAAAGCTTAAAAAATTACAACTATTTACACTGGCGTATTCAGGAATCTCTCCTCTATCTTTTGAGATGAGTTAGACTTGTCTAAAATTTTTAGTTTCGATGCAATACCTCATTTTTGCTCAAGATCTACTTTTTTTTTACAAAAATTCGTGTTTTTTGAAAACTGAGGGTGATAGAGCAATTCTAGTTCCGGATTCTTGTTTGAGTAGCTTAGCCCTACAACTATCACCCAATACATATCGTAAAATGGAAAAAGGTTTGAATTTGTTCCACAGTGTAATTGGTAGGGAAGTAAGTAAAGCCGGACATATTCAAAAATGAAAACACAATATATACTTTACTTGCACACTTTAACAGATAATTCTTGAATAAAATTGTATTAAATGAATTATTTATGTATATTTGATGAAAAATGTAAAAATACACCCATTTTATCCTTAAAAAATTGAGTGTACTGTTAATTACATATTTAAAAACTCTGCTTTTTGAAGTTTATTTTGCATTATTCTTGTTTGAAATATCTTCAACCGTAGCTAGTTTGAGCCATTGTATTGCTATGTTACGTTTGATTGTCGTTTGCCATTGTTTATTGACAAAGTTTGCATAGTGGTTTTAAGAAGATCAGAAACTAATATTTCTGTTTGAAAAATAGTGGTAAAATTATATTGCCAGGACAAACCTTTAAGACCAATTAGAGAAATAATATGTAGAACCAATTCTACCGTACAGAAAACTATTAATAATTATAAATACAACATAACATTATGTAATAAAGTAAGACAAAAGAAAAAAGATACGTAAGTGAAGCTGATCTGCGGTATATAAGCAAGGAAAATTGAAATTAATCCGAAAACCAGTGTACCAAAACTAACGAAAGGAGTATCATCAAGAATTAAAAAAGCTTACATTTCTAAGGTGGACAGAAGAAAGTGGTTGGCATTTGCAAAAAAGTATGTTAATTGCGACGTAGTTTTTTGGATAATGAATATAATATTTTCCGATGAAGTCAAAATTAATTTATTCAATTCAGATGAAAGGGTAATTGTATGGAAGAAACCAAATGAAGAGTTTAATCAGAACAATGCGATTCCGACTTCTAAAACACGGTGGAGGCTTCATATGGCAGCAAATGGAGTTGGCAGTGTTGAATTTATTGAAAGTACAATGAACAAAATGAAACATTTGGATGTATTAAAAAAAAAAAATTATGGTCTTCGGCTGAAAAATTACTAATAACCCCGATGTATCGCTTCGAACAGGACAATAATCCCAAACACACGTTGAACATTGTTTAGGAAGAGCTATTATACAACATATCAAAATTGTTAAATACGCCATCACAATTATCAAATGTCAATCCAATTGATTGGGACGCAGGAATTGAAATCAAAATTAAGTAATCATTTAGTTCAATCGCGAAACAGAAGGGAAAGTAAAAATTACTGAAATATAGAAAAACATGTCGACTATAACGATTCAAAAATTAGTTGATTCGATGCCGAAATATTTAAAAGCAATCATAACTGTTCATGGTTACATAACAAGATATTAAAATTAAGTTCACTTGTTGTTTATATATCATTCTATTTAATGTACGTTCAATTTTGTTACGATAAAATACGTATACTTTTACGTTTTTTAGTTAAACATGCATAAATAATTAATTCTGTTAAAATTAAAAAAAAAATTATCCGTTAAAATACATAAATAAAGCATACATCGGGTTTTTATTTTAGAACATGTTCGTTTATTATTTACTTCCCCGCCAATTATCATTGCTAACCTAGGTGTACACTCAATTTTGTGCACAGTTTTGGGTGCAACTGTATGTATGTCAGGACTACTTCTAATTTGCCTAAATAGAATGGAACAATCTGTAGTAAACATATTAAATAAAAATAAGAAAGCAAAAAAAGAAAAAAATTAAACATCTTCCTTTATTTTTACGTTGTAGTTAGCTACAGGCTTGAATTAACTATCAAAATTTAAACATAACATTTTCTACTGTTTACGTATAACTTTAAAGATAAAAAGAAGTAACAATTACAACATTTATGTCTATATTTAGAGTAATTAACATTTTCAATTAACTTAATGAACTCGATTTAAATAATAACAATATTTATGCTATCTTCGAATTAATTTAAAGTATTAACTTAACATATATGTTTAACGTAGAGATCCTTTAACTACCAGATTTTCTAAATTTTATCTTTCATTCATAAAAAGTTTTTTTTAAATATCTTATCGTTCAGCTTCATTTTTTATAAATCATAATACTGACTGTGACAAAGTTACGAATAAAGTTGTTACTAATTTCATTATTTAAAAAGTAACGGGACATTCCATAACATTTCAAACGATTATTAAAAATGTGTTTCATATTACAGTTCATTTAAAATATAAATATATTGAAACCACTGTTTTATATGAATATGTTTTGAAAATTCAGTTAAAATTTAATTCTAACTAAAAATTTTCAGCTATAATATTAATTCTATATTAACAAACGCAAAAGTCAATTCAAATTTATACATAATACTTCTTCGATACTTTCGCCATCATGCTTCTGGATCTCTACATTATAATATCAATAATCTTTGAATGAATTATTCTAAAGATAACCATATAAAAAATAATTAACCTGATTATAATGTATTTTACTATTCCAGCTAACTGACAATGCAACTGCAAGATTAACATTTTGTTTTTGCTCCTTGCAATAGCGCACGTTTTTCCACAGCGCTATTTAAAAACACGTTAAATTACGTCGTAAATCTGTTTACTACTACTATTATTTTATTAGTGTTTTACAAGCTTTCAAAAAATTCTTTAAATTACATTACTGAAACAAAAATAGTAATTTGTTTCTAAACTAAATTGCAAAAATCATAACAATAAAGATAAATTTTATTTGTTCAATGTTTTGAAAGAATAAGAAACTTAAAATAAATAAAATTTTCTTGTACGAATGGTAGGCATACACTCGTCAAAACAAACCACATATCAGATTACGTTCACTGATCCTACAAAAATCCGACCTTGGAAGCTGGCTCTATTTATTCGCTATTCTTAGAAAGCATTTTTGTACTTATCACAATTTTGAAACGTCGTAGCTATAGATTGATACATCTTTGTGCACGCGACAACAATCGCATTTTCTTTTGTTGACATTAATTCTCCGTGATATTCAAATAGAACGCGGGTTTCTTTCGAAACAATTATCTAAAACAATAAAAGAAAAGAGAACAATAATTAATCAAAAACTAACAAAAGAATGTGAACCAAAATCAAAATAAATATAAGCACTTAGACACTTGTAAGCCTTAGACACTTACTTTGCACATAAAACTTGACATATCTGGCGAATGTAAACAGTTAAAAAAACAAGTAGCGTTATATTTTCCTTTAATGAAATTTTGTAAAGCTGCCATATGCATTGTGACTGTATCAATTATATTGTTATGGTTCGTAGTTACAATATTATTAAAACTGCGCTTTTTCTTTGGGGTGATTTTACTGAGACTTTGCTCTAGCTTATGTGGTTTCGACTCTGCTACAGCTTCTTTGATATATCGTTGTCTTTCTAAAATTTTCGTTGCTCTGATTGGTTTTGCCCAACGAATTTCCCAACCTTCGGCTTCGGCGATGCCATTACGTTCTATTGTATTTTATTTTTAATAAAATGCATACAATAATGAAAAAAAGATATAAACAATAGAGTAAAATAATAAATATACTTGTCATAGTATCCATTACGATTTGTGCTGCTTGACGATTTTCGTAGTGAATGAACGCGAAGTGATTAATTTTTTTTAACTTTAAGATTGGAATCTGTGTATTTTTCTGAAAGATATCCCGAATTTTTTGTTGTGGCACGTCGATAGACAGATTTCGTACAAATAGAACAGTAACCTAAGAACGATGGCGAACATTAGAAACGTCTAATAGTAGACAGTTAAAGCAAAAAACACTCAATTATAATATGTATCCTTCCAGTAACATAAAACTTATGTATAAAAATATTTATCAGATAATTAAAAACTCACATTCTCCATAATTTCTTCATCAATCGGATCACCAGGTTCAGGATCTGCCCAATCAACTGCAATTTCATGATCCCATAACATAACTCTTCCAGGTATTAGCTTTCGTCTTGCCATGGCGGCAGCTCTATGATCTTTAAATTCGACAAAAATAAAACCGCGATTCAAAGTTTTGTCCTGTGCATTCGGATACAAATAAACGTCTGTGATACCCTCGAGAATATTATTCAGTTCTTGCATGAACTCTTCCTTGCTTTTATTCTTTGGTACTCCACCAAAAAAGAGCCGACAATTATCAACAGATTTTACAACACCGATACGATGGCCAGGTCTAATTTCATAACCGTCAAGTAGTGCGCACGCGCTTTTCGCAATTTTCAAATTTTCAAACAAAGCAAACGCGTACCCGCGAGTAGATCCAGAAAAATCGAGCATCAATCGTAATTCCATTAATCGAGCAACTTTTTCAAGCATAGGCAGTAATTCGTCTTCATAACAATCTCGCGGAAGATGTCCAATAAATATTTCAGCTCCTTTAACACGTTGCTTTTCGCCACGAACAATCTCCGGAGCAGTTAAACGACGTTGCCCATTTTCTTGCACTAATTCATATTGAGTTTTTTTCAACATTTCTAATAATCTGATTGTCAATAAATAATCTTCCTTTGTAATATCATTTGACTTAGTATACACTTTTTCAGTCTCCATTATAAAACACCATATAAGTCGATCACAACGAAAACAGTAAACGAACTCTCGAGAACTGATTCTTCTAAGCCTCTTTTCCGTATCCCCCTCCTCAAACCTCTTCCCACGCACAAGTAAAATAGGTTGAAATATATGCCACCTTATTCCTTAAATGGACCAATCACAGTGATCAAATTCCATTATCAATATAGCAACATGGTTTCAGCAGTAGGAAGCGAACGAACTTTCCAGAATTTACCTTTCATTTTGATGTAAAATGCATGCTAATAAAAGTAATTTTATTTATAAAATGACAGAAATTTTATAATAAACAAGTAGTATATAAGAATATGTTAAATTATTAAATGCAACTTTCTTTCGTGTTCTTCTTTCTATGACCATTATGTAAATAATCTGTTTTTTTATCTCAAACAGAATTTTCTACTTTCAAGTATAATTAACTAGACACAACATGCATTGCATCATGTTAAGATATAAGACTATTTAATGTACAATTTTTATTAATAAATTTTGAAAACTTTGACTTTAGTATATCACTTCTAACATTATCGACTTAGTCAAGAATAAGACTACAGCGATTATAGTGGTCAAAATTAAAACTAACAATCATTGTAAGGATAGAACGATAATTCAATTGAACTCGTTTTTAAAGGTAAGTAAGTAATGAATTTATTCGACCCGACATTTACTCATAGCTGATTGATTATTCGAAAAGAGAATGCATTTGTAGAAGCTCATTTTACAATTTATGAATGATAATAGGAAAGGAATTCCAAATTTTCTAAATTTCGGGGTAAAAAATACATTGAGCATATAGTTTCTTACGTACCTCGTTTATACATTCTTAATAATTTTATTATACTGTACCAATATTATTGACTTCAATTATTGACTAGCAAAAAGGACAGAATAAACCACTCATTTATAGAAGGCTATAAATTTTAAACTGAAATCTGAATCAAATTTTAATATTTTCTACTATAACGTACAATACATGATGAAAATAACATTATCCATTCGTAAGCTTTTGTTTATGAGTGTAATTATAAGTACTGGAATTAATTATTAAAATTATTTCTAATTATGTGTATATATATAGATATACTGTAACTGAGCAGTATTGCAAACTTACTGTCTGATAAATATGACTGATTCAATGAAGACTTAATTAAAATTTCAAGTACTTTCAAGTACGATTTAATTATTACTAAAAGTTTTTAAATAACATTGTATAAACTAAAAAAAATTAAATTATAAATAAAATACCTTTTATAGTTTATAACAGTTTGAAAATGACTAATTATTAGTATACAATGAGTACTACATAGCATATTATACAATAGCGGACAAAAGCTTAAGACAAAAAGGTTGACAAAAATAAAGCACAATAAACACATTTTGTTTTTCGTACTAATCAAAGAGTACTATATTATTTTATTAATAATATAAATAGATGTATACATAATATTTATAAACCATAATACTTTATCTATTTTATATTTTCTGGTCTCTTAAACTTATGTCCGCTACTATAAGTACTGTAATCTAAATAATAGTACCATTTTTACGTGAATCTTAAAATTTCATTTATTTTTAGGCAAATTGTTTTTAATAGTAAAAGTACTTGAATGCATGTTGTGTTTTAAATTCATTTTTGTCAGAAAACATGCATTGATACTATTTTCATAAAAGTGGAAGGATTTACATTGCAACGCGCATAATTTCTGATTTCACTGATGAATAAAAGATAATATAAATAAAAATAACAACTTTATATATTTTTACTGTACTTATAATATACTTATCAAGAAATAAGATATTCAAAATATATAAGATAAATATATAACATTTTATTTTGCGCAGCCTTCTTTCTCTGAATTTTTTTGCTTCTGACTATTACATATGAATCTGTAAATACAACATACAGTGGCGTACTAAAGTTTCCGGCCAGATAGTTTTTCTAATTTTTTCCCAAAGTGAGGAGATTAAAGAAATTTTATTAATTCTTCATATAAGAACATATTGTGGGACACAATAATACAAAAATAAACAAACGTTATTTATCTATGATTCATTTTTATTTTATTTTTATTTTGTTAAATTTTGTTGCACGTGCAAAAGTTTTCGGCCAATTTTTTTACACAATTAAAATAACATTTATATCATTACAGTAAAATAATTTTGTATATATTGCATTTATTTATTATATTTAATATTTTGTAGCAATTAAACAGCATTACGTCTCGGCATTAACTCAATTAATTGCGTGATGTAGTCTTGCGGAATTTTGTATCGTTCATTTTTTAATTTTTGGTATCATTTTTGTTTAAGATTCTTTGTTTTCCAGCCTGATGCTTAACCTTTCCCCAAAGATGCTCTATCGGATTTAGGTCGGACGACTGCAAAGGCCAGTCTGAAACCTTTATCTTATTTTGTGATAACCACCCTTTCATCAGCTTCGACGAATGTTTAAGGTCATGCTGAAATATTCAGTTTTGTGGCATTTTTCTTTGAACATAAGGTAATAAGTGTGTTTCCAAGATCTTCCTGTAGATAACACTACCCACTATCTCTTCAATTAGTACAAGTGGACAAACTCCTTTGGCGGAGAAAGCAGCCCACACCTTGATGCTACCACCGCATCACCGCAGCAGAATGGTTTTATTGTCACGATAGCGGCTAATACTGACAACATTTTCTTCTTGTAATTCATGGGCAATATCAATAAGCTGTCTTTTTGTGTTCGGCACGTGATTTGCGTATTACAATTCGATCAATTCTTTCAAATACTCCAAATCAATTCAAACTATATACTTTGGTTTACTGGGAAAAGTCTCCTCTATCTTTTAAGACCAATTAGAACTTCCTAGATTTTATGCTTTTTTTGTAATATTCCATTTCTTCTTTGCAAAAATCAATCGTTTTTACAAAATCACGTATTTTCCAAAAACTAAAGGTGATGGAGTAATTCTGCTTCCAGATTCGTTTTTAGGACAAGAGACTCTACTAAGAACACTTAGTGGATATTACGGAACAAATTCCGTGTTGGACAGTGTAATAGAAAATACATGTATTCACTTAAATGTACAATAATTTGAAGATTTAATAGAATTATTTCCAACACAGGATATGTCTCTTCTAGTATGTTTCAGTATGACCGCAAACTTTATTATGTAGGTTATTTTTCGCTGAAACTCTTTAACTAGAAAAAATAAAACAAAATGTTTCAAGTAAATGTTACTAGGTTTTGTGAGGATTGGTTTCTGGATGAATGATTGGCAGCGAATGAGCGAGAGAAAGGTTGGTGGCGTGGGAGAAGTGAGAGTGTGAGGAAGAAGAAAACGAGCGGGATCGTGTGATGCGAACAAGGGTGTGCAGATTGTGTATGTGAGAAGAGAGAGTGTATGTTGACGAGTGAGAGTTATATTGTGAAGTAAAATAAACTACCATTAGTTTTATACGATAAATATATTACATATTGAAATAAACTTGCTTATTAATTTCGAATCCACCTCAGGTTTGATATGAGCTATTGAAATAACAAAAAACTAACATGTCATTCCGTGTAAAAAAAGTTGAGGTTGCATTCCCTTAACCCCTTTAAGACATAATCCTCAGATTTCTTGTACTCGAAATGATTAGCCCTTGTATGCCATTTAATTTTAAAAAATTACACATCGATATCTACAATAGTATTACGCTTTCGATAACTCACCTTGTATGTACATACATACATATATCTATGTTTATGGTCAAATAGATCTGTATGTAGATCATATTTGATGTAGTTAAATTCTAGAAATTTTAAATTGCACATATCTCGATGGGTGTATTATAGACAGCCAGTATTAATGCGAGTACTGCAATCGACTCGGCCGACTTAATGTTAGATGCGAGAATATAAACGGCCGACATAAAAAATAAAAATTTCACATTATTTATTAACGCAATTATACATACATATATATCGTAGTTTTTGAAACAAAAATGCAATCTTCTATTATTTTTTCAAATAAAAAGTATTTTTTCAAATAAATATAACCAACTTATTTTTTTTAAACATTCTTGAATATTTTTTGTTAACTATTATATTTTATTTTTAATACGTTAAAAACAATACAACTTTTGATGAAAGAATTTTTTGCCGTTATTTTTTACCGTTTCCTAAGTTACCATTCGGGGGAAGATTTTTGAGGGGTAATTTTCCCCTTAAGCTTGATTTACCACAATTAAAACAAATACATATCCACTATTTTTGGCTGTTCTTTAAGCCTGCTAAATTTCATTCAAATTGGAACCGAACCGTTCGCGGCATTTCCTTGTTAGTGGTAGAGCTTGAAAAATGGAAACTAATGATATCGGATTTTGGGGGAAAATGGTTTATGGTTTTTAAAATATTTAACGTTAAAGTTATTGCATTATGCTTATTTACAATATAGGAATAGTATTACCAAGCACCCAGTTGTAAGGTCAGTAAGGTATTAGCTTGCAAATAGGTAGTTGATTTCTTTATTGCAATTTCAAATCCTAGATAAAGTTTCTCTTTTTTTTTGTAATGTACATTGCCCACCAAATGCTAATTATAAAAATCATACTTACATTCGACGTGTTTGGCATATAAAACATTCATATATGCAAGAATTCAACGTCTCTGTAATATTTCAAAGGCTTCTTATAATTATAAATAAACCAGCAATAATACCAGTAAAAGTCAACAGAAATATATAAATTTGTTAGTAATTTACTAATTTTGTCGTATTTAATTTATGAAAGTAAAAGAAATCGAAGATTAAATATGTATTTATTATATCACTTATTTCTATTATAACAAAGTAACTCATTGCTTTTACTTTTATAGTATTTTTTAGTTCAAAGAAAAAATTTATGCAAAAAATATAAATTTTCAAGTATATTAATTTTAAATTAAACGATAGAAATAATGTGCGTGTATATTAAAAATAAAAAAGTTTATTATCCAGAATTCGAACTCGCAGTAAAAAACCACTTACTGACCAATGCTTTATCGACCTCCTCGTTGTGCCCGGCTGTTTAGTAGTGCTGTTACTATATTTTATATACAGCATAATACATAACTTTAATTTTAAATATCTTAAAATTCATAAGCCGTCTTTCCTCAAAACCCAGTATCAGTAATTTCTATTTTTCAAGTTTTATGGCTGAGTGAAACATCAAAAACTCAACGTTACACTTTAGGACCTATCCTCGTTAGTTTTAATGCCTGGGTGTCAACATTTTACAGATTGCCATTTGAATTTGCCGCTTACAGGTTTCTCATATTTACCGTTAGAGCGAGTTACATCTCACGTGGTAATATGTATTTCAATAAATAAGATCTTGTTTCAACAACACGAAAGATACTTCTACTGTTATTAATTGAAATGTTTATAGCAACTTATATGTATATAAAGTACTATAAAATACTTTTTTTATATTGTTAAATAATGCTTTGGATATCTTTGGTTCTATTATATATACAATGTACGCATTTAAAAATGTAACAACATTAATTTTCAATATTTTCTAATATCAATATTATATAATTAAATATATTTGAATTAAAAATACGTTTATATACTGTTATAAAATAAGAAGTGCTTTATTCATCCATTTGTATCAGTGGTGCTCATTTTAACTGGATCTACTACGTCATATTTTTATTCAAAAATGAATTTAATACACCATTGCTATCTGATAATTGACTACAATATTTTATATACATATAATTGAAATAAATAATAACGATTATAATATCATAAAACATTACAAAATTTAATTTTCCAATGAGTATCACTGGTTTTCGCCACTCCTCCCGTGCCCCTAGTATTGTTCCGGACATATCGTCTCTTTATAATTATAAATTTCACTTTGAATGTGAAAACGTTTGCTGTGCTGCTGTCGACATTTGCACCTTCTGTCAGTTTCCTAACCTCTTCATCAACGAATGTTACGGTGTTTTGTATTGTGTTTAGTTAATAGTAACTTATAGCTGTGCAACATGATGTCACGGTCTGTGCGTGCAGAGACTCGTAGTCGTGCCAAGGATGATATTAAGCGTGTAATGCAAGTCGTTGACAAAGTTCGCCATTGGTAAATCTTTTAACATATTATAGATGCACGAAAAAATGTTGAAAGGTTTCACAAAAAATTTAAAAAGAATGTAGTAAAACTATCTGGATGTCAGAAGTGGATACAAATTTTTCTTACTTACGAGATTTAATAGATTTTGCATTACACATGTCAGCTATAATTCTGAAGACTTCTATAGTTCTAAAATGTTTTATGTGTGTTGATTGAGTAATAGTGTTATATGTCTGCTTTTTTAATAACAGTAAAGAAGGTAGCTTCTCTATCTGTTGCTTCAATAGTGACTTAAAGAATGTACTTCTCATGCCAATACTCTTATAGGGAGAAAAAATGGGTTACAATAGGAGAAACTACTATGAAGATTTATAAGTGGGTACCTATATCAACACATGATCAGGTAAATAGAAGTTGTAAAATATAGATAGAAATATAAACTAAACTTCTTTATTTTATTATTTAGAAGAAAAAAGGAAAGACAGTTGTAGACAAAGAAAATGGTTTGCCAAGAAAGAGTGGATTAGATTCTTCAAATTCTAATTTTGGACTTACAGAGGATTCAAATACATGTGAGTTGAATTTTATAATATAAAATATAAGATACTCGTTACGTTTCAATCTCAAAATTAATAAAATTTTTTCAATGTATATATTAGGCTTTTCAACAGTTAGTGATTCTCAAGGATTAACGGATTTCTCAGCACATTTGGGATTTTCAGAGGATTCTAATTCACAAAATAGTGAACCAACATCTAAAAGATTAAAGACTGACTAAAATTTATTCTGTGGCTGTTACTTTTAATATAAGATACTTAGGAAATCATTTATATCATATATGAACTTGCGTATTATAAAATTATCTTATAGTCATAGTTGTAAATGAATAAATTGCCATATGTTTTTTCACTTTCTATTTTGTTCTATGTTTAATAATAATTTTTATGTATTAATAACCATACAAAACAATTTTGTATCAATTATATGTAATGAATTTATTTTTATATGCAACAAAGCTTCATGAATTTATTTAAAAACTTAAATTAATGGTGTTTTTAACAAACAGTTTGTGTTGGATACTTAGTCGATTTCAAAATTAAATTTAAAAGAAATAAAAGAAGTGTTATAAAATAACTTTAAAAACATATTATATATTTGGAATAAGATTTATTATACAGCAGTATTATTTAATTCATGAGTTATATGCTGAATTTTCATTTATTTTAATATAAAAGTGAATGTAAAATACTGATATATTATAATCCTGGAGATGTAAAATAAATAATAGTATAATGTTTTTGTTGTAAAATACTAACATATGATATATTTTATCCTCAAGCTATTATGTTTAAACATAATCACATTCAATAGTTATTTAATAATCGAAGGTCATTATGCATATTTCAGATATCATTATTTACAATTTAATATTCTATAACGAATACATTTTTGACATTATATTATAGCACTGACACATGTACAAAATATTCTTTGACACACAAAAGTAAACTAACACAATTATGAGTATTTGAATTTATAGAATTATGAGTTGTAATAAAATTATTATATAGTCATTCTCATTTTTCAGAAGAAATTGTAACTTAACAATCTTTATAATCTATTTTACAATTTACGTTCAGTAAAAGGGAACAAGAATTCTTATTTATACTTTTAATAATCTCTGCATGTTATAAAGTATGAGCAGAAAAATATTTAAACATAAAACAAGCTTTATTGCTTTCATTAATGTTATAATTTTATTACCTTTAATAAAACAAAATTTTTATATTATAAATTTTGAGTCTAAAACTGTTTGAAATATCAAGTTTATTACAATATAGAGTATTAATTGGAAGTATATATGAATTAAAATGTAAATTAGTATACATTTATTACATAAAATATTTCTAAAATATTGTTTATATATTAGGAAATGGAAAAAGCATTGATCAAGTTTCAAAAGCCTTGCCATTTTGTTAGTACAGTATATTGGAAGTATGATGTTTTCTAAAAACATTATATTCACATAAATTATATAATTACTTGAAAAGATGAATTGTATAATTCATTTTTATTATATTGCAAACAAGTAAAATAAAAAAGTTAATAAAAGTAATCAATACTTTTTAAACATTTTATAAAATAATGAAGAATGTAATACCTGCACAAAATGTACATTTACCAAGATAAAATTTTTCCATCATATTGTATAAAACAACCTGTATGTTCTTCAGTTAATGAGTGTAATGTGTTCAAGATATTAATAACACTGGTATCAACATCCATGGGTGCATTGTTCCCTCCCATATTTGTACGCACCCAACCTGGATGTAAAGAAACAACAAGAATTCCATCTTGCTTTAAATCGATGCTCATTGATTTTGTAGCTGCATTAAGTGCTGCCTAAAAATTAGATAATTATTCAACATATCTATTATAGTTTAAATACATTCTGAAATATACTATACAATATTAATTAAAATTAATATTTATAATAGAATTTTGAGAAAAATTAAATAATTCTATTGCAAATATTCAACTACATAAAGTTTTCCATAAAACAGATGAAGCAAATCAAATCTAAAATTTAAAAATAAAAAATCGTTAGCATAAGTTTATAATTTATAAACATGTATAATTTTCTGAGAAAATAGCTTATATTTTTGTCATCCAAGTATTAAAAAAGCATGAATAAAAAGCATGATATCTTTCTGTATCAAGAAATTTTTCAATTATTTATTGTATTCATGTATTTACTTCCTACAGTTCTAATATTTTACAAGATCAAATTAAAGTTTTAATTATGAAATTTTATTTGGCATCTATACTAGAGAAGTATTACCTTGCTGCATCTGTAAGGATAATATCCACCC
The DNA here is from genome assembly GCA_033822845.1 of Tetrapedia diversipes. NCBI lineage: Eukaryota > Metazoa > Arthropoda > Insecta > Hymenoptera > Apidae > Tetrapedia > Tetrapedia diversipes. The sequence goes on along the minus strand of JAOPTO010002403.1, from coordinate 98,629 downwards.
TGATCATTGTTAGCAATACTTCCAAGAATTGAGGACATGTTAATAATTGCAGATCTACTAATATTCATTTTTGTTTTGTTCGGAAAATTTTCAGATGCCGCTTTCAGTAATGGTAAAAATGCCTTGAAGTTTATAAAAGTAATTATCTTTAACCACAATTACGAAAGTTAAAAACTAACGGTTGTTGTACATGAAATGACAGATTCATAATAATATAGTCAAAATCAAATCTGATTAACCCTTTACGGACTACCGCCGCATATATACGTTCTGTGTAAACCATAAATTTGGCCGAGAAACTCATATATGCGTTCGGCGAAAACAACTGATCGAGCCGAAAGACTCATATGTGTCTCGCATATACATATTGCTGAGGTTGCTGAACCTGAAATTTCAGAATTTAAATTCCTAATAAATGCCGTTAATAAACAAATAAACATTTTGTTTATTTTATAGAGTGTAATTTGTGCGTGCACATATGTCCAGAATTAGACGTGTGGAGTGCTATGAACGATATTAACGTGTAGACAGAAATGTACATTCGCAATTTCAAACGACTATCGCGACAGTGTCTCGGCCCCGCGAAACGCTTGGCTTCGAACCGTCCCGCCCGCAAAGGGTTAATTAAGATGAGCTCAGACAGATGTGTTTCTGTTGACGAATTTAAAAAAATGTTACATTTAACCTGTAATTGGTAAGGTGAGGTCTATTGGACTCTAGTGACTTAATTTCATGTGAAAAATGTTACTTAAATCGTTTTTTAAATATGATGATAAGAATGCTAGCTAAATGCATTACCTTTTATTGGTTTCAATTTTTAGCTATATGATTGCAATATTTCTTTATAAACATTTATTAATACATTTTCTACATAGTAGCGTTTATATACATAGATAGCCTATTTGCTTTTATTACCATACTAGATACAGGTTAAAATAGTAAGCTCTTTATTGGTAATCTTGATTCATAAAATATAAAATGAAAAAAATAATATCATTTCATCTACAATAATTCAATATATTCAAAAATGAATAGAATAATTTCTAACGCTAAATTGATATAAAGGAAATCAAGCAAAATATATAAACAGTGTTATTTAAATGTGAGATAAATAAATTTTTTAAGATTTTTAAAACTTACCTTTGTTAACAAAATTGGTGCTACTGTATTTACAAAGAATGTTTCTGTGAGCTGATCCTTTTTTACAATACCGAGTCTTGTAAACTTTGAGCTTATTCCAGCATTATTGAATAAAACATTTAATCCTATATTGCCTACTTTTTCACTTACTATCTGTACTATTTTATCATAACTCCTTGTATCAGTTAAATCTATAAGTAAAAATTGATTGATAAATTTTAAGTTTGGAAAAATATGTAAATTAATATATATTAATTATGTAAATAAATTAACATTTAAAAGATTCGGAAAGTAACAATTTTCTTATTAATTAATACTATAGAAATATAAAAAATGTATAGTTATAAAAATAAAGTAAAGATAATTTTATTTCTAGTATGTGCTGTTTTGTATTGTATTTGTTACCAGTAATTGTTTTTTCATTAACAGTTAAATGTATGTATATCTAGTTATTATTTATATTATACTATCTATCTATCTAGATTTACTATTGTGTATATATATAGTTACTTACAAAATTGAGCGTACATACCTATGTTGGCAATGACGATTAGCGGGAAAATCAACAAAAACAGACATTTTCAAAAATAAAAACACAATATATACTTTACTTGGATATTTCAACAAGTAATCCTTTGAACAAAATTTTAATAAAATGAACTGATTATTTATATTTAACACTAAACGTAAAAACACTCTTATTTCGTCGTCACAAAATTGAGCGTACAGTTAGTTTAGTACTTAAAAAAACGAGTTTTGTAAAATTTATTATGCATTTTTTTGATTCAGCATTTATTCAGCCATCTCTTTGTCCAGTTACTGCGCTATGTTACGCTTAATTGTCATTTGCCATTGTTTATTAGTAAAAATTAGGACCATGACTTCTAATAGATCAGAGACCGATATTTCTGTACGAAAAATTGCAGTAAAATTTCACTGTGAAGGCAAATCGTTAAGACAAATCGGTAAAATAATAGGAAGCACTCATTCTACAGCGCAGAAAATTATTGATAATTATAAATACAGTGGAACCCTGCATAATAAAGTAGGACGTGAGAGAAAAAAAAAGAATGAGTGAAGCGTATGAGACAAATTAAAATTTATCCGAAAACTAGTGTTCCAAAATTAACAAAGGATGTGTCTTTAAGAGTTAAAAAAATCATTTTAAATGAAACTGTCCGTAGAATTCTACGTGATAAAGGGCATCGCAGTAGGATAGTGAGAAAGAGATCTTATATTTCGAAGGTGAACTGAGCCATGCGTTTGGAATTCGCAAAACAGTATGCTAATTGCGACAAAAGTTTTTTGGAATAATGTCATGTTCTCAGATGAAGTTAAAATTAACTTATTTAATTCGAATGGTAGAATAATTGTTTGGTGAAAACCGAATGAGGAGTTCAACAAAAATAACACGATTCCAACGATCAAGCATGGCGAGAGTTCGATCATGTTATGGGGATGTATGGCAGTTAACGGAATTGGTAACATTGAATTTATTGAAACGACCATGGATAAGATTAAATATTTCGACATCTTAAAAAAAAATTTAAAGTGTTCGTCCGAAAAATTGCAAATGTCGCCGATATACTATTTCCAACAAGACAATGATCCAAAGCATTCATCGTATGTTGTCAAGGAATGGCTACTCTACAATGTTCCAAAATTATTAAAAACCCCTCTACAATTACCGGATATTAATCCAATTGAGCACCACCTGTGGCAGGAATTAAAATCAAAATTATGTGATTGTAGATTTAGCAGTAAGTCGTAAAAGTTAAGATGCAGGAAATATGGAAAAATATTCCAAGTTTAATAACAAAAAAACTTAGTTGAGTCGATGCCTATGCATTTAAAGGCAGTTATTAATGCACAAGGTTACGCAACTAAATATTAAAATTTCGTTTAAGCTGGTTATTTTTGTATAACCTAATATGTGTACGCTCAATTTTGTGACGATGAAATAAGAGTATTTTTACGTTTAGTGTTAAATATAGATAAATAGTTAATTTCATTAATTTTTTTTTAAAAGGATTACCTGCTAAAATATGCTAATAAAGTATATAATATGATTTTATTTTTGAAAATGTCCGTTTTTGTTTATTTCCCCGCTAATTACACTGATCAACACGATTTTTGTTTTCTTATAACCACTACGTGATAGTTATAAGGCTAAGCTACCCAAACAAGAATCCGGAAGTAGAATTGCTCTATCACCCTCAGTTTTTAAAAAACACGAATTTTTGTAAAAAAAAAAGTAGATCTTGAGCAAAAATGAGGTATTGTGTCGAAACTAAAAATGTTAGACAGGTCTAACTCGGCTAAAAAGATAGAGAGATTCCTGAATATGTCAATGTGAATAGTTATAATTTTTTAAGCTTTTACTTAGTTATAAATAACAGTCAAAGTTTAAAAAAGCGCCGAAATTCGTAATTTTCTGATATTTTCTACGATATTTTCTCATATTTACGAATAGTTCGATGTCTAGCATAAAAATACTACATAGCATCGGATTCTGTAGACTTTTCTGAAGTAGAAACCATTCAACAGAAATGGTAAAGCGACTTCGAAGTCGAACAATTCGAGGAAAGATTCGTCGGCAACGCAGACACGACATTTTGCCGCCATGCGGTCCATCGCTTGCTTGTCTTCCGAGTCGCTGCTGCAACAGTGCCGTAGCTACGCGTGAGCAGTCGTCACACTGATCAAATAGTATATTAATATTTAAAAAATTTTTTCAAAAGTACATGTCAAGACATCATCATTAAGCCTAAATGGTACCCTTTCAAGCAAATGCACTTATTATCACGTCGTCTCGGGATTTTACCATTTTACCTATGTGCCTTCGATTTTACCTGTCTGCTTGCTTTGTCGCGTCTACGAATGACTGGATCGCGACTGTCGTCCGCCGCTTGATCGCTTTAGACGACTGGTTTGTTTGCATCTGAGGTTTGATTTAGAATACAGTTCCGAATGTTGAACTGTGTACTGTGAAGCTGAGGCACGTTTTCTTGTTGTTGTGAATACTGAGATTACTGATATTGCGAATTGTGAATTGTGACGTTTGTAGGAAATGATGCGTGTTACGAATGTTTACGAATACAATTGTACGAATGAGGAATAAATATAGACCGTTTGTAAATGCTTGGTAGAACGTTTGTGAATGCTTGGCAGAACGTTTGTGAATGCTTGGCAGAACGTTTGTGAAGTTTGGTAGAACGTTTGTGAATGCTTGGTAGAACGTTTGTGAATACGCGGCGCCGAAGTGACTCGATTTAAAAGGTGGAGTTCGACTGGTCACTCCTCCATACCTCAAGACGATACGCTAATTGGTTAAAGTCAAAAAGTCAAGACTCCAATCAGCGTATGCCCTGAGTGCCACCAACCCCCGTTCTTGTGCCCTTAGCACGCGTTTCGAGAACGAGGGTGGGGTGAGTCACTCGGAGCGGGAAGGTTTCCCGAATTTCGGCAACGAAGGGGAAAGTTCTTCCGGGCCCGTGTACCTCACGCATGTGGGTACCGGCTGGGTGCCGGGCCTTTCGGAAGTCCCTTATTTATGGCACGCTCTTGGCTACTGAGGAATTACGGTAACTCGAAATTAAACTATTGTCCCTCTACGGATGTTAAGAGGGTTCGAAAAAAGGCAAAACGGCTAAAACTTCCTAATCCTCAAAAGTAGCATTACCGGCACGCTCGTGCCATAAATGCCGATGGAAAACTTCCCGCATACTGTTCCGTAGGACGGACACTGCTGTTTACGTGATTAAGACTATCCTCTACATTTTACATTTATTACAATATCTCCCATCCCAAAAAAGGAAACAGACAGGAAACCTTTTTAGACTCGTTGGTATCGGAAATGTTACAGGTAATTTTTAACTCTATATACCTCAAATTTTTTTACAACTGAACATGTTTTTAATCAAACCAATATTTTTGTTGAAATTTTTGTTAACCGAAATTAAATTAAAACGTATTCTCATAATTTGGTAATTACTATTAAGACGGTATTAATATCTATTAGAATTTATTAGAATGTTAGAAAAAAATTTTTTTAAATATTAATGTACTATTTGATCAGTGTGACGACTGCTCACGCTTAACTTCGGCACTGCTGCAGCAGCGGCTTGGGAGACAAGCGAGCGATGGGCCGCATGGCGGCAAAATGTTGTGTCTGCGTTGCCAACGAATCTTTCCTCAAACTGTTCGACTTTGAAGTCACTTTACTATTTCTGTTGAATGGTTTCTACTTCAGGAAAGTCTACAGAATCCGATGCTATGTAGTATTTTTATACTAGACATCGAACTATTCGTAAATATGAGAGAATATCGGGGAAAATATCAGAAAAAATAGAATTTCGGCGCTTTTTTAAACTTTGACTGTTATTTATAACTGAGTAAAAGCTTAAAAAATTATAACTATTCACACTGGTGTATTCAGGAATCTCTCCTCTATCTTTTGAGCTGAGTTAGACTTGTCTAACATTTTTAGTTTCGATGCAATACCTCATTTTTGCTCAAGATCTACTTTTTTTTTTACAAAAATTCGTGTTTTTTAAAAACTGAGGGTGATAGAGCAATTCTACTTCCGGATTCTTGTTTGGGTAGCTTAGCCCTACAACTATCACGCAATACATATTGCAAAATGGGAAAAAAGTTTAAATTTGTTCCACAGTGTAATCATTTTCTACTTAGGTGTACGTTCAATTTTTTGAGTAACTGTATGTATTTACATGCCTTTTGGTTATCCTTGTTTGCCACATTTTTATGGTGTAAGAAGAATTACATACATCTATACAAGTACAATTATTATTAACAATTATAACCTTTTTTCAGATGAAGAAAAAAAATCATGTTACTAAATCTTTTTAAGAAAAGGAATTTTATCCACTCACATCGAAGTTTGATACTTTTACAAATGCTTGTAACAATTCCTCAACTGTAGTGTGCATTTATAGTGAATATTGTTCTATTTTACACTACAGTAATTGTTCTAATGAATAGATTTCTATTTTTCATAGAATAGGTGGCGTAGATTATGTCTACTATTATGTTAAAAATTTACTATAATTTTCTTAGTGCAAAATTGTTAAATCGATAATTCATATTTCTTTATTCTCATTAATGTTAAATGTATGTAATAAACATTGGTAATTTGTACAATCTTTTTTGTAATTTTGTTCAAATTTATTCTATTCATAATAGAAACATTATATCATACAGTAAAGCTATATTCTATTAGATATATGTAGTATAAAATGTTTCTGTAAGATTATTATTCCCTATTTTATAATTTTAGTTTCAAAGATTAACTTGATTACATAGCATACATTATTCATTCCTTTGGTACAGCATTTTTTAATTTTTTAATTTAACAATTTTTACTATTATTTTGTTATTCTATAATAACTATATTTCTTCATTTATATTTTGATTTTGTTAAATTATTTGAATTTTCTAATTTAACTAAATTTGTATTCTGATATGTAAGTTCATAATTTTTTATTTTTGTCACAATAGAAGGAACAGAACAATAAAAAGTGCTTTTCACTTCCTTTCTATAATGTAAAATTTTATCTCCTCTTTCTAGATATCGAAAATTAATTTCTACATAATCAAGTATAAAATAATTTTTATTTTAAATGTCAAAGTGACAAAAATTCTGTAACATGTATAGTGCAGAACTGAAAAGATTGCACCTGGAAGAATTAGGGACTTAGGTTCGTCAGTGGGGATGGGTCCGCTTAATCTGACACGCATTTTTGGCTGTAGCATACTATTGGTTAAAGCCGTTACAGCACTGATAGATCATGAGACGAGGAGAGTGAATAAGACGTGTCGAAATAAAGAGAGATATTGCGATAAACTACTATGTAGCGAGTGCTTGAATATGTAAGGTCACAGTGACGGGAAATCGTGAGGTTGGACGGAGATAACGAGAAACCCATCTTGCCCTTCAGTATATTCCAGATTATAATTTTTACAATTCTGCACTATACTTATCAGAGTCTTATAAGTACTGAAAGGAGCTGGTGAAATGTCCCTTGGAAGGAATTCAGGTATGATTGCTTAGAGTCATGGAAGCTCGCCTTATCCCACACGAATTGGACGAGGGGATCCTACTCCTATGTCAACATGTGGCTATGCAGTGTAAGCCTGAAAGCGTGAACGTCAGTAGTGGGGGACTGGTGGAGTGAGCGAATAATTCTCTTTACCTCTGTACCTGCGCCTCACCGGGGGGAAATTTACCCTCACCGGCTCGCTATAGTACAAATCGATCAGCAATGAACTGTAATGAAATTCCACTGCTTTTACGACAGAAAACACAAGTAAATAGATTCTTGTTCTGCAAACAGTATATACATTTTTGAGTTAACAATATACAACATAAGATATTTTTTACTTCGCATTTTTTAATATGAAAGCTCGTGAGTTAAAACAGAAGAAATTATGGTGTTTTAATTGTTGCAAAAAACCGCAAAGCATGAATTTGGATTTAAGTGATCAAGAAACTGAAAATCATACAAAATCTTCAGATGAATGTACAATGAAACAAAATAATTTCTTATGTAAGTTAAAAAATTTTGCTATGATTTCCTAACATTTCCGTAATATTTCATTGTATCGTATAAGAAATAATTAATTATTAATCATTAATAATTACTGAATATTATTTTTCAATTTGCAATATACTCATTTAGAGTACTATGAAATAGAACTAAAAATTCAGAATAGATTAAAACACCAATGAGTATGTTATGCATTTTTTCATAAGCTTTGCTTAAATGCCGATCATAAATATGTTATTTCATAATCCTACTTATAATTATTTTCGATTGAATACATTTTTATATTCAAATGAATTCAAAAAAGAGAAATAGAAGTTTCAACTACTATAATCATCTTTATTTTGGAATAAACATGATATAAATCTACTGATGTATCTATATATTTTGTAATTTTTTTATAAAATTTAGAAAAATTTAATTAAGATTAGAAAATCTTTAAATGTTATGTTTAATCGATTTTTGATAAATTACTTCAATAATATTAAATTGAAAACAACCGATTTTATATAGCCAATAACGTATCGATGAATTTCAAATAAATTTGAGATTTCTGAACTAGATTGATTAAAAAATATAGGCTAGACTATTCTTATAAGTATATTCATAAGGTACTTTTCTATTAAAAACGATAGAATCGAATATATACTTTTCGTTTGTCAGACGTAAATATTTTATTGTACAAAATTTAATTAAATTTGAATTCAAAATAAAGATTTTTCATATCTGTTTTATGAACTGAAATCGATATTGTAACATTTTCAAGCTTTATTTATAATTTTGTTCAGTTAATGATATGTCTGCACATTTGACGGATTAAAACAATAAAAATTAGTGTTAAAGAAAAAGTAATTAAATAACGATTATTTAAATTTTTGAGAGCTTTAAATATCAATTTTAATAATCCAATATAGATAAAAAATAATTCTTTTATCTTTTCAATGTATACTTCGCAGTCATATCAGTCGGTATCAGATTTTTGAAATGTATGTTATAAACTCTTTTTATCAACATGTTATCAAATGGTCAAGCTTTGTTGTCTCATCGACAGCAACGGAACATAAAGGATTGTATCAACGTTTGGACTAAAAACATATCAAACTTTGAAATTAGAAATGTACGAAAATCCGAGAATGCGGGGTCAGGTCGAAATAAGACATTTTTCGGCATCAAGACTTCAAAGCGTAAAAATTCTCAAATTCAGGCATTTTGGAAATATTGACACTTTCAAAAATCTTGACTTTTTCGAGAAACTCAAAATTTTCAGTAACCGAACCAACTAATCCCGATTATCGGGGTTCTGACATTTTCGGCTTCTCGTACACCTTTATCTAAAACATAAGTAACACCCTATTGGTTACAAAACCGTAGCAAAGCTTAACGATAATAATTAGATTTGATCTGACTTTTGTATCGATTTGTACTAAAGTTTATTAATAAACCTGGCATCAGATTTGTTAAGATTTAATGCCAGGTTGGTGCCACACTCTCTCAGGTATTATATTAGGTCTACCGAAAAGTTCTGTCCGTTCCATTTACAATCAGTTTTAACAAGTATGCGCATATTCATGTGACGCATATTTGGCTCTCTTTTTATCGCTAACAATGTATACACACTGACGTCGTAGATGTACTAAAACGATCGTTCTTGTTAGTTTTAAGTGAGACGCGATTGTGTACCCATGGCTATCGATAAAGTTCATTTACGCCACTGTGTTTTGTACGAATTCCAACCAGGAAGAAATGCTACAAAAGTGTTGTAGAAATTTATTGAAAGTGTTCGGTGAAGGTACAGTTTCTAATAGAACATGCAGAAGATGGTTCGAAAAATTTCAAGTAGATGATTTCAACCTTTCTGATAAGCCACCATGGGCGACCATCTTTGATCATTGACTGTCAATATCATGTTAGAGCAAAATCCTTTTTTGACCACATCGGAGATTGCGGAAAGACTTGATTCAGCTCAACAAACAATTTCGGACCATATTCGGAAACTAGGGTTTGTGTGGAAGTATTCGAGATGGGTGCCACATAAGTTAAGTGAGAAGAATTTGAATGATCGAATCATCATATGCACATCTCTGCTTGCACGCAACAAAATCGAACCCTTCTTGGACCGGGTCATAACTGGAGATGAAAAGTAGATTTCCTATGAAAACATCATAAGGAAAAGGGCATATTGTGAACCCGGAAAACCTGCCTCCTCCACCTCTAAACCGAAGTTGAGCCTGAACAAGAGGATGTTGTGTATATGGTGGAACATTCGAGGTCCAATACATTTTGAGCTATTGAATCCAAATGAAAGGCTAAATTCCGATAGATACTGTTAGCAATTGGATAAATTAAAAATAGCACTCCAAGAAAAGAGGCCGGTGATGTTGAATAGGAAGGACATCATACTGTTTCATAACAATGCCAGGCCACATGCTGCTTTGGGGGCTCGTCAGAAAGTCGCAGAGCTAGGCTGGGAAATTCTGTCGCATCCACCATACTCCCCCGGACCTATTACCTTCCGAATATCACTTGTTTTTGTCCTTACAAAATTTTACACGGCAAAAAAATCCAAGAACGAAGAAGATATCAGACAAGCACTGGTTCAATTTTTGGCCTCTAGAGACAAGACATTTTTTAAAAATGGGATATACAAATGGCCATCCCGCTGGCAAGAAATTATAAATAATGATGGCAATTATATTATTCAATAAAGTTTATACAAGGTATGGAAAATTTATTCTTTTATTTTATTCTAAAAACGGACAGAACTTTCCGGCAGAGCTAATATTATTAAACTGGGGAAATTTGATCAAACATGCCAGCGATTATGAGTGATCTAATTGTAAATCAATAATTTAGAAAAAGTTACTTTATCAACCAATTTACATGGAAATGAACAAAATCACAAAAAATGAAAACATATAATAAATTTTTGAAAACATTTTTAATTTATATTACTTTCATAATCAGAACATATAATACTTTCTCTTTTTCGTAGTTAAATAAAAATTAAAGAAAAAACAATAATAAAAAATATAAGCATAAATATAATAATAATTTATTGCTCCATCCATACATATTTTCATGTTTTTCGATTCTTAAACCATTACAATATATTTTCTTGACTTTGTTCTCCATCTTAACATTAATTTGTTTGTCAGCTCTGTTACCGTTCCGTTCTGGCCCTGCCATCCAGTTCTTCTCCTCCTCAAACTTCCTAGAGTATTCGCAAGCTCCGGTATTTATCCTCCCTGTTAGTAACTCCCCGATTTCTCACTTCACACTCTTCTCCTTCCCCACGTTATCTCTTTAAGCCCGCAAGTCTTCCACTATCTTATTACTCATCCCCACACACCTGCATATGTGTGTCCATAATTTCTCCTTGGTTCCGCAAATGGGACAGTCATATTTATTTCTTCTTCCTGTATTTAGTATTTCCTACGTTACCGCATCTCAACCTTGCCTACTGTTCCTTATCCTTTCCTTTGGTTTCCCTCTCGTCCCAATATCTTTCTTTCTCTATGTCTTTCTTTCTTCCCTTGTATTCCTTGCAATATTTCGAACTGCCGATCCTTACTTACTTTTCCTGTACATCTTGTTTTACTCTTTTCCACACTCCTTCCTTTAGCTTTCTTTCTAGGTGTGTCTACCCCTCTGGGCCTCTTCCTTCCGCTAGCAGTCCCAGGATTTCTCCGTCGCCTACTTCCTCACAAGCTTTTCTCAAGGAATTGATTCATTCCTCCATCCCCTCAGTTCGTCCCTTAAGCATACCTAGGGCTATTTCGTGTCTTCCATGCTGGTTATCTTCAGGAGATATTTACTTACCCTTATCTTTGCTTATATCTCCATGTTTTCCCTATCCGTCTCCATCTGCCATATGTAGTATGGTTTATTTCTATCCAGGCCCATACTCATTTTCATAAATCTATTCTGTATCCTCTCTATCTCCTCCCACCGCTTCCATCCGCATACCTCTGCCGCGTATAGCAGCTCTAAGCTTATTAGGGTATCCATTAGGTATTTCCTCCTCTTCAGGGTGTTCAGCTCTGCTCTCTTTAACGTGCCCGAGGTTGCATTTATTAACTTCTGACATTTGCTTGCTTGTATCACCACATGATTCTTAAAGCAGTTCCCTGAGGAGAACCAGCACCCCAAATACTTAAATTTGTTTACTATCCCCATTTCTCCTGTTTTTTCCTTCTTCCACCTCTTCCAAAGATCATCGCCTTGGTTTTGTCCGTATTTATCGTCACCCCATTTCTTTTTGCATATTTGTCTAGAATTTTCAGCACCTCCTGCAGGTCCTTCGCCACTAGTGCTACGTCATCCGCAAATTTTAGCATAAATATCTTTGTAGAGCCTATCACCGTTTCCCCGTTCTCTCCCATTCTTTATCTACACCATCTACAAAGATATTGAACAGGGTCGGACTTAACGAGCAACCCTGTTTGAGTCCTTTCTGCGTCCAGAATTCTTCCGTCAGCCCTTCCCTCGACAGCACTGCATTTATCCTTCTTATTATCCTGTACATTCTCCCTCTTATCCCATATTCATAAAGTTTCTTCAACATCAGTTCTCTATTTATTTTATCAAAGGCAATCTTGAAGTCCGCAAAGGCTACATATAGTTTCCTTTTTTCCCTTTTAGCCTGTTATTTACGAAGGAGTTTAGTGCAAAGATGTGATCCCTCGTACCTCGGCCCGAGCGAAAGCCTGCTTGGCTTTCTCTTAAGATCTTATTCCCCTCCAGCCATTGTCTTAATCTCGTATTTAGCACTGTGACCAATATTTTATAGCCCATGTTCAGAAGCGTTACCCCTCGCTAGTTCCTAAGCTTCTCCTCATCTCCTGCCTTAAATATAGGGCAGATTATAGTTTTCTTTCACTTCGCTGCTATTATCCTTGTTTTCCACATCAGGTTAATGACCTCAGTCAACTCTCCTTGTAGATCTTCGAGCATGGCTTGGATCGATTCAATGATCTTGAGACAAGCCCGTCTTCTCCTGGTGTCTTATTCTTCTTGATCTTATTCACTGCGTTCTTAACTTTCTCTATGCTGGAATCTTTTATCATCTCCACCTCTATCCCTTCCTCTTCTTCCTTTTGCTCGTTCTCACGTATGATTTCTTCTCTCAGCTTTCTAAGAAAACGTGGTTCTATATATTGTGGTAGGTAGTTTATGGCATTTTGTGAAAATTTGGTTAAAAGAATGTTTGGAATGCCATCCGGACCAGGGCTGGTATTATAACATTTACTTAGAAAATTCATTAGTTCTTGGGTGAAAATAGGTTCGTTAAGAACCGCTATTGTTTGTGGATCTTAGTCGATACTCGAGAATAGTAATAGGTTGGCTTCAGTTTTTAGTTTGTATTTCTGAAATTCTTTAGAGTGGTTGTTATTGCTAGAGATTTGCTGAAATACAGATCCAAGTATTTCTATTTTTGTTGGGTTTGTAGTAGGGATATTGTCTTTTCCTTTTAGGGCCGAGATTGTGTAGTATATTTTGTTTCCTATGATTGCTCTAATCTTTTTCCAGACTTCTGTGACCGGGGTGGATGGATTGAGAGATGAAACATAACTTAACCATAATTGCATTTTTATTGTCCTTAATAGTTTTCAGAGCTATAGTTCTGAGTTTTTTGAAATTTATGAGATTTTCTTGAGAGTTATGTTTTTTATATCGATTGAAGGCATGCTTATAGTTTTTGATTTCTTCAGAACACTGTTCATTCCATTATAAGGTGTGTTTGGGTTTTGAATCCTCGTGGTGATTTTGGTTTAGGAATGGATGATTCAGCAGCTTCTGTAATGATGCGTATGAAATTGTCGAGTGCAGTGTTTATTGAGGTTAGTTGGATCGGGTTTGACTCGGTATAATGAGAGATGGAATATGATACAGATTCACGGTAAATTGATTTTTCGTCAGATTTTTCGAATTTCCACCTTCAAGGTTTGTAGGTGTTATGACAATACTTCATGTAATATGTGATCTTGATCGGGAAGTGGTCATTATCGAATAGACTACTTGCTACACTCCAAGAAATGTTTTGGGCAATTCCAGAGCTGCAGAGAGTTAGATTGATTGCACTAAGGCGGGTAGATGCTGTCGTGAAGTGAGTTGATTTGTTAATGTTTAGTAGACTTAACTTTGCTTTATTTATCAGTTTTGCTATGGTAGCCTCTTGTGTCTGTTTTGTGTGATTCCCAAAAGATGTTATGGCTATTGAAGTCTTTCAAGATGATGAATGGTTTTGGTAGTTGGGTAAAAATTCGGGTAAGTTCAGTTTCATTCAGGTGTTGACTGTTGGACACATAGATATTACAGTTATATAAGTTTGTAGGTAGCATAATTCTTGTAGCTACAACTTCAAGGTTAAATGTGATCGCAACCTCTTGGCTGTGGATGGTGTCCTTAATGTATATAACTCCTCCACTAACGTGATCAGTTATGTGGTTCTCTGTGAAGGTTTTGTAGTTTTTTAGTTTGTTTGAGCTTAGTTCTTTAAAGTTAGTTTTCTTTAAACAAATGATTTTTGGATGTTCCTTGTCTAGTAGTAACCATAGGTATTCTAATCGGTTATAAAATTCGTTTAGGTTCCACTGAATAATTTTGTTTGAATTTTTATATTTTGTAGTTGATGATTAGAGGAATTTTATGGAGAATCGTATTCAGAATCCAAGAACCGATTCTACAGTTGCAGTGATTTGTTGGTATAGTGCTAGTATTTTAGCCTGTCTTCATATTCTATTTTTTATGTTTCTGTGAATTGTTTCGATCATGTGAAGTAGAGGCTTAGCAACATGAGTGTAGTCTTTGGCAATATTGATCGGGTTGTCAGAACTATACGCGTTTTCTAGAAGACCTTTGAATTGGTAGTAGTTAAGCACAAAGTTATTAATGTTTTTAGGATTGGCTTCACCGGTTTTAGGTTTTATTATTTTTCAATGAACCTAGTTAACGATTGGTTGCGTTTAGGACGTTTTTTACTGGTGATAGCAGTTGATTTCTTGTTATTATTAGTGAGGGTGGTCTTAGGAGGGTAAGAAATGGTATTTGTTTCCATATTCTGAGCAGGGATCTGTAGACATGGACAGTAGTCTTTTATAATTGGGAAGTTCATAGTCCATTAAATCGTCTGCTTCAGGTAGAATTTTCCGGCGATTGATGGTAGCATCGTTTCCAGTATTAGTTGGGGTATATGGGGGGAGGGGGGATACTTGAATCATTCTGTATAATATTTACGTCATTTGCTGTATTTTTATGCTCATGTGCTATGTTTTGTGTAGGTTTGTTGACAGGTTCCATTATTTTTTCCTCATTTGTTACTGTAGGTTGATCACATAGCCTTCTTGTTTGCATAGAAAGCAGTTATCTGTAGATACGAAAATTCTGTACTGTGCATTTTCGTGTTTGATTAAGAAAGATTGACGGATTTTTGGGTGATCGTCTGGGTTACGAATACCTGTCTTCTGAAAATCATTATATGTGTAAGTCCTGTTTCTTGTATACCTGCTGCTCAGAAAAATGCCCCTCAGGGGCTGCGGTACAGGGGCGGTCGCAGTATGAGCTTGACGAACCCGAGGTGCCCGAACGTTGGCAGACCCAGGCCATGGGGTGCAAGACCCTATTGGGGAGAGAGACCCTGAGATCAGGGAAACTCAGCGCCGAGTATGACCGGTATGACTCTA
This sequence comes from Tetrapedia diversipes, assembly GCA_033822845.1. Lineage (NCBI taxonomy): Eukaryota > Metazoa > Arthropoda > Insecta > Hymenoptera > Apidae > Tetrapedia > Tetrapedia diversipes. The sequence goes on along the minus strand of JAOPTO010002403.1, from coordinate 83,244 downwards.
TGACCGGTACCACGGGAGGTTGACTTGTTAGCCCAAAGGTCGGTGTCCCCCTTCGTCAACCAATTGGTGTTGGACTCGTGGTGGCAGATAGTGGCGCCCATATCGCGGGCTAGTAGTGGTAGGGTTTTAGAAAGGCCCGGCCCGATCAAGGTTTCTGTCGGCTTGCACTGTTAGATAATTGGTAGCAACTGCGTAGCGTCAGGCAGATTGCGAACTGATTGAGCGTATTTCAATCCCGCGCCTATGGAGGCCGTGTGGATAAGGATCTCTGACCAGGTGCCGCACGTTAAATCAATACACGACGTTTGCTCAAAGGAACATTAGTCTGGATATCATTCTAACAAAAAATGTTGTTGTTTGTAAGGAATTCCTCCATGAATTTGTAATGGTATAGACGAAGAAACATTCGAAAGTGTTATTCCCTGGAATGGATTGATAAATGGTCCAACTGTAGTATATATGTTATTGATGGTTATTGTTCTGTGATTAGTTACAAAGTCTTGTGTTGTAGTCTTTCTGTTAAGATAGATGCAAATTCGACCATTACAGATTCGGGAAGTGACCCAGATGTCTTCGAGGTCGGTGACTTTAACGACAGCATATATGTAGTCTTTCATTATTGTGTTATCAATAACATTGATTAAGATTACTTGCTTTTTACTTAGGAAAGAATTATTCATTATAGTAGTAGCGTAGGATTTTGTTTGTGTAATTGGAACATTTAGATGTACGATAGGTCGGTTGCTTGGATCTGTGTTTTGGTTTCTATGGGTAGAGACCTCGTTGTTGATGCACACACTGTGACTCATGATGTGTTGGAGACGGGTAAAATCTACGTATCTACGGAACATACTCTCACGCACTTTATATATATATCGCTATGTGATCGGCACTACAAGCAAGATAAACACGGCTACGCGGTCAAACTAGGTTAGATTTTGATGAAGTTAAGAAGATAGCATTTAATGTTCCAGAAACTTTATTAATACATTTCGAAATGAAAACTATGTACAGTCAATCACAAGCAAAGTACACCACGCATATGAAGTGTGTATCATTTAACAAAAAAGTTTAAGGACGTCCTGGAAAAAAGAACATATATCGTAAATATATCTATGTTTATTGCGTGGTAACATTAATGAGCAATTTTAATTACAGAAATAAGAATATGCTACAGCTAGAATTGTAGAGTAGTCCTTTTCTGTAGGGTGAATCCTCAAAAACAAATGAAAATTTTACCACAGAAGAATATTAAATTGTCTAAGCTTGTTAGTATATGCTGTGTTATGATCAAGCAGAAAAGCAAAGCAAAAAATTGCAACTGAAGCAAACAACGGCAAAGGAATGACAAAATTGTTATTAAAAACTATATAAACGGTAAAAGTTATATAGAGAAACAGCACAAATTATTACCAGGAGCATTAGTACGGTATAATACACCATAAAATGCTATAAAGAAGAAGGCAAAATTATAAATAAATTATAGATTGTATCAAATAAGAAATTTAACGAACGCGATGAAAGATGAATATGTGGAAAAATGAAAGAAAACCCGAAACTTAATGCAAAAATTGATTAATGATGTGGAGAAATGTCTATAAAAATGTATTCAAACTAAGACGGTAAGAAGAGTTTTACAAAAAGATTTTCATGATCGCATAGCACCAAATAAGTCATTTTGTAAGTAAGAGGAATAAAAAGAGAAGATTAGATTTCGTCAACCAATATTTAATTACAGATTTTAATTTCTGGAAAGAAATAATTTTTACTGATGAAAGTTAATTCAATTTTTTTCATTCCGATGGAAAAATTACCTTACGGTGCCGGCCAAATAAAAGATTTAAAATAAAAAATTTGAATTCCACAGTCAAATATGGAGGTGGGTTGGTAATAGTTTGGGGTTGTGTCTGCATCTGGAGTAGGTAATCTGGCGTTTATTGAAGAACACATGAATAGATATCTTTATTTCAATGTTTGAAGGAATAATTTACAAAATAGTGACAAAAAATTGGGATTTTTTAATTGTTTTAAATTTTATAGCGATAACAACCCAGGACATACTTTACGCATCGTGAATATGTGGCTGATATATAATTGTCCGAAAGTCATTAAAACCTCTCTCTAATGATCTGATCTTAATACGATAGAAAATATTTGGAACGAATTGGATATTAGAATTCAAAAACGCTATTTCAAACAAAATTGATCTAAAAGGACCTGTAATAGATGAATGAAATCAGATTACACTCGAATTCAAAGAACAATTTGTAAACTTGATGCCAAAAAGATTGCATGCAGTTAAACAGAGTCATGATTATTCGGCAAAATACTAATAAATAATATAAATATCATTCAAAAACATTTTTATGTAAACCTTTTAATAATGTACGATTTTAGCTATGACGTGTTTTCAGTGCTGCTTCATAGTAACGTAATTTTTATTATATTTAAAAATGTTCATTGGCCTTAATATAACTACATAGTAAGCATATATATATTTACAATATATATTTGTCAAATTTCTTTTTCTAAATAATCCCTAAATTCTTTAACAAGATGAAACATACTTCATATGTGTAGTGTACGATTCCGGCTTTTACTTACTGTACATGTACTGGGTCATCATTATCTTAGGTCATTAATAGATAAATACAGAAAAATTTCATAAAATCTTTGATTTATTGCAAAACTCTTATTAAAATTATCAGTACTAAAAAACATTAGATTATATTCTGATAAAGATAATAATCAAGAAAATTAGTTTGTGTGCTTTTAATTAGAGATTACAAAGAGATACGATATCATTACGTACCTATTTCGATAATATGGACATTTCCTGATTTTTCAGCCAATGTAGTTAATTCCTGAAAAAAAATATAGATTCTGAAATATATTCGATAGATAGAGATCGTACAAGTTATTATAATTATTAAGTATATATGGATAGAATGAGATGTTCTTGAGTCTTTACAACTTGTAATTAAGTGACAGAATTTATGAATCAATTTATAACATTTGATAATAAGTATAAAACATATGTATAAACTGTACATATAAAGCATCTTTAAAAAAAGTCTTTATGTAGTTTTTATAAGCTTTCATATATTAGGATAATTATTCGGATTTTCTTATATAAATCAACATTTTCCCGGAAAACCGGTATCTACATTTTGTTCTATAATGAAACTTATAGTGACTTGCACATAAAATGTAATTTCTTGCGTAATCAAGCGGCGCGCGTTGCGTGAGTCATTATAAATCAGACTTAAAACTTGAACGCCTGTAGCAACCACATAACAGATGGCGGTAAACGAACCAAGTAGGCGTCAGTTCGCTCTCGGCTTTTAGTTCTAAGGAATTAAGTAGTGATTTTCTAAAGAGAAGAAATATTATTCGTTATATTATTTGTTTATCACGTAAATTTTAAAACGGCGAAAAACAACAATGGCACCCATTGGTAAGTTGGATTTATGGAAATAGATTAGTTGTTGCGTAATGTCTTTTCTCATTTATTTTATGATTAATCTTACCCTTGCTTTATTCGCGTCTCGACAAGTTGCAAAGATATTCTTTAGTGGTTGTGATAGTTTCACCAAGTGTTTCACTAGACCTAGCCCAAGTCCACGGTTGCAGCCAGTAATTAAGATTGATTTCATTTCGTGTTTTAATTTCCTTTCAAACTACGTTTTGCAAATCTTTAAGACGTGATTGTTCAAGAATTTTTTTATCGTATACTGCGTAATACGAGTGTCATTGGGGTGACGTCACGAGGTTGTGATCGCCTGGCAATTATCATGGCGACGTTAACACTGCTCGCAAGGCTTGTGTCATTTCGTTCTGCTCACGCCAAATTGCTCGAGTTCCCATGGTCAAGATGTAACAGTTTTTCTTACGGCAGAACCGCGATGGCTTGCGTATGCTGTGAGTGCCAGGACTTTATGACCTTTTGATGCGAATGCGGCTTAATTTCATTAGCATTATGCAAAATCTACATATTCATTAGATTACCTACCGTTGTACTACTTATGCCTACATTGAGTATATTGAACTGAATTACTATGATTCATTGATTTCTTTTAAAAGCTAAGCGATGAACATACAATTTAACAAATAATTTTATTTTTAGGCAGCTTTATCAAAGTATATTTAAATTCTGCGATTAGAGTGATATTATTTAATTTTGTTTTCATAATAATTCTTTCCAAAAAGTTAATAAATTTAACTTTAAACAGTTTTGTTTATTATTATATACATATATATTTCTTGCAGCTGATCAGAAATTCATGTATGATTTGCTCGTCATTGGTGGTGGATCTGGTGGTTTAGCAGCAGCTAAAGAAGCAACAAATCTTGGTGCAAAAGTTGCAGTTCTTGATTTTGTAATACCATCTCCACATGGTTCAACTTGGGGTATAGGTGGCACTTGTGTAAATGTTGGTTGTATACCAAAGAAATTAATGCATCAAGCTGCATTACTAGGGGAAGCCATTCATGTATGCCTTTAAGGATTAAGTATTTTTTTAAATTAAGGAAATCTTTCAATATTAAAATTATATATTTTTAGGAATCTGTATCATACGGTTGGGAGATACAAAACCCTAAAACAATTAAAAATAATTGGGAGACGTTAAGAACAGCAGTACAAAATCACATCAAATCTGTGAATTGGGTTACACGTGTTGAGCTTAGAACAAAGTTAATATCCTTATAATCTTAGAATTTAATACAAATTTGTATTTATTTATTTACATGGCATTTTTATTATAGCAAAATTGATTATATTAATGCACATGGCTACTTTAAAGATGAACATACAATATGTGGAAAAATGAAAAATGGAGAAGAAAAATTATTCACAGCAAAAAATATTTTGATTGCTGTAGGTGGTAGGCCAAAGTATCCGGATATACCTGGCGCTGTGGAATATGGCATAACTAGTGATGATATTTTTAGCTTAGAGAAAGCTCCAGGGAAAACACTGATTGTCGGTGCTGGATGTATCCTTTTGTTGTAGAATTTATTAGTCTAAATATCTTTAATCTGTTTCTTTTATTCTGAATTATATATGATTTTGTATAAAACTTTGAAAGTACAGTAGTTCCACAACCTAATAGGGATGAGAGATTGGTCAGATAATCATTGAAGTTGGAAAATAGGGGGATCTTTTTCTTAAGCCAATAAATAAGTAGGAGTAAATATATGGTAATGCTGTCTTTAGGGTATAATATTTATCATCTAATGTACATTTAGATAAAATGTGCGTAATGTACATTTGAATTGAATTTTTGAGAGATACATAAATAGGGGTACAACAAAGATACAATTTGTTAATGCTTTGGTAACTTATTCTTATTTTTACACGCATAGTGTGCAACTTTTACTCATCAAGCTTAGTCATATGAAAGAATTTTTTTAATCCATGATTAGTTACTTACTAAGTTACTTAAGTTTCTATAGTTAGGAAGTTTAATAATCCAGAGATTGAATAATTGAGGGAATACTGTGTATAAAAAATGAAAAACATTTGTATTATATTTGACTGTTAGTATAACTGTTCAAAGCTTAATTTTGATGAAACTTTAAATAATAAAGATTGTTTAATAAATTAGAAATATTTGACATTTTAATTGCGATAAGTAATAGTTGAATGGCATAATCAAAATGATAGTTTTATGACAGGTTCATAAGAAAAAAATAAATTAACTGTTTGAAATTTTTAGTAAATGTTTTTATAAGTGATGTAAAGTAAAATATAAGTATTAACTCAAATATTCTTTTAACTTTTTTAAAAATTTATTTGTTCTAAATTGTAAATTTATTTGTTTGTAAATATAAAGACTAAAGTAGGTAAAAAATTTTACACTTTTTTAAGCACTGTTTAATAATTTGACATTATAAATAGTTTTTACATTATTATTTTTATAAAAATGTACTATTAATATATGACAAAAAGTAAACTGCAATTAACTTCTTATAAATTAGTTACTTAAAAAGGTATTTTTCTTTGAAAATTTGAATCACAATTACATAAGCCTAAAACTGTTGTTAATGTATCTATTTATTTAAAGAAATTGTCAGATAAATATTTAAAGACTTGAGTAGACATATTTTTAATTATTATACTAAATACATAATATTGTAACAATAATTATTGTCATTAATTAATCAATATATAACACCTGTTGAAATTTTCTACATATATTTTATTTAGATCATGTTATTTAGTTTTCGTTTTCTTTAACGTGTAAATAGATATCGGTTTGGAGTGTGCAGGATTTTTAAATGGTTTAGGTTATGATGCAACTTTAATGGTACGTTCAGTCGTGTTACGAGGATTTGATCAACAAATGGCGAACACTGTTGCTGATGAATTGGAAAAGCGAGGTGTACATTTCATTCATAACGCTAAGCCATCGAAGATTGAAAAACAAAGTGATGGTCAGCTTCTTGTACATTGGGTTGATAAAGTATGTGTTGATATAAAACTAGAAAAAATTAACGTTTATATTATGTTCATATAACGATAAACTTTTTGTTGTAGGATGGAAAAACACAACAAGATACTTTCAATACTATTCTATTTGCTATTGGTCGTAAACCACTTACAAAAGAACTAAAACCTGAAAACATTGGTCTTAATCTTGTTTCTGACACTGAAAAAATAGATGTAGTAAATGAGCGAACAAATATTCCAAATATATATGCTGTTGGCGATGTGCTTCATGTGAGTTTTAAACCACAAATTGTAATTTTTGAAAAAAATACATTTCTTTAATTTATTAAAATTCATAATTAATTTTTTATTACGATTCATTATTATTGAATACATTTTTCATTACCGAAGTAACGAAATATTGAAAGAATTGAAGTACTATTTATAAAAATGTATATTTGTATTGTTATGTATCGTAGAAAAAACCGGAGTTAACGCCTGTTGCTATACACGCGGGACGACTACTTGCGAGAAGATTATATGGAAATTCAGTAGAACAAATGGATTATACGAATGTAGCAACAACTGTATTCACTCCTTTAGAATATGGTTGTGTTGGCCTTAGCGAAGAAGCAGCAATTGTCGCTTATGGAGAAGAAAAATTAGAAATTTATCATGCATATTATAAACCAACGGAATTCTTTGTGCCACAAAAAGACGTTTCTCAATGCTATTTAAAAGTTGTTGCTCTTAGAGAAGATGACCAAAGAGTACTTGGTTTGCATTTTATTGGTCCTAATGCGGGTGAAGTAATTCAAGGTTTTGCCGCTGCTATTAAGTATGTATTAATTTAATTTTTTTAAATCGTGCTAACAATTTTTAATTTGATGTTATTGTTCTATTTCTTTTTTTACTATTACTAGGTGTAATTTAACATTCCCAAAATTGAAAGATACAGTTGGGATTCATCCGACAGTAGCAGAAGAATTCACGCGTGTGTCAGTAACTAAACGTTCTGGACTTGATCCTAAGCCAAAGAGTTGTTGCAGTTAAGGTTTATGTAACATTAGATTTGTTACATTACTGATATTTGTGAATATCATTAAGTATGATCGGAGGTAAATATTTTCTATGCTTTATATCGATCTTACTTGTCGGAACTAATTTTCCCGATAGAATTTATTAAAACTAAAAATATTTTTTACTAAGCATAAGTAGAAAAATGGATATTACAGTATTTTCTGCAAGAAATTGTATAGTAATATACGATGTATTACGTTACGTAGGAGAATTGCTTTCTTTAGAATGCAATTAATTAAGATGAATTTAACCTATATTGTACTTATAGCATTTTTATAAATATAATTTTTGCAAATATTAATAAATCAAGTTTACATTCAAAAGTAAATAATGAAAGCATTTATGCGTACTGTTTATTTTAATAAGTGATATAAGAAGTAACAATGAGTATTTTTGCAACAGAGGCGATTGTGGTGAAGCAATTTACTATTCTTAAGTTTGATGTTAGATGATTCAAATAGGTAATGGAATTAATGATGTCAAGTTTGATCATGTGTAGTTTTTAGATACATACTTATTAGAACTATGAATATTCGTTTAAAATTTTGGTTACACAATCATAGTTCTTATAGTCTGAAATGCGAAAATACTGATTTGGTTCACTTGTCGACTTCTTTCGAGCGATTTTGATGATTTTGAAATATGTAATAAAAATCAACATTTTGAAACTTCTGTCTTTACCGATATTCATCTATGTGATCAATTTTAGTCTGTATTATGACTCCAATTGCGACAATAAAAGTTAAAATAAAATATTCATTCTATACCTGGTTTATTGGGAATTGGCAGCAAATATTAACAAGAAAATAAAAATTCTAGTTCTAAGCCAAACAATATAAAAAAAAGAGCCAGAAGAGAATCAAATCATATATCCATAAACTTATTACAGATAGAGAGGGTATCGATTAAATACATCGGTATTGGTGGTCACATTACAAACTAAAATATATTCAAGAAAATAAGCTATGTAAATTCCAAATAAATTATATAAATACATGATAAACTACATAAGTACGAAACAAAACATAAAAAATAAACTAAAAAGAAAAAATCTAAAACAAAATGTATTTTTCATAATTACATTATAAAAAAGGATCGAGATTTAGATTTTCTTCATTCGAATCATTCGAGTAAACATTTTTGCTTGCTAAGTTTTCAAACATTTCTGAAAACCAGTCAAAATTTTTACAGCATTTATTCAAAAGTAATAATGCTATCCTAATTTTAATAGAATGAAGGAGCTTGTAGGTATTATCCTACGCGAGACGGTAGGGAGAAAATAACTTTACGCATATTCTGGTCTATGCGCTGGTTTTATTCATGTGCGAATACCATGTTCGTATTTAGGAAGCTCTCTGACTTGGTGGTGACGGGAATGCCGAATATCCTAGGGATTTTTGCCTAGCCAACTTTCTTGGTAGTTGGTGGTGCTATCGTTAACCTCGCTACCTGTTGGCTTTATGCGGGAGTTATCTTTGCCTCTCTAAAAGCTATAACTGCATTTTATTCTTTTCCTTAGTTTGTATACAAGTTATTAGAGAAAAAATCCTTTCAACTAAAGCTTTGCTTATTGAAGTTATTAAACACATAAAGGAGTATGGTTATCACCTTTTAGTCCTGATTTTACAGATATATTAACAGGGATTCTAACAATTCAATGTTACTAGATTTTACTAAAACATTTACTAAATTTTGGTAGAATTATAGTAAAATGAAATTAATTATCTCCGAAATAATATTATGTAGTAGAAAAAAACAGAAAATAGTTAAAAAGTCAAATCAATTTTTCAACGCCAGTCCAATTAAAAAAAAAGACAGAAAAAAGTCAAAAAGTCAAATGAATTTTTCAACGTCAGTCCAATTAAAAAAAAAAAAAATAGATTTCTGGAATTTGCCGTCAAAAAAGCCAAATTGGCCATCCTACGCTGAGAGTGCAGATAAATGGCTGCTAAGCGTCGTTACTTAGGGTCGGTTTTTAGAGAATGGCCTTTGCAATATTTGAGCTTATGTCTGAATCAACTCGGTCCCAAGCTTGGTTTAGGTACTTTAGTAATTTTTGTTTAGAAAATTAGCTAGCTTTCAACTATGTAGGTACTAAGGCCGGAGCAATTTGAAAATCCAGTAGATTTCTGTTATAAATTTATTCAAGTAGTATATACTCTGCCACGTTGCGATGTGTGTAATAAGCCTGCTATTATAAGATGTGCTTGGTGTAAAAAGTATTTATGTATAGAACATTTTTTTTATGAACACCACCTTTGTGAGAATTATGTCGAGTGAAATATATGTATATTTGTATTCAAAGTAGAATAAGATGCTAAATAAAAGTATAAAACAAATGTTTATGTATGTACATATGCATCATAGCCCACTATATGTGATATGATATCAATTTTCATATATTTTATATATTGCTATTTTTATGTTATCATACTCGTAATCGTCATATATTATGGCTTTTAATGAGAAAAAAAATCCGATTATGTAACTTACTGTGTGTTGTTGGGCCGAAATTATGTGCACGCTCTATGTTACGTCGTATATTTAAATAAGTCGGTGTTGCATAGTAAAAATAGCATACATGGTTGAATTCAGAATAAAGTACGTAATATTTTTAGTTATTATGAAAATGTAAAAATTGTTTAAAATAACCCAAGAAAATTTTTTTTTTAAACAAGGAAGATTTTTCAAAAAACTTTCTTAAGGTAAAATTGTAGCGCTCATTATACCATTAAACTTTTATCTAAAACATTTTTCTCTGTCTCTTATACTTTAACAGATATACGCGAAAAAGTGGAAGTATCGATTTGAATTTGGAGTTAGTTTTCACACCCTTAAAGGGCGATTGGGCCCAAATGAAGCATACCGTTATTCTTGTCTTGTATCACTCTATAATCCCACAAAGTTTCATTAAAATCCGTGAATGACAGTTCGCGGTGTTCCCTTGTCAGTGGCTAACTTCCCAGCGCCGTGCGATCACTGCAATGCCGCGCTATTGCCCCCTAACTGCAACAGCCACTTCCCCTAGTGATGCCGTTTTAGTTGGGAGCCGTGGGAGCATCCCAAACAGCATCACCGACGGGAGCCTTAAGACGCCTACTACACCAACGCACAGTGGTCCGAATCGCCCAAAGCACGAACTTAACCCTTTCGCTACTACGGGCGACTATAATCGCCCTCCATAACATGCGACTGAGGTACTACGGACGATTATAGTCGCTCTCCATACAATGTCATGTATTGTACATACGACAAGCGCATGCAGTTATGCGGTTCCCGAACGAATTAAAAATATGCATGTTAAGACGTTATAAATACACCGTTTAGAGAAAAGTTTTTTTTTGGAAAACACCGTCAAAGCAGTTCAGGTTATAGTGAGCCATGCAATTTCGTCGCGGCGTGGGAGTATCGCGGCGGAGAACCCACCCGTAGCGAAAAGGTTAATTCATAGCGGTTTTATTTTTACATTATTCACTACAAAAGGAGTGGTTTTATAAGGTTTTTGGGTCGTAGAATCCAATTTTGACATCCATTTTTATGTAGAAGACCTAATTTGTATTCTAATTCTTTTCAAAATGATTATATTGGCCTCATATGTGACTCATAATTACTCTTCAGATGGTATCAAGTAAAATTTATTTATAACAATAACCTCATCATCATTGGAGCACTTAAAATGCAAACAAAATGGGAATAATACCAAAGTGTGAATTAAACGGCAAAACAGATCGTTAGTCTATACTCGTGATATCTTTTGAGTATGGCGTTCTCTATTATATTTCATGTATTTGTTGTTTGCTTCTTAGGCTTCCTTGGAAAGTCCTCCAATGTGTATGATAGCGTTTTCAATAATGTTTGATCCGTGAGTTAGAATTTTATGTACAAAGACCGGCATGTAATAGCAATTGTAGAATTCTACGTATCTTTCTGCAGTTCGCAAGCAAAATTTTTTTAATTTTTCTGTTTTTATTTCATATCCATAATTAATTGTTCGCAGAATCATAATAATAGTAAGCGGAATAAATAAAAATGGCTTAAAATACGTTTGAAAACCGAAAGAATGCGGTGATATCGTAAACCTAACTTAACGGTAATATATTAATTTTAAAGTGGCTAACAATATTTCAAAATTCCTCAGTATAGTTGTTCTTTAATCAATTCCGATTATAATACAAAAGGAAACATCTTTCACTTAATATCGAAACATAACGACCTGAAGCATAACGGTTATCAAGAGATTTCAGCGTTTAATTATGTATTTATTGTTATAATTATTAGATCTGCAAGGTTTCGCAAGAAATTCTTTTGCCGATATCTTCAGTAGATTTCAACGAATGCTCTCATGCAAAATTTGTCATAACCTCTCATAACCTCCGCTTTGTAATCGTCAGTAAATGAAAAAAAAGCTGGAAAACATAGGGATTCCTTTTACGATGTTTTTCAAGGGGGAAAACATATGTATTCCAAAAATTTATGCATATTCTTATAGCTGAAAGAACACTCTTTAAGGTAATTTACTTATATTTGCCTAAATTCCTACCCTTATAAAGATATAACGACGTAAAGTATGAAATTTTAGAAGAAAAGTGTAATGATTCTGGAACTTGCATTTTTCCTGGTTTTCAATGTTTTCTCAAGAAATTGTGAATGACTTATGACAACCCTCTTGCATAGCAAAAGTTGGTCCATGGATATAAGAATCTATGGTTATAATTTCGTACATTTCCAACGAACTTGAAAATTTGAATTAATTTCGTGTTTTGGGTGATTCGGATCACTGTGCGACGGCACCATCCCCTTTTTGACGGAACCCTGACTCTTTCCCGAGCCACTGCCTTCCATCACCCCACGCCGCTCAGCATCGCCTCGATGACTGCCGGCAGCCATAGGTCCGGCTCAACTGTGACTCGGAGGTCTCTGCGTTCCCGCAACCACGCGTGACACTCCTCGAGCGTGTGCTGCGCCGAGTCCTCCTCCTCTCCGCACTTTTACTCCTCCAAGAACCTGTCTGACTTTCTTCCAATATTCTGTTTTTCTCCATTTAACTTTCTAGCCTTCTGCACATCACGTTCGCTAATATTTTATACCCGGTGTTTAGCAAGGAGATTGTTCCGCCCTACAGAACAACAGCGAGAAGTTTTTCGTAACAGATTTATGACATGAACATGCCGGTACTGCTATTTTTAAGGACGAAGAAACCATAGCCTATTTCTGCTTATTTTCAAACTCTCTTAACGTCCATAGAGGGACAACAGTCTTAATTTTCGAGTCCAACCGTAATTCCTCAGTAGCCAAGAGCGTGCCATAAATAAGGGACTTCCGAAAGGCCCGGCGCCCAGCCGGTACCCACATGCGAGAGGTACACGGGCCCGGAAGAACTTTCCCCTTCATTGCCGAAATTCGGGAAACCTTCCCGCTTCGAGTGGCTCACCCCACCCTCGTTCTCGAAACGCGTGCTAAGGGCACAAGAACGAGGGTTGGGGGCACTCAGGGCATACGCTGATTGGAATCTTGACTTTTTGACTTTAACCAATTAGCGTATCGTCTTGAGGTATGGTAGTGACCAGTCGAACTTCTCCATATAAAACCGAGACACTTCGGCGTCGCAAACATTATACAACATATATCGCCTTTACGCAAATACAAACCAAATCGCAATCCATACGCATATCTACGGAATCGATATCGTTCGTAGCATCTACGCGTCAACAGTCGGACGTCTTGTAACACATCGCTCGGTGCATTTGAATAATTGCAAACCTACACCATCGGTACAATTAAACGCCGCGACGCACGTAACACCACTGAAATTAAATTAGTCACCTAAGATTAATTTGGCCGGCGACAAGGCGCAATCGAGCCCATCATTTGCGCCAACAGAGATATCTCTGTGATTGGTGATCTCATTTTCGTCCCCATCTTTATGTAAAGTACATATTATAGCCTGCCTCCAACTCTCTGGTAACCCTTCTCTGATCCATAACTGGTTAAGCAATTTACCAATAGTTATTGGGGATAAGGCTTGTAAAACTCTATACTAATACCATCCTGCCCGGGTGATTTACCATTTTTTATTCGTTTCATTGAAGCGATCATCTCTTTCATCGTAATTTCTTTATTTAACTCATTCTCAGACTCAGCTTCTTCCTAGTCCTGTACTATCTCCGACCCAAGACTCTTTCCCTCAAACCCCTCCTCAATATTCCTGCCTAACAACTTCCTGAAATATCGCACCCAATTGTCACGGGAATTTCCCTCGGATTAGAACCTCGGATGATGTTTCGACCCTATCGTGGAAACTCTCGTAAGGATGACTCAGAGGATAGGGTTTGAAAAGCGTAACGCCTCACTTCGTGGTCAAAACGATAACTGACTGTTCTTTATTCAGACGTTCTTTTAAATGGTATAATATTCGAGTGGTGGGGGTAATGAAAAGTCATTGTGGACTGCAGAATGTTCCTGGATAGTGAAGTCATGTAGATCGCCGGATATTCCTGAGTAGTGAAAAGTCATATGGAGCGCCGAATGTTGATAAGACAGTCTGGCCCTGGTAGGTAAGAGGATAGGGCCCCTTTACACAGCGTTCGATGTGTTCAGTAGATAAAGGGGCTTCACACAATCCTGGTTGCTTATGCACTGACTGGGCCATGATTTTCTTGGCTTGAATTTCGAAACCGCTTTCCAAAAACCCACAATGTTTTTGATATCTTCTACCGCCTTCCAGTCATTTGCCCTTTGTATTTGTTTGTTCATATAATTTTCTCAGCCTCCTTCTCACCTCAAGAAATTCCGTTCTGTCTGCTGCAATTCTGCACTTCGTAAACTTCTTTAACAACTTTCTCACCTTTTTTCTTTCCTCTCTACGCTCTTCGTCAAACCAATTTTGTCCTGTCTTGCGTTTTTTTACCTTACCTGCTAGTCTAACCGCCTGTTTAATCGCCTCAACAAATTGCTCTAATCTTACCTCCTCCCAATCATTCTCTTGTGTGTGCTCCCATTGGCTGTCAAGTGTAAGGTCCTAAGTGTAAAGTCCTGTAAAGTTGATTGACTTTCTTCTTTCCAAGCAAATCTCTCTTCTTCGTTGTTGCTCCGTATACTACTCGCAATTTCCCAGACCAATTCCACCACTAGGGGGAAATGATCCGACTGTTACGACTAAATCACTTCTAATTTTTCTATTTGATTTTCCTCCTCTTCCTTGACTAACATCAAATCTATAACTGAAGCACCTGTAGGACTCACATATGTTAATTTTCCCTCTTCATCACTGTTTAAATTCGAGCCTTTATAACAATAACCGCGTAGGTCGTTGGTTATTGTTCTATGTATCTTGCCACCAAGTAACGGTGCGCAAGGTAAAAAATAAAAAGTACAAGCGACCTCCGTAGTGCACCGGTAACGATTCGTTATGGCATAAACCAGTTGGAATCAAAAATTACCGAATGTATCCAACAACGAGGTCGCGTTAGAGAGAGAAAGAGAGAGAGAGAAACAACAGAGGAGAGACAGAAAAGACAATATTTCAATTTTCTTGAACTAAACTTTCTTGAACTCGTGTGGTGCACGACCAAAGAGGAAAAAAATTTATTTTAATATTAAGTAGAAACTCGAGTCAATCCGAGTTCCATCACTTACGAGAAGATTGAAACAATATCGGAGGACTCCGGATTTGCCGAAAAAAAGTCTACCATTAATTTCTCGAAGCTCCTTGCTCGCGAGAACGCTTAACACGTTAAGCGCCACACCGAATTTCTGTGCCGTTCCATTCAAGCCACAATTAGCTGTCAGGCGGGCCAGACTATAAACAAATGTCGGGTAACGTACACAGAAACCTCACCTTTGCTTATCTTGTTTTAATCAATTACATTAATGTTTTTAAGTATTATATTCTTTTTCTTGAAGCATTGACCAAACAAAAACCGATATCGCATAATTTAAATGTTTAGTCTCACAAGTTCGCAAGGACCAATACATGCGTCGCGTTAGAAGAACGAAAAATCTGTAGCCGGTCCATACGGACCGGCGTAGCGCTTAACGTGTTAAGAAGGCATTGGTCGTTCCTTACGAAATGAAAAGGTACTTCTCAGTCTTCTCACGAGCTCACGGAGTATCCGCTCCTGATGGCTCATGCTCTCCCGCGAGACCGTTTAACCCCTTGCACTATTATCATGAGTCTGACTCGTGATGAAAATTTTTGGCCAAACACGGATGTCACGAGTCATGCTTGTTGTTCAGTTCCAGACCAAACACGAATATCACGAGCTTGACTCGCGCTCGACATTTCAGGCCAAACATGAATATCACGAGTCTGATTCGTGGTCTTAATTTCGGGACAAGTTGATATTAAATTGTTTATTTATATTGTGTTTTTTAGTTTTAGGTTTGATATTAGTGACATAATCGGAAAACTTATTTAAGTTCAAATACTACTACCATAGATCTGCTTTTACGTATTTTTATTTCGTTATTTATTAATTATATTATTATTACTTATTCAGAATTTGTTTTAATCTTATGTGATAATTAAAGTATTTTTTATAAGTTTTTGATTCAAATTCATTTGAATTTCACAAGAGTTCCATCGCGTGAACTAAATACGGGCACGACTACCTTGCGCTCGGTCGTAAGATAGGTCTTAAGTTTCGGTACGCGCGCTTCACCGCTCGTCCTTCACCGCGACAATTGAGGCAGCCGGGTTTGGCCTGACTTTTTCCGAGGTTCCGCGTAGTGCAAGGGGTTAAGAAGGCACCAATCGTTCCTCACGAGACATACACGAACTTCTTGGTGTACTCACGCGTTCGTGGAGTATCCAAGAAAGCGGCAGAACCACAGAGAGATTAGAGTGAGCAAGGGTCCACGCCGCTGAACAAAGTATATAGAGAGTAGGAGCTTTACGACCTCCACTCTCTGGTGCCGGTTTCAGTCGGCAAAAAGCCGGGCGTCAAGTAAGTTCGAATAATATCGACTGCTTATGTCTATACTCAGCAGAAACGGCGATTGACGTCCTCTGTCAAGTAAACAGTTTACATCGCCCCCTGGGATCGCAGAGGAGACCCCCATTCCACCGAATCGACATACCGATCGTGTGAGTGGGGATATTAGGCTATAGTGCGCAATCGCGTAAGACAGCCACTAATTACCCATCTAATTCTTATTGTAGACCGTCGAAACGTCTCACGGCCCCGACAGCTAAACGGTGGAGGGGCTAACCCCGCCACTAGCACCCGTCGAATCCATAAAACCGCCTGGCTTTAAATAAATTTATATTCAACAAATACTTTTCTGACTTTTGTTTTGTTACAACTAAACCTTTCTCTCGAACTGGTATATCCTAAATAAAATCTCTTCTAAAATAAAGATTAGATATGTTGGATACCCAAGTTACTGATCCCCGTATCACAGATAAACTCCTATTCCTTACTCATCCCCGTATCACAGACAAACTCCTATTCTTTACTCATCCCCGTATCACAGACAAACTCCTCGTCCTTACTCATTTTCTTGCTCATCATCCACATCCCCACTCCACTATCCCTGTCATTTTCCCTTATAAGAGCCGTCCGAAAGCATATTGCCGGAATCTCTGTGAATAGTTAGTTCAGTACGTACGTAAAGCACAATAAAGACTTGTTCGGAATCCAACAGATATTTTAATCATTTTTTAAACAATCACCCTTTACTTTGGCATTGAGAATCGTCAGTCGGTATTATTCACACATACCCATATTTTCTTCCCTTCTATATTCACTATCTTATCACACGATCTTCTCAGAATAACCTCTTGATCCAGACAGAGCTGTTCCTTTCCAATTCTGCAGATCCAATTGCCAATTAATATTAAACTTTGTGCTTTTTCGATCGCTACCTCAATTAGAGGATCCAATTCCAGTCTCATAGTTGTTATTGAGATAGTTATGTTAGACTGACACTAATGTCAGTTTTTGTTCTCCTCTTTTTTCAATAATCAGACCATATTTCCATTGCCTAACCTGATACTTCAGACTTTGTTTTCTTATTCCAATAATTTTCCCTCATTTCGCTCTACCTTTTTTACAAACCTATCAGCAATTCTCAACCACCAATAAAAGGTTTTACTTAATTTTTTGATATGATTTAAATCACTATAATTTGTTATCCAAGTTTCCAATAGAATAATTACATCATAGACTTTCACTGAAACGTGTATAGCAAATCAAAACAATTCTGTATTTCAAAGTTTACTTTATATTTCCGTGTTTTTATTATTGTTTTAGCATTTTACCATTATATTTTAGTATTTAGTATTTAATAGTTTACACTACTTTTGTATTTACTATTTAGATTTTAGTTTTCAGCACTATGTAGGAACGTAAAACAAAAGAGAGGTCGGTGTTGTCTCTGTGTAGGTAATGATAATAAATATACAGCCATGTGCTACAATTGTGAAAGACACATTTGCAGTGGCCATTCGAGAAGAACCCAGGAAATTTTATACAACATACGTGACAATACGTAAATGTACAATAACTGTAACTTAAATCTTTAATAATTCATGTTATTATTATTTGTTCTTCGAGGAACCTCGATCTCGAATGATCGTCACATTGTGTAGCGCAGTATCGTTGAGCCGCTTGGGAGGCTCTAAATAGTAAAGCTTTAGTAGTCGGAGAGTTAACCCTTTGGCCTATAACCACGAGTCTGACTCGTGGTAAAGAATTTGTGTTATAAGCGAAAACCACGAGTCTGGCTCGTGGTAAAGAATTTGTGTCATAAACAAAAGCCACGAGTCAGACTCGTGGTGTGGAATTTGTGCATAAGATACTGCGTATTATTATTGAAACAAGCGATTGGAGTTATTCCACATCGAATATCATTCCTTTGATTATGATTACACCTTAGATGTATTAAAATTACTATTTGTACTTAAAAATTGTTTATTATTTCACAATTCTTTTCGTTGCACTGAAATATATGTCATGAAAAGTATACATTTTGCGCCAGTTCGGGTACACGGCTGAACAGTTGAATGACACGACGCGCGACCAACTTTTTTGTTTACTATAGCTCGCACAATTGGCAGATATCGTGTAGACTAAGGTGTTAAAACCCTCATTATGTGATCCTTGTAAAGCCCAAAAACATTGCGTATGCGGTAAAATTAAAAAACCCACTCTTAAATGTGTAGGCGTTCTTTGAAGCGGCGCCGATAAAAGAGAACGCGGCGACATTTTAAAGTCGTATTGGCAGGCCGGGCCACCCGAAACTCCTAAAGAAAGGAATGGCGTTTGGTGATCGGCGATTGTTATTAAATATTTTCCTTCCTCGATGTTGTTGCGAATGGAAAAATATCGGGGAATCTTTATTTAAGGGGCCATTCTACTGTGACGGATTGAAAAAATCGAATTTTTTTTTTTGCATTTTCTTAGACTTTAACATGTTAAAAACTTGTTCCCAAAGGGATTTAACAGAATTCAAAAAATTAACAATGTTATGTGCCATCACACGAAGCGCCGTTCTGCCGCGCGCAGCTAGCTGAGCAGTCGGCTTATCCCGGCAAGCGCGGAATTCTACTATAGATTTGAATCCTTACGATAATATGATAGTGAAGAAGCTTGGATGTGTTCTACACGCGAAGAAAAGGTTTGGAACTTGATTGAGAAGTGTGAAGAAAAAGAATAAAGGTATAGGAGGAAAAGGATCCGGGAAGCTAGTCGATATCAACAATTTGACCACATATTATGGATTAGTTATTTTGTGAAACACCGATTCGGTTGAAAATATGGAGAACTCTGTATGGGAATCGTAATTGGCCCAATAACCAAAACTTTCGTTGATAATCGCGATAACATCCGCAAAAGGCACGTAGCGATAAAAAGCCAATAGGCGTCGAAAGAGGCTCGGACAGCTCGTAGAACTGCAGCATCAACACTATAGGAATTTTAGGAAGAGAAGGAAGGTGTACTGTATGGCCCTGGGATAGCTAATTAGCTTATAAATATGATCAAAACTTTCTATATACACCTAAACAGTACTTGAAACTTTAAACGCGTTTTTCTCAAAACTACATTTTTGGAAATGGCTGCCACGATAGCTCCATAACGGATTGACCGATTCACTTCCCGCTTGGCAAATGTGTTCATTAGATGTGTCATTCTCGTCCCTACCAGAATTGCTTCGATTGGAATTTTTTCAGAATTTTGGGAATGTAAAACATTCCGATTTTTTTACCAAAATTAAAAAATTTTTCTTTAGACCAGCGCCATTTTTTTTATGTACAGTATTTTCAAACCATTCTGGTACCGACGATAGCCACACTCATACAGATTAAGAATCTTGTTTATTTTCTGTTTTCAAATCACTACAACAGCTGGAATCATGGCAGCCATGGAAGGCTGTTTGTTTTACGACGTCATAAAAAACGTTCTGCAATTTTACACACATATGCTCTCCTGGCTCGCAAAAATTTTTAAATAAACTTAAGGTTAAAATAAACAAATATCCCAAGCCGCAAAATGATATGTTGTTTAGTTTACGCAAAAAAAATTCCCAAAAATCGTCTTGATTTCGGGCCGTCACAGTAGAATGGCCCCTTAACACGTTCCGTGCCAAGCCATTTTTGCCTGACTTGTCGATCAGGCCATTTGATATTTTGACTAAATGCACCATTAACCCTTTCGCTATGAACGTCGCCTATAGGCGACATTCGCGCGACGGCCTGTGTGTACGAGTGCCGACTTTTAGAATTTACCATTCTGAATTAAATTACTAGGAATTATAATTCGATGTCTAACTATTCTAAATTATATTTTAGATTTATTATAAATATTTATTATATTTTTAATTATAATAATAACAAAATTGAGAATTTTAATTTGACATATCAATTACCCTAAATTATATTTTTATTTATAATAATTGTAAAATCTCCAGATATGTCGTTGTGTAACACTTATAGAAAAAGACGATTCGGAGAATAAGGCTGCACTGAAAGATGTAAGTTCGAACATCAGTTTACCGAAGCGCAACGTGCACACTTTTTGGCGCAGTTCGTACAGCGGTGTCACTCGGACGGAGCGCACTGCCGTAGCGAAAGGGTTAATCTGTTTACTCCACGAGCCTTTTGCAACTGACGGCGAACCTTTTTACAAAATTTCTATCAAAGTTAGCACCCATTGTTCCGTCCTACGGAACAACAGCGGGAAGTTTCCATTGGCATATTTATAATATGCGCGTGTCGGTACTGCTATTTTTGAGGATTAACAAATTTTGGCCTTTTTGCCTTTTTGCCTTTTTGCCTTTTTTCTCTAACCCTTTTAATGTCCGTATAGGGACAACAGACTTAATTTAACGTCAATCGTAATTCTTCAATAGCCAAGCGGTTGTCATAATTAAGGGACTTCTGAAAGGCCCGGCACCTATCTAGTACCCAGATTTGAGAAATACACGGGCTCGAAGGAAATTTTCCCTTCGTTGCCTAAAATCGGGAAACCTTCCCGTTTCGAGTAACTCACTCCACCCTCGCTCTCGAAACGCGTGTTAAAGCCACAAGAATGGGGGTTGATCGCACTCAGGGCATACGCTGATTGGACTTGACTTTTTGACTTTAATCCTTTCGCTATGGGCGGTGACTACAGTCACCCGACGACAGACGCTCGCTACGTACGAACGGTGACTATAGTCACCCCGTAAAGTTTTGCGAACAGAGTATCATTGCATTATGCGATAATTTTTAAACTCTTTCATTTCTACGATCGATTACAGTTATGCTCTGCGTAAGATTCCGCAGTATTGAATGTACTACGGGCAATTGCAATTATTCCGTAAGTGCACACTTATGGCGCAGCGGCCCGTCTGCAGGAGTACCGCGCCGTAGAATTCATATTATACACATTAATACACAATTGGCATATCGTCTTAAGGTATGGAGGAGAGACCAATCGAACTCCTTCATATAAAATCGAGTCAGTTCGGCCCCGCGCTTCATAGACGTCATAAGCATTATAGTTCACGATCTTATACATTCATAGTTCCATCTTACACGTCATAGTTCACTTAAATACAAACCGTAACTCACTAACTCATTGAATTGTTAAAAAAGGTACATTTCAAAAAGAGGTTCGGGCGATATCGCGCATAGCGACGCCCCTGGATTCGCGACCTCTGATTTGTACATTATTAATCGCAACGATAATCGAGCAATGTTTAACGGCAGATTAGATAAACATCGACGCGACCTTGGCTTTTGTCGCTCGAGGAAATCGAGTCGCAAGGCAGAAAAAAGATGTTCAACGAGTCCCCAACGCCCGTGGCTTGTCAAATTCGAAATTGAAACTAACGTTTTGAGAAAGGGCGTTTCTATATGCGAGTGAGAGAGAAAGACATACTTCTTCCTCGTGGTATTTAATACCGTGTGCACGCGGACGAATGATGATTCCGTTTATAAAATTCGCCTCGCGAAGAACGTATAGGACGCACGTAGTCATCATACGTTAAAAAGACGGAAAGAATCACGGAGTGAAGTTTGGTTTGTCGCAAGGTACGTTTTTAGTACGATTTTCGTAGTTACTTGCTTCAGTCACACGTACGGGAGATTCGAGAATTGGACGTGGCTTTCTCCAATTCTAGGTTCATGCACTTTGCATCCTGTAACTCCGTGACGTCGGTGAACAAACATGAGTTGCCTCTGATTCACCGACAAAAACACACCTGAATTCCTCTGGACAAGAGGAAAGAACAGTCGACGATCTCCGATTTTCGTAGCTCGACGAAGACGGTAATAATATAGGAAATGTTCTATAAAATGTAGAACGAAAGATGGAATTCAGGTGTGAAAAATAAAAGTGAAGCGATTAAAACTTAATAACAATATATTTAAAACAATTTAACAAAACAACTTAAACGACTTTACAACTTAGCAACTTTAACACTCTTTCTACGTTCACAACCAAACCTTTCTTCTACGTTAGTCAAAAGCTTTCTGCCTCGCGCTCGCATTTTCCCCGTCATATATTCTTCCAAACACTCGTTTCCTTTCATTCTAATTGTCAACCTTTCTCACTCTACGCATTCGGTCACGACCACCCAGAATTTCTCAGTCACACTGTTTTCCAAAGTTCTTATCTTTCACGCCTTAGAAACATTTGAGCCCAAACATTCTGCGTTCGCACGACAATCGCCCAACTCAAGTACTCTTCAGACTTTCCCAAACTCGCATCCACTCGATCGCATTCCTACAATAATCACCTATTGCTGTCACGTGTATCCCTGCTGTCCTTATTCGTGAAGCATTAAGGAGATGCACGTCCACAGAATAGGGTACGTCTTTCTTTAAAACCTGCCTACCAACAGCAGGTGTATTCTAGGGGAGGATACTAGTTCCTATTTCCGTTGCATTAATGTAAATCTGGGGACGCCCGTTTACGCACGGGGATCTTGTAAAAGCCATAGAATATGCTCAATCTGTGCACGATTGAGCTACGGTCGTTTCTTCAAAACTGCAATGGCTAAGATGCTACTGAGCTACGCCTGTCGCAGTGTAGGCCCGGCGGTGCATGCACCCATAATGTAGAAACATCGCAGAGTAGCCACAGCCGCTCTGCGAATGTAATACTGGAGACGCTCTGCAGTTTCTGCAGGTCTATGTACCTGGCCAACATGGGACTACGTATTGCGTGTGTGTTGTAAATACACACGAACGAACGGAAAGAAGACGTTGTGTGTATTACGATAGAATCGTCTATGTATTAGGCGAGTCGAATACACACATGGGAGAGTAGATCCTCCGTATTTACCGAGACGTGGTCTAAACACACAGACACGTCGGATCTATATGTGTTGAAGCATTGCGATGCTCAACACTTAATCTCTTAACAAGATTAATTGCCGACGTAAGAAGTCGTCGGGACACGGCTTAACGCCGTGCAATAAGTCGACGACTCGAACCTGGAAATAGTAAATATTTATAATGAAAATCTAATACAGTCCACAATTGCTCACAGGTGAAGATCCTGACGAAAACATCCAAACCCGATCTGCCGGACCGCTGGACTCCAACCAGGCCAGGCCCATTACGTCGGGTGGAAAAGAAAGAAAAACAAAAATCTTTATCTTTCTAATTTGTATCAGCAGAATAAACGGTGTTCCGTGTTGGAACACCAATATAAACAGAGCTCAGCGTTGACAATTTCTTAACCTTTATCGATACCACTCTCCCTCTCCCGGCTATTTGAAGGCTGGGAAAATAATTTATTTTAATATAAAATTTTTTCGGTCAAATCTCGAACAAGGTCCTTCGAGCCGGATAGAGGAAAGAGTGCGATAAAGTAAGAGTCAACAGACACTGAGAAAATTAGAAAGAGAAAGTAATAACAACAAGCGGACACAATGGCATCCCCAACAGGCGAGGAAATTCACGTTCCGAGAGCGATGAGGACGTTGCTTTTGCAATAGAACACAAGTATCGCGTCTTTCTCGAACGTGATTACAAATCTGAAGAAGAGGGGGAAGGCGAACATTACCGTTCCCGTATTGCGCAAACGATACGAAACTCTGGAGAAAGAGTGGGAACTGGTAAAAAATCGACATGAAGAGTTGCTCTCCATGCTGACCGATGATTTGGCAGAGTCCGTTCCGTACTTTGCCAATGACGAGTTCGCCTTTGCTCAGGAGAAATTTGAAGATGCTTTCAATTTCGTGGCGAACGAAATCGGTAAGCGATCTCCCGCTTCGGGATCTTTCTCCGATGGCAAATCAACGTCCGCACCCGAGACGTTACAGGGAATGCCGATCAAGCTGCCGGAACAAACGATTCCGAGATACAGCGGCGATGCAACTGGGTGGGAGCATTTCGCAGATTTGTTCTCCGCTGCAGTGATACGCAACCGAATGCTGTCAGATGCATAGCGGTTGGCAGTATCTAAATTCGTGCTTGGATGGTGAAGCACTTGCAGCGATCTCAGGGTTCCCTATAACGGATCAGAACTTCGAACCGGCTTGGCAAGAGCTGCGAGTACGTTTTTACAATAAAAACGTTATCATTTCGACCCTTTTGGCGTCAATGCGAGCATTGGAAGTAATACGCCAGGACGATTTGGAGGGTATCCAACAGGTGACGGTAAAAGTGAAGCAGTCGCTAGCCGCTTCTGCGCAATTTTGAATATGACTCCACAACTGGGATTCCGTTGTTGGAGGATACGATAATCCAACGAATGGACCCAAAGTTAAAAGAAATTTGGGAAAGATCGCGCAAAGAACCGAAGGAATTCCCTAAATGGGACGAGCTGTATGCGTTCCTGACAGACCTGGCGACGCCTTTGTTGGTAGACAAGGCGAAATGTAAACACGTCGATAAGTTGGGAAAAACAGCTGATTCATACAGGCGGACTCAAAAGTCTTACCTTAATAGTCATAACGCCTCAGTTGAGCAGCCGTTGAGCGAGATGTAGCTCTGCGCTCTATGCAAAGGATCGCACAACCTACTGAGTTATTACCAGTATAAGAGACTTAGTGCGAAAGAGAAATACTTGGTATTGAAGGCAAGCCAATACTGCACGCTATGTCTCTCGGAAGAGCATAGCATCTCTGACTGCGAGAGTGACGTGACCTGTGATGAATGCGGTGGGCAACATCACAGGACACTACATTTCGGGACCTCCTTCAAAAAGGGCTTCAGAAGAGAGCCAAAATCAAGAAGGGTCCCGGAAACTAAAAATGGTGTAAAAGAGAGTTCCTCTCAAACATCGAAACCAAAAGATGAGTGACAATTAAAAAGTCCTCGTTTTGGATAAAAATGCATCCACCTTAGTGGAAGCTCGTCGTGGCACACAGGGCCTCCAAAAGGACAGACAGCTCAGCCACAAACAGGCAGGAGAAAAATCCCCATGCACGACAATCTTGCACTAGCGGGATCGAAAACGACGAGCCGTGGATTTCTACGGGAAGGATGTTGAGGCTGACTCGATGGAGTAAGGTGGAAACAGAATGGCCTGCAATGTCAGTTTACGCCGAAACCGAGGAAGAAATAACGAATCGCCCACGCCTACACAGCGTCCACTCGGAAAAAGTGGAAGTTTCTTCTCTACTTTTCCAAGTGGAGCAAACAATTACGCGTGACAGCGTACTGCATACGCTTTTTTTTAAGGCGTTGAAAGGCGAAAAATCGTTGGATTCTTCGATTGGCCTCAATTATACGGCACTGCAAGATGCAACGGAAAGGATAGTCCGGCATCTGCAACGTATGGGTTTCGAGGAGGAAATACGAAGTGTGGAAATAAACCATGAACTCCCCTCCAAATCAAAATTGAAATCTCTGAGCCCCTTTCTGGATAAGAATCGAGTGCTCAGAGTAGGCAGACGGCTGAAAAATTCCGTCCTTGCCTGGGAAATTCAGTTTCCCATCATCCTGCCGAAACGTTATGTGATAACACCCATAATTCGGCAGTATAAGCTAAACACGTTGCATGGAGGCATGCTATTAACGATGCACACCGTCCGACAACGATTCTGGATAATCGGTTGTCGGAATGCAACGCAAACGATGATTAACCAGTGCATGAGCTGTACTCGCTGGAGAGCGAGTACAATGGCGCAAAAAATGTAAGTTAATCCCCATACGTTGTCGGCCGTCCCGCGCATTTTTTAATTGCGAGGTCGAATATGCCGGGCCGTTTCATGTGTACGATTCGGCAGGACGTAGCAAAACGTCCATAAGGCATATATAGTGGTGTTCGTCTGCTATGCAACGAGAGCTATCCGAATCGAACTCGTGAGTGATTATCACACGAGTGCGTTCTTAGCTGCATTGGAAAGGTTCGTTCCCGTCGTGGAATTCCTGTCACTATGTATAGTGACAACGGAACGAACTTCGTAAGCGAAAAGCGAGAATTGAGGCGAAAAATTAAACGCAGGAAGTTGGAGTGAAATAGGTAACACAAACCTAAGACGCATAATCGGAGACTGTACGCCTACGATTGAAAAAATGCAAAAATTGCTTTGCACAATCAAGGCGGGACTGAATTCGAGACATATCGCCACAGTCAACGATGATCCGAACGATTACGCGGCACTCACACCATGACACTTTCTGACAGAAGAGACGCTCAACGCTCTCCCATGGCCAGCAATGGGAATGGATCCCGTGACGCACTTAAGCGTTGACGGGCAATCCAGATCGCAGGCCATCGGCGGATTAGAAACACGTGAAGCACTAAAACGTTGAAGGGCAATCCAGAAATCCCATGAGCGGAGAGGAAATGGAACCCGTGACGCATATAACGTGTTAGAGTTAGTTAAAAAGAAGAGACGTCTTTGGCAGTTCGAGGTTCTGGCGTAAGTGCTGTGTGGTTCATCACAGTCCTCTTTCCCGAAGACTGCATAGCCTTCCCCACTCCGTGGCCCGATCCTACGGGACAAAGGTCCTTTCTTTTTGGCGACGCAACGTCGGGCTGCTCGCAATGTTTAGACTTTCCCATGACTAACATAAACAATACATCCCTTGGCACCCGACGGTTGCACGCCTTCGAGGCGCCAGCCGTCAAGTGGCGCTTTGGGGTTGCATTCATACTTTGTTACATGTTCTCTCGCTAGACACACAAGATACCCAGTCATAAATCGGTCACTCGCCTAAATTACGGTCTAGGCCCTTTTTCAACGACCACCCAAAATGCGGTGTCGCTAACAAACGCGTTGAAGGGCAATCCAGATTTCCTATGAGCGAAGAGGAATGAAACCGGAATGAAACCGAAGGGCAATCCAAGACTCCCATGGCCATTGCCGGTTTGGAACCCGTGACGCACCTAAAGCGTTGAAGGGCAATCCGGAAATTCCATGAACAAACTCTGGAGACACTGGACAAGAGATTATCTTACCCAGCTCCAGGGATCATCCACCAAAAAATCGCTAAAAGAAGGCGACGTTGTGTTGAAAACACGCTCCTCCTCCCGAACCAATGGGAAATGGGAACACTCGAGCAAGTTTTCCCGGACAAGGAAGGAAATATCCAAGTGGTCAAGGTACGTACGGCGAAATCAAGCTACACTCGGCCGATTATGCGGATGTGTAAGCTACCCGTAGACGACCTTCCACATAAACACAACGAAGATGCTCGATGACTCGTTCGCTTCAAATAAGTAACGAAAAGACGGTTGATCCCTCGAATTACCAAAACAAGAGTGAGCGAGACAAAGAGATAATACAGCTCCTTTGTCTAATCTACACTCTTGGAGGGCTCCTGAAACCTGCGGGAAGCGGGCAGGGTGTGACCTCTTAAATACAGTTACCGAACACGCGATCATCAGTTATTTTCAAACAATTTCGAGTTGTGCAACAAGAATGGAATCGAGCATGGAGTTAGCGAAGAAATTAGAAACCTGAAATTTGCAACCCGCAACACCAGGTGAGTGACAAGGCAACCTCAACCACCCTGGATAAACGGGACAGGGCGATGGAAACAGGACACGCAGGGTTGGAATTGGACTCCCCGAGAAGCTGGTAGTCCTCAGGGTGCCGGACCAAGTCCCGAAAAGGACAAGGAGGTATCGGTGTCCTACGAAGAAGGAGCATTACCTCCTAAAGTGGGATAGAGACGGCACCTTGAAGAGCCTTATATATAAGAAAAAGGCTCTGCCCAAAAACGCCGGAGCGGAGGAAAAGGATATCTCACCCCGTGCAGGACAGTCCACGGAACTGGTGCCCTCCACTTCGGGACAACAGAAACAGAGGACGGAGGAACGGCGAGTAAACCGCCGCCCCGAGCCGATTGCAGATCGAACCCGGCTCGCGGAGGTCCTACGAGACCTTTGTCAACGGACAGGAGCTGGCTAGGAGCCAAGAAAGAGTAAGCGGCAAAGAAAGTAAGTCTGGTTTTTGCTTACTAAATCCTTAACTTACTCGCTCAAATCTCTCACTCGTATGCCTTTCTAACGATCAGTAGAGTTCGCGAATTTCAATCTCGGTTGCATGCTACATAAGTCCCTTTTAACTTGTTGCGCGGTCGCGCAAGGGGGGCGGTATGTTAAAAAAAGTACATTTCGGAAAGAGATTCGGGCGATATCGCGCATAGCGACGCCCCTGGATTCGCGACCTCTGATTTGTACATTATTAATCGCAACGATAATCGAGCAATGTTTAACGGCAGATTAGCTAAACATCGACGCGACCTTGGCTTTTGTTGCTCGAGGAAATCGAGTCGCAAGGCAGAAAAAAGATGTTCAACGAGTCCCTAACGCCCGTGGCTTGTCAAATTCGAAATTGAAACTAACGTTTTGAGAAAGGGCGTTTCTATATGCGAGTGAGAGAGAAAGACATACTTCTTTCTCGTGGTATTTAATACCGTGTGCACGCGGACGAATGATGATTCCGTTTATAAAATTCGCCTCGCGAAGAACGTATAGGACGCACGTAGTCATCATACGTTAAAAAGACGGAAAGAATCACGGAGTGGCTTGTCGCAAGGTACGTTTTTAGTACGATTTTCGTAGTTACTTGCTTCGGTCACACGTACGGGAGATTCGAGAATTGGACGTGGCTTTCTCCAATTCTAGGTTCATGCACTACGGAGCTACGCCTGTCGCAGTGTAGGCCCAGCGGTGCATGCATCCATAATGTAGAAACATCGCAGAGAAGCCCCAGCCGCTCTGCGAATGTAATACTGGAGACGCTCTGCAGTTTCTGCAGGTCCATGTACCTGGCATGCATGGGACTACGTATTGCGTGTGTATTTACAACACACACGCAAGGGGAACGAACGGAAAGAAGACGTTGTGCGTATTATGATAGAACCGTCTATGTGTTAGGCGAGTTGAATACACACATGAGAGAGTAGATCCTCGGTGTTTACCGCGACGTGGTCTAAACACACAGACACGTCGGATCTATATGTGTTGAAGCAGTGCGATGCTCAACACTTAATCTCTTAACACATTGCGGACAGATGACGAGATATCTCGTCTTTTCTGTTTCAGCGTTGGGGACCGCTGACGAGATATCTCGTCTTGCATCTTTCGTCGTTCGGGGCCGATATCTTTCATATTGCGTCGTAGGAGGTCGTTAACGAGACATCGTACAATTGCTACGTGATAGTCAAGGGCAGTTTTCGATAATTTGTATCGTGAATTAATTATTTGAAACCCTGAAAAACAAGAAAGAAAAATATTTCGAAAAACAAGAAATTTCACGACAAAATGTTACAAAGTGTGCAAAATCAACGGAAAAAGAAGTGAAACTAGCTATGTTTGCAACCTTTGTGGTGTTTGTGGAAAGAATTTCTGGTTTCGATGGCGTCACCCTGCAACGGGATCAGGTTCTACTTCGAGGGAAACTGATAAGCTGGATCGTTCCCCGAAGTTGGACCAAATGATGCAATGAGCTGATGTCATGCGTGGAAGGTCATCTTTGGGTTCAATGGCATCATCCTACATCAGGATCGGTTTCGCTACGAGGAAACCGATAAGCTGGACCGTTCCCGGAAGGTGGACAAAATGAGGTCATGGGAAGCTATGAAAAACCCTGCTGGAGGGTTACGAGGACACACAGTCTTCCGATCCGCCGTACGGTCCACGTCGTGAAGGAATTGTTCAAATAAAGAGAAAAGTTACTGCGTTCAGTTGTCGTTTTATTTTAAATTATTATAGCCTCCTACATGTTTCATTTTACTTGGCACATGTTTTATTGAATATCATACTTTGAAAAATTTTTAGTTTGTACAAATTTTTACTTATTGAAATATATTAAAGAATCATTCACTTTTAAAGTTGCTGGTGAAAATAAATATTTCACGTGACAATGATTTTTAAATACTAACAAATTATCACTGATTTAAAAATATTTGACGCAAAAGAATACTCGGCCACTGGGTATGGTTAGTAATAAAATGTCTGGTCCGCAATGTGTTAACAGAATTAATTACCGACGCAAGAAGTCGTCGCGACATGGCTTATCGCCATGCAATAAGCTGACGAATCGGGCTTGAATATAATAAATATTTACACTAAAATCTAATACAGTCCACAATTGTTCCCAGGTGAAGTACCTGACCAGAGTTACCACGTCGGACCTCTAGGGCGACGACTAAAGGCCAGGCGTTTGAAGAAGCCATCAATTCAATTCAAACATATCTCATATTTCTAACCTGTAAATGTAAATAAACGGCGTTCCTGGCCGGAACACCAAAATAAATACAGCTCGGCGTTGACAAAATCTTAATCCTTTATCGATCCCACTCTCCCTCTCCCGGCTATTCGAAGACTGGGAAATTTATTATTTTTTAAATATAAATTTTCTCAATCGGATTTCGAACAGAATCAATTGCCCAATATTAATTTGGCGGGGGATCATCGCAATCCGACGAACGTATCAATTTTCACGCGTCGCATATTTGCGAAAGATTAAAATTTCTTTACCCTCAAAAATAGCAGTACCGACAAGCTTATTAGCGCAGAATCGTTCAAGGCATTTGTGAGGCGAGCCGGCTCACAGAATGCCATGCATCAAAGGATTTTCTAGACTGCTGTCAACGAAGGAAAATTTGAATAAAGGCGGCAAAGTTCAGCCAGAGGTGGTAACGAAGAGACGGTTGATATTGTAAAAAAAAAAAAGGAACAGAAATGAATGTAACGTGGAAGGGGTCAGACGTGTTGTCTTATTCTTGAGTTTTATTTTAATTTTAATAGTCAGACGCGTAGTCTTATTCTTCAGTTTTAATTTAATTTTAATAAGCTCATGTCATAAATATGCCAAATAAAACTTCCAGCTGTTATTCCATAGGACGGAACACTATTATTTTGCGTTTTATTGTATTACATCTAGTTATATTGTAATATATCGATTTACATGGAAATATCATACATTGTGTTTAATTATACGTAGTAGTATTGTGTTATACTCCGCTTTTTTGTATTATTTCATATTACATATATAGGAAATTTTATTTTTATTTATTTAGTAGAGTAAGAAGACAGGGCTCAGGCATGAATATAGTAAAGTGAAGTAATTAGAATATTATTAATATATATATTTAAAAGAGTTGAATAGTAACAACTTAAACGATTTTTTAACTTAGTAACTACGACGTTCTTACTTCCTTCAGAATCACACTCTTTCTGCCTCGTGCAAAATGTTTCATATATTCTTCCAAACACTCATTTCCTTTTTTACTAATTGTCAACCTTTCTCACTCGATGCATTCAGTCACGTTCACCCAAAATTCCTCAGTCGCGACATTTCCACAAGTGCTCATCTTTCGCGCCTTAGAAACACTCGAGTCCAAACATTCTATGTCTACACGGCTATCACTCAACTCAAGCACTCTTCATATTTTCTTAAACTTGCATCCACTCGATCGCATTCTTACACATAGTATTATATCACTTTATTATACAACTTCTAATTGTATCATACCACGTTATAGTGTATTATTTCACGATATATTCCATAGTATTATACCACTTCATACTGTTTTATATAAAGTTATATTTTATTATTCCACGTTATATTACATTATACCCCATTATATTGCGCTATAACGCGCTACATAATATTATATCACGTTTCATTGTTTTGTACCGCATTATATTAACTTATATGTAGAGGATCAATTATCGTTTCCTCTACGTGTTTGTCTTATTTTCACCCTCCTTGTTCTTTGTGGAAGGAGAATCGGGTCTGCGCAGGCGATCCACGAAAATATACATATATACTCGATTAACAGTAAGAACTTTTACTGAAAAACGAAAAGAACCTGAATTGCTGACTCGCTCTTTTCTCTACGGAACCGAATGACTCGCTGCCAAACCGATCGAGCTCGCGCCCCGCGATATTCCACGTCGCGAAAACATCGCCCGCGAAAATACGTTTCTACAATATTGTATCAGGAGAACATGAGTACGAAGGATGTGGCACTTTATTCCTGGGTATCAGATTGCGTTTTGCCTAAATTCACGATTCCTAATAATTCGCGAATCATAGCACCAGTATTAGTAGCCGTGTAAAAGAAAAGTACTGGTATTGCTTTACCAAAATGAACTAGTACTTTTACTATGTTTTGAATCTTAACTTCTAGTATTACAAAGGTTTTAGGTATAATAAATATAAATGTGAATTCATTATGTTTTTATTCTAAGTATATAACAGTTATTAAAATAAATACCATCTTCCAATAAAAGTACACCAAATTTTACTCCATTTTGCGAGATTACTACTCTGTTTCGAGGAATATATTTGTAAGAACCTATAGAGGTATATAAAGATTGAACAGAATTATCTGAAAAATATTAATTTTTTATTTTATATACAATTTTTCAGTATTTGGAGTTTAATAAACTGGTATGAACACATTCCACTTTATACCTTTAATGATACTTTTGTTTTCCATGGCATAATTAGAACTTGTGCTAGAAATCGAATTGCTTGTGATTACTGGTTCCTTTTCAAGAATAGTCTTCATTTCTTCACCAAAACTATTATTTGTATCATTTGAAAATGCATTGTTATTAGAGCCTTTCAATTTTATAGTTTTGCCTTCTTCCTCTTCATCGGATGATATTGTTAAACATTCTGAATAAAAAATATTAAGTTTTAAATATCTGTACATATTATGAAATAATTAATCAATTAAAATCAATTCAAACTACCAATTCAGTTCATTGAAAACTACTGTTACATGTAAACATTCGAAATCACAGTAATAAAAATTATTTAATTTAAAACAAAAAGTACGAAAAAGTCAAAATCTTCAAATAAATTTAACAAAATTTAGTTCAAATACTAAACAAAACATAATTCTACTTTCTATTGTATTTAAATATATGCAATTATCTATCCAAAATGATATTAAGGTGTTAAATAATATCAATTATTTTATTTTACCTGATTCTTTATAGATAGGCCTTGGTCTTGAAACCCCTCTTCCTCTTCCTTTTCCACGTTTATATATAGACCCATCTCGTTCCAATATTTCTAATTTTGCTGAAAAATTACGATCATTGTACTTGTAAAATGTCTAAAATTATCTATATTATTATATCATGATAACATTTTATATAATAAACATTAAAAAATCTGCTTTTAGTTCGTCAAAAATTGGTATAACTAAAAGTGTAAAATATTTCAGTTACTATTAACTATATATTAACATCAACAAAATAATATTATTTTACAGTTTTATAATCCTTACATAAACAAATATCATTGTTTCTTTTTTTTCTTGCATATCCATAGTCATTGGTATGGATTTTACATCCTTCGGTAATTTTCTTATTAACTATTACATAAATTAATGCAGGACTAAAAACCACAACTTACCTCATTTTGTTGCACAGGGTTACTATTCTCATCTGATGAACTAAAATATTTAATGTTACATTTCAATATTTTTTATGCCCATGTATAAATTTTTATTAAATTTTTATTATCAAAGATACCTATGAGAATTATCTAGATTAGTATTTGCATTATCTTGAGAATTATCATTATCATTTGTCTCATATGATATAACTGCACCAGGTTCAGCTTCCACAATGTACTTTATACCCAAAGTTGCATCTGAAACTAAAGAAACACTTTTTTCCCCACAAAATACAATATTTGTCTAAAAATAAAAATGGCTTTATAGTTTTAAATTTTCATATATTTTCTTTCAGTAACTATTGAGATATCTCTTCTAATAAATCTTGAACTGTACAATCGTCATGTGGTATGTCAAATTCAATTAATCTTTGTACACCATTAGTAAGCATAACTAACATTTTTGAAGAATTTCCTTGTATTTGAGGTTGAACTTTAGTGGTGGCTGGATTATGTATAATTTTTTGTAGAAAGGCAATACTTTCAGATAAGATATATTCTGAATCAGTTTGCGATGAAAAATTCTATTGATTTGTTGAACCTTTCTCAGAAGGTGGTGTAGATTCTGGGGATTCAATATCCGTAGTATTACATACATTTTCAGATGGAACTGAAATTGACGATTGTTCATATTGAGATTTTTGTGCTGTAGCTTATTTTTGAAACTGTAACTGTTGGAAATTGAATACAGAAATACTAGATATATTATACTAAACCAGCTTTTTCTTAACATACTTTCTCAAGGGCTTCTCCCAAGAAGCTAAGCCACATCTGGCATTTTAAAAAGTTCAAAAACATTGAGAAACAAAACAAAGGGGCTGAAGAACCCGGACTGGGTTGTAGGAATTTCGACCACTGCGTTCTGCTAGTCTTGTAACAAAGCTCACTAGGTACGGTCAGAATTGCCCTTTCTCGTGTTATGTAAAAGTAATAATAAAGTATCAAAATATTATTTTACAAATAAGAGTTCATTTCATTTAGCAATATAAAACCCCATTCCCAATAGTAACTGACATGAAGATAACATCTGTACCTGCTGTATTGAATTTGCAGTTTGTTGTTGTGTAGGATTATTTAACGAGCCTTGTTGCATGTTACTTCCTTGCAACCGTTGATCACTTTGTAGTTGTCTTTGATTCTGTATTTCTTTTAATTTTGCTCGTACCATCTTAGACCGTTGTGATTTTAAGGAATTTTTTGGCAAGGTATGAGCTTGAGATCTAGTTTAAACTGTATTTAAAGATGTATTTGAGGAGAAATTTGTGTCATATTTTGTCCAATGGGACTAATTGTCTTATTACAAAATAAAGATATACATACTCTGATATTAGACACATTAGCACTTGATACTTGACTTCTAATGTTATTTGTTACATTCACCCTATCACGAGTGGCTGATGCACTAGTTTATACACTGTTTGTTGGAAGTAGATTTCTATTTTGATATGACCTAAGTGGTTTTCTTTTTACAAATCCAATATTCAATGGTGATAATTCACAAAATCCATGTAACAGATTCTACACATACATATACATATGACTGTTGCAATTATTAAATGACTTTGCATTTAATAATTTGCAAAACAAAGCTATGTTGAGTGCTTACACATTCTTATGAAGAGGAATTATTTTGATTTTCATTTAAATTGGCAGTTTGAGTTTTTCCTGATATCGATGAACCTTGTTTTGAAACTGCATTTACACCAATATTATTCTCTTGCATTTTTATCCATTGTATTTTTTGCCCACCATTATTACAACCTATAATTGCCTTAGAACCTAAGTAAACAAATAATATTAATTTAAGTCAATTTATTATTTAAGTTAGGCGAGAGTTCAGAATATAGGTCCCGTTTTGAAGGGAAAATAATTTTAGGTTAACCATGAAAATAAAATTGAAATAAATAAAAATCAAACTAAAACTTTAATCTAATATTAAATATTCATCTAAATCAATGAATTATATATGTTTTTATTGTCAATAACGAGTCTGCAGATATGGTCATAATTGTAAAAATATCACAATTTTTCATGGTTAACCTAAAATTATTTTCTCTCCAGAACGGGACCCATATACTAAACTCTTGCCTTTAGTTATTATTATACAAAACATTTCTTAGATAACAGAATAATTTCTTCTTTCTGATGTATTACAAATATATTACAAAACTTGTATTCCAGTTACCTATATTATCCGCAATGTTTACAATGTTCCCTTCTATTGTATTAACATTCACAGTTGTACCCCCTTTAATCTTTAATGAACCTTGAGATGAAGTTAATTCATTTGTATTTATTTTAATTATAAAAATGTTTTCTCTGAAAATAAAAGTGTACTACTTGTTGAATTGTAATATAAAACAAAATTTCACATAGATATTTAAGAAGAGCACACTTGAGGTAACTCGAGCGCACTAAACTGGCCAAATTGTGCACACTCGAGATAATTCGAGCGATAATAAAATCTATAATACAATAAAGATTTTGATTATTTTTGTATTTTTTTAATTTTCTTGCCAAGACAACATTCTAAATTGTGTTTTTTTACATTTAAAAAAATTGATTTTTTTGGCCGGTTTAAAAAAAAAACTGCATTAAGGGGTTAAGAAGCTATTTTTTGTATGTTTAATAATAAACATTGGAAATTTAAATGAATGTCGCATTTTGCCCATCATCTTTGTTGAATAATATGTAAGTAAATTTTAATTAAAAAATATACACTTTTACTAATGATCAATACAATAGCTGTTCTATAACATTTTCATTTTTAACTTGTAATATTATAAAGTATCAATCATACATATAACAATTAGACCATGTACAGTGGCTAACAAAATTATTCGCTCAGTCGATAATGCGGCAAAAATGAATGAAATAATCAAACAATGAAGGGTTTTTTAAAACTTTTTTATTTGGGTATACATAATTTATGGTTCAATCTAACAAAATTATAAAAAAAAAAACTGGGAAGTTTTGATTTATAATTGTAGGAAAATGGGTTATAACAAATTTTTACGCTTTTTCACGTCACAAAATTATTCGCTCATTTTATATTAATTACTATGTTAAGTAAATTAGTATTTAGTGGGATGCCCCTTTTGTTTTATAACTTCCGCAAGTCTTTTTGGCATAGATCTTTGCTTTAAATTCTTTTTCAAAATATTTAAATACAGTAATTTGTCCACTGTATCCATAATAATCTGCAGTTTGCTTATACCTTGATAGCTAATACAACCCCAAACCATTACATAACCGCCGCCGTGTTTAACAGTACTACGCAGATTTTTCAGGTCCCACTCCATGTTTGGTTTTCGCCAAACTTTTTGATGACCATCGGAGCTCCAAATATTAAATTTGCTTTTATCGCAAAATATAACATTATGCCAAAATTCAGGAGGCTTTGAAATATAGTTTTTCGCGACTTCTATTCTTCTCTTTCTGTTAACTTCACTTACGTAAGGCTTTTTTCTCGCTACACGAGCGTTGTACCTATTCTTGCATGGTATTCTTCGAACAGTTTCATCGGAAACTTCTTTTTCAGAATAATTGTGGACAAGTGAGTTTATTCGGGGAGCACTTATCTTTGGATCTTCTTTAACTTTCCTCACTATAAAACGCTCTTCTAAAGAACTTAATAATTTTTTTCTACCACGGCCTGTTTTATTTTCCACTCGTTCTTCTTCTTCATATCGTTTTATAATGTATCGCACCGTAGAATAGCTTTTACAAACAATTTTTGCAGTTTTCTAATAGATTTTCCATTTTTCCAATGAAAAATAATAATTTTTCTAACTTCTGCACTTGTTTCTTTACTCTTTCTACCCATGATACTGAATTGTTGAAAAGAGAATGAAAATTATGTAATAAATGAAAATTAATGCTTACTGCGTGCTTGACTATGTTATACTGACTATTTTCAGCAACAATCAGAAACAAATGCTCATCGAAGTTTATAAATTGCGTTTTGTTTTGCTTGGTTCACAGCGTGAGCGATTACTTTTGTGACGTGAAAAAACGTAAAGATTTGTTATAACTCGTTTTTCCGTAGCTATAAATTAAAACTTACCAGTTTTTTTGTACAATTTTGTTAGATTTAACTATAAATTATGTTTATTCAAATAAAAAAGTCGTAAAAAGCTTTCGTTCTTTGATTATTTCATTCATCTTTGCCGCATTATTGACTGAGCGAATAATTTTATGAGCTACTGTATAAAAACGGAGCCGGGTAAGATGTAAACAGCGTGGTGGTTTTAACCGGTTACCGCTCACATCTGCCTTGTCATCGAGTCTCGGTAGACGTTACAAAAAACCGTACACGAAGCAGACTCAGTCTCACCTGTTTTTCGGTGTATCCAAACGCACGGTAATGTGCGTGATCGAAGATAGGCGATAGGCAAAATCACGCGTATCGAGTCTTACTCGAGTTTTACTTTTATTATTAATTGGTCCCGAGATAGTGTTGAATTTATTAAAAATTGTACTTTGGAAAATTTATGAACAGTATTGGTTTAAGACTAACTGATAACAAAAGCAAATAGAATCAATTGCAGCGCTTTGTTGAGGAAAAAATGGGAGATCTTCCCATTCGGTCGGCTAAGTGTTAACAAGGAAAGGGATGAAAATTCAGAGACTCGACAGCACCGCTTATCAGTGCTGACAAAAATCAAAGGCTCGTGTTCGTCAAGGAGGCGACGATCAAAGGAGTGCTAATCAGGAGCTCGTGCGAACGTCTCGGGAGATCCAGAGCCGTCTTGCATTCGGAACGAGACTTGCGATATAAAAGTAGAAGTCCAGCAGAGTAGAGAGTCTTCACATGGAATACGTGGGTTGATTCTCTGCGCAGACTGTCCTAATAGCAAATTTAAAGATTTATCAAAATTTTGCTAAAAGCTAAGAAACCGTGATTTGTACCGAGTATCTTGGTATGTGAGTCGATTGTTTGGAAGGGCGCCCACTGTGAATCAGGTACAAGACAGGGGAGTGAGTACTCTCGGTTGTTCACTGGTTTACAGCGTGAGACGCCTACAGCTTTCGACAGTCCTTGTCCGCTGCTGACTAGCCGTGCTCTCCCGTGAGAACGTATGCAAAGATAGGGGGGTTCCTAGCGAGTCGCAGGAATCCTCTCGGCTGCTCACGTGCTCATGATGCATATACCAAAGGCGTCAGCACCACTTAATTGTGTGGTCAAGGGCCCCCAAAAGCCGGATCCGGCACACGCAGAGCTTGGGATCCACTCTCTGGGATCTGAGTCTGGCAAAAAATTAACCCTTTCGCTACGGGTGGGTTCTGCGCCGCGATACTCCCACTGAACGGGTTGCCGCGGCATCCCGCGACAAAACTGCACGGCTAACTACAACCTGGGCTACTTTGAAACGGTATTTTCGAAAAAAAAACTTTTTTCAAAACAGGGTATTTATAACGTCTTAATATGTACACTTTTAATTGCAGTTCGAGAACCGCATAACTGCATACGCTCGTCGTATGTCCAATACGCGGCATTTTTACGGTATTACGGAAGAGCGTAATACCACAGTGGCATCTGATGGAGGGCGACTATAGTAGTGAAAGGGTTAATAAAGGACACAAAACAGATTCGGATCGAATCGTTCGGTGCCCAGGCTCGCCAAGGAGGACAGTTGACGTCATCTAGCGAGCCATAGCACATTCAGTCTATTTCGCTATCTACTTACACAGACAGGCAGTTGTCCTACGGGAGAGGTTACGCCCGTGTGTGACGTCTGCCGGTAGTATATGTGTGGTCCACGTTACGTTTCTATTGAGCGACATATTTCATTCCCAGAGTTCCAGGGAGAGGACCGCCAAAGAGACCAGTGGAGAGGGAGGTTCGAACCGCCGTATTAGTCCCGATCACGAATGAGCCCTTCCCCCCAGATGTATATCTCTATATAAGTCTGTAACAATACACACAAGCGTTTTTACGTTGAAAACCCTCTTCCTCATCCGCAAGCTGTTTATATTCTGGCACAGAATAATTAAAACAGACGAGTTTATTGGATTTTAAGAAGTATTAGAAAAAAAGGGTGTATTGGTATATTTTTAATTCTAATACATCAGATATCAAAATTTTATTTTATGTTTAGTAATACATATTTAAGTTGAAAATATTTTATAGATTATTTTAGAAAAAAATTTATAACAATGAATCTTGATGTAAACATTGATTCTGTAAAAAATAAATTATTTTATTAACATTTAAACATTTTTAGTAGATTTTTATTATCATAACTTGTTAGTACAAACTTTTTATAAAAATATGTATATAAAGATACATATAAATTAATATTACAAAATATACTGAAAGTTATCGAATTAAAAGAATTATACATTTATACGAATTAGTTATAACACTATATAGAAAACAAACTTGAAAATAAAAAGTTTACTATATTACATATACTCATAAATAATAAGTACATACTGTCATAAGATAAAGGTAGATAGGTAAGGGGGTTTGTAACTGTTGTTCTCTAAGTGGGTTTGCTGGGCAGGGGATCCTGTTCGTGGGACCTACGACGCACAGTGGTCCAAATCGCCTAAAACACGAACTTAATTCAAATTTTCAAGTTCGTTGGAAATCTACGAAATGTTAACCATAGATTCTTATATCCATGGACCAACTTCTGGCATCCAAACGGATTGTCATAAGCCATTCAGAATTTCTTGAAAGAGCTTCGAAAACCAGGAAAAATGCAGGTTCTAGAACGATTACATTTCTCTTCTAAAATTTCATATTTTACTTCGTTATATCTTTATAGCGGTAGGAATATTAGTCCAACTAGGTAATTTTAAGGAGTATGTTTTCAGCTATAAGAATATGTATAACTTTTTGGAATATGCATATTTTAACCTTTGAAAAATATCGTAAAAGGAATCCCTATGTTTTCTCGTTTATTTTTCATTTAATGATGATTATAAAGCGGAGGTTACGAGAGGTTACGATGAATTTTGCATGAAAGCATTCGTTGGAACCTACTGAAGATATCTGCAAAGGAATTTCTGCGGAACCTTGCAGACCTAAGAATTATAACAATAAATACATAATTAAACGCTGAAATCTCTTGATAACCGTTATGCTTCAGGTCGTTATGTTTCGATATTAAGTGAAAGATGTTTCCTTTTGTATTATAATCGGAATTGATTAAAGTACAACTATACTGAGGAATTTTGAAATATTGTTAGCCACTTTAAAATTAATATATTACCGTTAAGTTAGGTTTACGATATCACCGCATTCTTTCGGTTTTCAGACGTATTTTAAGCCATTTTTATTTATTCCGCTTACTATTATTATGATTCTGTGAACAATTAATTATGGATATGAAATAAAAACAGAAAAATTTGAGAAATATTGCTTACGGATTGCAGAAAGATACGTAGAATTCTACAATTGCTATTACATGCCGGTCTTTGTACATAAAATTCTAACTCACGGATCGAATATTACTGTAACGCTATCATATTCATTGGAGGATTTTCCGAAGAAGCTTAAGAAGCAAACAACAAATACATGAAATATTATAGAGAACACCATACTCAAGAAATATCGTCAGTGTAGACCAACGACGATCTGTTTCGCCGTTCAATTTTAAGCTCATATCTATATTTAAATGCCTATGTACATTGAAAGCATAAGAAGAAAGAAATGCATGAAGAAATACGGAGTCTCATAACTCCACCAGCGGATATGGACAAATTAGACAGTAAAATGGATTCCGAAACGATATATCATCATCAGATGCTGAAATATAACAGTGATGTAATACACCAGTTTAATATAGTAATTTTGGTAATATAAAAATTTCATTAAATTATAAATATGAAACATTACGTAATATCTGCAACTCTTGACGTCAAACTTTGGTATTATTCACATTTTTTTTGTATTTTAAGTGCTCCGATGATGGTGGGATTATTGTTATAAATAAATTTTACTTGATACCATCTGAGAAGTAATTATGGGTCACATATGAGATCAGTAAAATCATTTTGAAAAAAAAATAAAATACAAATTAGACCTTCTACATAAAAATGGATATCAAAATCAGACTCTATGATCCAAAAACCTTATAAAAGCACTCCTTTTATAGTGAATAATGTACAAATAGAAGCGCTATGAATTAAGTTCGTGTTTTAGGCGATTCGGACCATTGTGCGATGTCACGCGGAGAAGGGGTGATTTTATCTTAATTTATTAAGTGTGACGTGGGAAAGAAAGGTAATTACAAGGTTGTGGTGACACGGAACCTCTGCGGGTGTTCTAAGGGGCTGCATCAAACACTTTACAGCAGGGTCTGAACATCGGCCCGTCATTAGGCCCAAACGGCCAGTTGATCGTCATTACCACGGGTGTTTGATTGCAGCCTCATTAGAATCCGGAAAACACTCGCAGAGAGTCCCTTCCATGTCACCACATTTTCCCCTTCTCGACGCGTTCAGAGAATATAAAACTCAAACTTCCCTGGGCGCGACACAGTATAATCAATCGCAGCATAGCAGTCTCAGTCGCAATATATCAGCATCTCAGTATATCAGTATAACACAATCCAGATCAACCTTGTACCGTACAACAAATAAACACACTCTACAAGGTAAATGAAATTATTTTTCAATAATAATGAAATAATTGTAGTGATTTAGAGATAGAGAGAGAGAGATTTCAAAAGGACGAATGGGTAATTAGATTGTTTGTAATGGAGCGAATGATAGGCTGAGTGAGGAAAGAATGAGAGGGAATGAGTGAGAGAGCGAGAGAGAGCGCGTGAACCGGTGTGACAAAAGGCGAGGTATGAGTCAGTAGAGTACGAGACGCGAATGGAGAACGAAGGTGTTACGAGCGGCCAGGTGTGCTATAATAAATAAAATTATATAATACCAATAACTACAACAGTATATCAGAGAGTGGGATCTGATACTCGCGTGTCGCGAATATATTGGCGGTCGAGGGTAATCGTGTTGTAGAAGAACAATACGGAGCACGTGGTAAGGCGGAAGTTGTGTTTGAGGGCAGTGAAAAGTGGTAACGAAGGACACTTTTTGTCGAGTGAAGTCTGTGATTGGGAAGCGCCGATCAGGAGGACACGAAGTTTACGGTACCGAGGAGAAAATCGAGGCCGATTGTGGGGCGATTGTTCGATTTTGAAGTACCGAGAACGGAAGTTAAGATGGCGGAGCAACACTTTCGCAACGTGGACGAAGTAGTACCAAAATTTGATTTGGTGTCTAAACGGCTCTCTGTGGATGGGTGGATTGAAAAAATCGAGGAATATGGTAACTTGTATCAATGGAACAATATATCGGTAAGACATTATGCTTTATCTTCGCTCGCGGGTGTCGCAAAACGATGGAGGGATAGCCTTCCGCGGCGGGAACGTACATGGACGGAATGGAAGGATTTGTTGCGGCAGAATTTCCCTTGCAGAAAGAGCATCATCGAAACGCGATTA
Source organism: Tetrapedia diversipes (assembly GCA_033822845.1). NCBI lineage: Eukaryota > Metazoa > Arthropoda > Insecta > Hymenoptera > Apidae > Tetrapedia > Tetrapedia diversipes. The sequence goes on along the minus strand of JAOPTO010002403.1, from coordinate 39,951 downwards.
GAAGCACAAAATTATAAACAACTACCCGGTCAAAATATCATAGAATATTTTTACGAGAAGTTTGCGCGATGCAACCGTGCGATGATGACGAATGATGAGACCATGGAATGGGTTGTATCCGGTTTAAGTAATCCAAGATATAGAGATTTTCTGGGACCTCTAAATCGTTATGAAAAACCGAGCGAATTATTGTCCGATTTGGAAGCGGGATCTGCGTTCATACGTGAGAACCCCGTAGCGAGCCAAGCTATAGCACGTGGCGCGACAACAAGGTCCGCCACTTCTAACTGCTTTGTTTGTAAACAGGCGGGTCATCAAGCACGACTATGTCCGAATAGAACGAGAACTATAACCTGCTTCAAATGTGGAAACACAGGCCACATGGCATGTGCCTGCCCTACGATGAATCGAGATGGAAGAAGTAGTAATCAGGCGTTGATATCCGCGTCACCCACGGCAACGGCAAAACCGAGGGCACATAGTGAACCCCCAACAGTACTGCACGTTACGGAGGATACTCACCGGAAATACTACAAAGATGCTTTCATCAACGGGCAACTAGTCAAAAGCTATATCGACCTAGGTAGCAGCGTGGTAGCTGTGCGTCAGGATATTGCAGATGAACTACGACTCACGTATCACGAGACGACTTTGGACCCCTTTGTCGGATACGGAGCCGGACAGATACGTCCAATTGGTGTATTTACCGCCAACGTTAGTATTGATACCGTAGAGGTTCGAGTTACGGTCCACGTGGTGCCAAGCGGTAGTCAGACCATACCGCTCCTTGTTGGGCACCCATATACTGAGACTGAAGGTATGGTCATACTTAGTCGAGCGGGTGAGCTGATCGTCGCATCTTCGCTGGATAACGCATATCAGGCAACTGCAGCGTCCACGGCCCCGCATCGGACGACGCTTGTGTCAGAAGAATCGCACGTAATTCCACGGAATTACTTAGGACACGTGACGGTGCGTAGTCAGCTGCCAACGCAAGACATTTGCGTTGAGGGAGGATTGCGCGTGCAAACTTTTAGCATTCCAAGATGCGTCGTTTCCACGAACGAGGAAGGATTGGCGGTGCTACCAGTCCTCAACATCACCGAGGCGCCGATCACCCTGCACGGGGGCGAGGTAATCGCTCGCGGTGAAGTGTGTGAAGAAGAAACCGACGTCAACGATCCACTACAGCCGACACAGGAGGTCAACAACGATGAATTCTCGAGGCAAGAGGTAGACACTGATCTTGATGGTGAAGACGTGGACAAACTTACAAATATGTCAAATGTGAATCGCGATCTCTTTGCGAAAAATTTTAGACAATTAGGCGAAGCTAATTGCGCAGCGATGAAAATAGAATTAACGATGGATAAGCCAATTGTGTATCGGCCGTACCGTCTGTCATACCATGAGCGAAAACAGTTGAACAACCTAACGGACGAGTTAAAAGACGCGAACGTAATTGAAGATAGTCAATCCCTTTTTTCGAGTCCTGTAATACTAGATAAGAAACGGAATGGAGATATTCGGATGTGCGTCGACTACCGCGCGTTAAATAAAGTTACCTTGAAGGATAAATATCCATTACCACGCGTTGATGACCAGATCGACTTATTGCGCGGTTATCAATATTATAGTACAATTGATTTGTTTAGTGGGTATTACCAAATTCCAGTCGAACCATTGTCGCGAGAAAAAACCGCGTTCGTCACGCCGGACGGACATTTCCAATTTCGCAGAATGCCCTTCGGTTTAACCAACGCGCCGGCAGTTTTTCAACGAGCTATCAATACGATTTTGGGATCACTACGATTTGATACGGAGATAGCTTACCTCGATGATATTGTCATTCCAAGCAGAGACGTCAACGAGGGGTTGCAATGGTTGCAGCAAGTATTCGATATTTTGCGCGCGAACGGTTTACGAATTAATTTGAAAAAATGTCACTACCTTAAACATGAGATAGAGTACTTAGGATTTGACATATCAGCGGGAGAAATTCGACCCGGTCGACGGAAGGTCGACTGCGTAATTAATTTTTCCCGAGCCAAAGAATATCAGAGACGTGCGAGGATTCATCGGTTTGAATAGCTATTTTCGTCGGTTTATAAAAAACTTCGCAGTTCGAACAAAACCCTTAACGGATTTTTTAAAGAAAGGCGCGTCCTTTATTTGGGGGGTGGAGCAAAAGAAAGCTTTCGAAGCAATAAAACAACTGCTCTCTAATAGACCGGTTTTAGCGATTTATCAGCACGGAACGGAAATTGAGGTGTACGCTGATGCATGTGCGATAGGATTAGGTGGCGTCTTGTTACAAAAACAATCGGACAATACATGGCGACCTGTTAGCTATTTTAGCAGAAAAACTACCCCGGAGGAGGCAAAATATCACTCGCATGAGCTTGAGGCCCTAGCGATAGTGTGTGCACTAGAAAAATTTCGCGTTTACCTCATAGGGATACACTTTGTGATTCGGACCGACTGTAATAGCTTAAAGATGTTAGCGGACAAACGCGATTTAAATCCCAGAGTTGGAAGATGGTTTGTACGGCTATCAGAATTCAACTATACGTTACAGTACCATACCGGTAAACAAAATCAAGTGGCGGATGCACTGAGTAGGAAACCGGCTGGTGAAGCCGAGGATACAGCAGTGATAGGACTCCCGGTGTTAGGAGTGCATATGACGACTGACTGGGTTGCGGCGATGCAACGGAGCGATTCGGAAATCTTGCGTATACGCGATAATTTAGAGAGTGGTGATGCAAAAGTCCATGCAAAATTCACAATGTATAACGCCAGAGTGTATAAAGTAACGAAGGGAAGATGGCGATTATATGTTCCGGCGGAATTGAAATACGATATAGTAGCGGAAGCTCATCGATCGTTGGCACATTTAGGTATTGATAAGACCCTCGCGAAAGTAAAGCAGGAATATTACTTCCCAAATATGCGTGAATTCGTCACAAGATATGTAAATCGATGTATAGCGTGCCTTTATCATAAAACGCCGTCTGGAAAGAAACCAGGATTCTTGCATCCGTTGGACAAAGGCGATAGGCCGTTTCAAAGCGTACACGTAGATCATTTAGGACCTCTACCAGTTACTGAAAGGGATAAAAGTACGTAGTAGCGATAGTATGCGGATTCAGTAAATACGTGGTTTTAAAGGCCGTAGAAGATGTAGGCGCGGCCAGTACAATAAGATTCGTAGTGGAATTTATGTCACATTACGGAAAACCAATGCGTATCATCACGGATCGCGGTACAGCTTTCACAGCCAAAAGCTTCTTTGAATTTTGTAGCGAACAGAATATACAACACATCAAAATCGCCACAGGTACTCCACGAGCGAACGGACAAATAGAAAAGATAAATAATGTAATACTGAATTGCTTAGCCACCGCTACAAGCACAATAACTTGTGAAGATTGGGATGAAAAACTCTACGAAGTACAATGGGCGATTAATAGCAGTCAACATAGGGTCACGCGTCGAACACCTCAAGAGATCGTTTTCAATTATAAAATAAGCGGATGGCGCGAGAATCCATTATCGTTAGAAATTAGGCAGATAAACGACGAAATAGGAACTGAGGAACAAAAACGCAATGTTTCGGAACTGTTACACGAAAATCAAGACGCAATGAAACGACAGTATGATAAGAATCGTAAAGAAGCGAAGGATTATAATAAGGGTGATATTGTGTTAATTAGAAGCGAAACCCCTGCGACGGGAGAAAGCCGAAAATTACCACCAAAATACCGCGGCCCATATGAGATCTACGAAGTCTTAGATAATGATAGATACCTGGTGCGAGATATCGAGGGCAAACAACAGAGCCAACGCGTTTATTCAAATATAGTTTCAGTTTATCGATTGAAATATGTATCCTCCGCAGGTGAATATGCGTATCGAGCGGTCACACGAGCACGCAGCAGTGCTGTAAATAACGATAGTACAGATGTAAATCATATGTAATGCTGTATAAAACAATTAAAATTCGATACCTTCGACGAGGACGTCAAATAGGTCAGGAAGGGCCGAACTGCAGTGATTTAGAGAGAGAGAGAGAGATTTCAAGAAGGACGAATGGATAATTAGATTGTTTGTAATGGAGCGAATGATAGGCTGAGTGAGGAAAGAATGAGAGGGAATGAGTGAGAGAGCGAGAGAGAGCGCGTGAACCGGTGTGACAAAAGGCGAAGGTAGTCAGTAGAGTAAGGTAGTCAATAGAGCAAGAGACGCGAATGGCGAGCGAAGGCGTTGCGAGCGGACAAGCGTAATGTGATTCATAAAACTATTTAATATCTAAAACTACAACATAATTTTTAATTTTTCATTTCCATAATTCAATGCAGTACATAATAATAATATTGCGCAATATTGTCTATTTATTACAAGCTTCATAAAGAATATCATCTAAAGCGTATGTCAATAATTCGCAAATTTGCTGACGTTGTCATCTACATAATTTTACGGACTACGTTGGTCAGTGGGTTATATCGAACGATGCGATCGTGCAAGATGAGGCAATAAACGGTAATAAAATAAAAATATCTTCTGTGCACTCGAATTCTATTCTTACGTCCACGGCGGCATTTTTTATAGATTTTTAGGATGTGATGATCGGTCGTGAATTAAAGTATGTGCGATAAACAATAACAAAATATTTATTAAACTTGACAATTAACAATCAAAACTCAACAATTAAAAAGTAACAATATTAATCAAATGTCAGAAGCGCAGAAGTGAATAGATTGGTTGCTAACTGCTGATTTTTGGTGTCCCTGTTTCGGCCGCTGCCGAAAAAGGGACGCGCCGAAAAAGTTCAAGGTATCGGGACGGTTCTACGTACCCTACAGATTCATTTTGTCGCTAGCAATCGATGACCACGAGAAGACCGCAATGTAGAAATGTAGCCACGGGTAGGGACGATCCATTGCGACCGCATCTGTAATAAGATTTGGGAAAAAGGGCAAACGTGTCGAACAAAAGAGCGTACTTATTTTTATCAAAATCCAAATTCATATCATCGTGGAGTTAAAATTTCGAGTTCAGATAGAATTTAACGTTGGATAATTTGCAATGGTCAAATAATGTGACATCTTTCGACACGGCATTTTTTTTGCCAGTCTGCAGAGCAAAGATCACCGCTTCTACAGCTGGGAGACTATCTTTACGATCCACGAATGCTTGGTCGTACTATACAACAGAGGAAATTTATACAAGTCCCAAGAACGAAAGCTCATATTCAAGAATCGTTCGCTCTCCAATTCTTGCAGCAAGGACAATTTATTGACCTCGTTCAATAGCACATACTGCATACGCCATTGTATTTTGAATAATTCAATCGACACTTCCGCTGATTGGCCAAATCCGAATACGCAATTATTGTCATTACGAGAACGTATCCGAATCAGCTTGTACAACACCCTTAAAATCTTCGCAAAATCCTAACAGCATGTTGAGCGGCATGCAAAAAAACGAAGTAGCCTTCGTCGAAATTGTGTGTCAAATCCCACTGTGAGTGCCGCCAACTTTGATGCCAAATACGGCGCGTTGCGCATCCAGAAACGGACGGTGACGGCGTTAACGAACGTTACGTGGAATGAGATGTAAAACATGTTAAAAGATCGACAAGATGAATTCGATGGAAGAATGATGAAACCTCAGGAGAACGTACAATCGTTATTTACGTTAATTACGTTACGCATTACGTTAAATGAGATCGAGAAGATGATTCAACGTGTAACCCGGCGTAGCGACAATATCACCCTATGAAATAATACACCTCATGAGTGTCGGAGATAGCCGAATATGCAAAATAGCCTAATCGCGACATCTCTGATTCGGTAGAACTTTTGTTTTATGTTGTGTGCCCTTTATGGTGTAATGTGCGAGTGTGCGAAATGTGTGATCGTCTTTTTATTCATTATAAGAGCGACAGTCGTGTAACAAGGACTAAATATACAGATAGATTATAAAAGTATTTTATTTAACTACGCAGTTTCTGAAAATAACCCCCAACAATGAGGAAATACGAGTACGCGCATCGAGCAGGCGGACGGATAAGAAAGTATGCGCGCGCGTTACTGTGTCATTCATAGCGAATAATGCCGCGATCAAACATGCTGAAGTCCATTGAAAAGAAGAAGAAAAAGAAGAACAAAAAAAGAAACATTATCTTTGAAAAGCGGCAATTGATGGAAGAATTACACGCTCCGGCGAGAAGAAATTTTTCACGTAGATGCGTCATACTGTGTGGATACAACGATCTATGGCAGGCGGATCTGGTAGAAATGCGTCCTTACACACGATTCAACAAGGTCCACCATTACATATTCACGGTTATCGATGTTTTGAGTAAGTACGCATGGGCCGTACCGCTTAAGAACAAGAGCGGAAGTGAGGTGGTGAAAACTATCGCGAAGATAATTCGAAACGATGGAAGATGTCCGAAAAATTTGCAAACTGACAGAAGAAACGAATTTTATAACGCAGATGTGCGGGAATGGAGGTTTGAGGAAACATGGCATCAATCGTTATTCGACGTATTCGATTACGACGACCTCGGTTGTGAAACGATTTAATCGTACGTTAAAGTGGAAATTGTTCACAATTACAGATGGATCGACGCGTTATGGCATCTCGTGTCGGAGTACAACGCGTGACAACGTCGAACCATTGGTATGCGGCCGATCGATGTAATCCCAGCGATCACCGATAAACTTTTGAATACGGTATACAGTAATCTAAAGATCGTCGTTCCGGCTAGATTCAAAGTGAGCGATTCGGTACGCGTGAGTGTCACGGGGAAACTCCGTAAATGGGAATACAAAGGAGATCATGATCTCCTTCTGTCTCGTATTAAAAATATACAGTAGAATCGTCTTACGCCGGACCGTAGTTTCGGCTTGGCACGATGTATTATATGTTATAACTACTTTTGGGAGGGATCACCGTAGTGACCGACCGAAAGTAGTATTGTCAAATAATAATAAAGATTTAAAAAATGAAATCACTTATACTACTTAAGAGGTTCGAGCGATGGTAAGTCGGGCAGAGATTCGTCGCAGATGTAGGTTGGTAAAAGACTGACTTTATTCATACTGGCTGTGGAGTTTTTATACATGTTTCATCTATGGTGTTCTTGGAGATGTAAGGCGTTTCGTCGGAATTCTATGTTATGCAGGGGTTATCGCGGGAGTAACATGAGCAAGTTCAAAAATGGAGATTATTGCAGTGTCATCTGCGAACGTGTAGATTTGAGTGTTTTGATCTGTTGGGATATCAGCTGCATATATATTGTGTAAAGTAGAGGCGCTAGTATACTTCCTTGAGGTACTCCAGCTTTGATTGTCCGGATATCGGAAGTAATGTCTTTTATTTTTACTGTGAAGCTTCTGTTGTACATGTATGACGTAATTATTTTATGTAGTGGGGTGGGTAGCAAATGTTGCAATTTCTCGAGTAGTCCTTGGTGCCAAGCTTTATCGAAAGCATTTTCGATATTTAGAAATAGTGCTGAACAATATTTTTTTGCTTCTAGTGACTGGATGATTTGTTGGACCATGCGATGACTTTGTTCAATGGCGTTGTGTTTTTTTTCGGAATCCAAATTGATGGTTTGGAATTATTTCTTTATCGTTAACTATGGTAATGAGTCTTTTGTACACAATTTTTTCAATTACCTTTGATAGTATCGGCAGTAATGATATGGGCCTGTATGATTGAGAAATGTTGGGATTTTTTCCAAGTTTTAATAATGTTATAATTTGAGCACATTTCCATATTTAGGGGAAATATCCCACTCGAAGAATTGCGTTTGTGAGTATAGCGATATACCTTAATCCTTTTGCCGGTAGTTCATTGAGTATTTGGACTGTGATTCTGTCGTTTCCTGGTGATTTATGGTTTTTAAGGTTTCGAGTTATGGCTTGGAGTTCTTCTTTTTTTGTTGGTTGATTTGGAGTAACGTGGACTTCAGTACTATTGTTATTGAGACTAGCAATGAGGCAAGTGCCATTAGTGAATACCTCTTGAAAGCAGTCCGCCATTGTATTTGCCTGTTCTTTGAGTATTTTAGACCATTGTCCGTTCGGAGATTTGATAGCAGTTATTGGTTGTATCGGTCTTCTGATGTTTTCGGCTGCTTTCCACAAGCAGTAATTTGTTATTTCAGTTGCATCGAGATTGGAAATATATTTGTTGAATTTGTTATTGTTGTGATTATTGATTTCTGTTTTTATATTTTTGGTTAGTCTATTAAGTTCTGTCTTCAGTCGTGTATTGGCACTCGCGATAATAAAACACTCCCTCTGTTTTGGGTATTCCTAGATATACAAAGTGAAGTTTACAGTTGTGGTAACACGGAACCTCTGCGGGTGTTCTAAGGGGCTGCATCAAACACTTTACAGCAGGGCCTGAACATCGGCCCGTCATTAGGCCCAAACGGCCAGCCGATCGTCATTACCACGGGTGTTTGATTGCAACCTCATTAGAATCCGGAAAACACTCGCAGAGAGTCCCTTCCATGTCACCACATTTTCCCCTTCTCGACGCGTTCAGGGAATATAAAACTCAAACTTCCCTGAGCGCGACACAGTATAATCAATCGCAGTATAGCAGTCTCAGTATATCAGTATAGCAGTCTCAGTATATCAGTATAGCAGTCTCAGTCGCAATATATCAGCATCTCAGTATATCAGTATAACACAATCCAGATCAACCTTGTACCGTACAACAAATAAACATACCCTACACAGTAAATTCGAACTGTTTACGTCGCATCCCAACTCGATTGGATGCGTCAAGCGTATTATTTTTTGATATTTTTCAATTTAAGGTTTTATTCCTGAGTACAGGAATCTCCTTCATAAAAAATGGATAAAGCCAATGCTCCTTAGGGTAAGACCTCTCAAGACTCTACATACGCTAGTGCCATCCAAAAAGATATCTTCCCAACCAAGGAACAAGCCATTGTGCTGGACGCATATGAAGACATTACAATAAAAGAATACATTTTTGGCGTCGGAAAAGTTATAAATCCAGTCAATATTAGGTTTGAATCAAGAATTGCTAATAATAGAATCTGTATGCATTTTGCGAGCAAATCTCTTGTTGACAAACTCACGTCAGGTAATGCTAACATTCTTATCAAAGAGCGGCTGCTCCCGGTCAGACCCTTAATTATGAAAACAAAAAGAGTTATTCTTTCAAACGTGTGTCCAATTATTCCACACAGTGTGTTATCTAACATTTTCAAGCAAATGGAAATCAGAACAGTATCACCCATCTCCTTCGTAAAAGTAGGATATACAGAGGCCGGTTTCACGCACATACACAGCTTTCGTAGACAGGTATACATTCACCCCGACGATGGAAATAAACTTCCGGAGAACCTACAAGTGAGATATGATGATACTTCATACTGGATCTTTATTTCTACAAACAATTTAAAATGCTTTCAATGTAAAAGGGAAAAACATCTAGCGAAACAGTATCCTAATCCTATCAGAGAGTTACCTTTACAATCTGACAGACCCTCCTTTTAAACCCAAGTATTAGATTCTAGTAAGGAAGCCCCATTCCCTCCTTTGAACCTTATTTCCACGGAGAAACAACCGGTTTTAAACGTTAATTTCATGCATCTTTCTCAAAACAAAATCTCTAGTAAGCGACCACTCACCTCAAGTTTCAATAGCGCTTCGCATGTTGAATCGGAGACTATAGAAAAAACACCTATTTTGACGGATGCAAGTACCCCCATAGACAAGGAGGTCCTTCCCTTTGCGATTCCCTCCTCAACAAGGCGACTCGTCTCTCTATACAAGAGGCAGAAGAAAAACGAAATTAAGTCCAATTAGACTTATCCTAAGACAATAGAATTCGCACTGAAACCAATCAAACATATTGTCACTCAAGATCCGGATGCATATATTATGAGCTTCGAACAGTACAAAGAACTTATATTTAAAACCAAAGGAAAATCTGACATAGTACAGCTGGCACAATCTTACACAGATAATCTTTCTTCCTTAACCAAATTGCTGCGAGAAACTTACCCCAGCTTGTCAAAAAGATCCATTAGAAACAGAATTTCACGAATCATTAAAAAACTTGAACTACATGGTAGCTGGACTGGAGAAAAGGATAACGAACACGATCCTCCTTCTTCTCAAGATCGAGAATCTAACGCGGAATGCTCCATATCATCAGAGGACCTTTCTCTTCACCTGCACAAAAGTGAATCCGAATAGCCGTGATCTACGCTCTAGAACTGAAGGTGCTCTACTGGAACTGCAGGGGAATTTGCAGTCGCAGGGAGGAACTACAAAAACACCTACAGGAAGTAGATGTACTTATAGCCGTAGAAACTAGTCTTAAAAGTCCTAAAAAATTTGATCTCTCCGATTTTCACACATACGGAATCGACAGAACCGATAGACCTGGCGGTGGCCTTATCTTCTTGGTAAGAACAAGTTTTAAATTTACACCTATTCAAGATCTTTGTCGTATTTCTGACAACCTGGAAACAGGAGTGATCAAAATACATAACTTATCTACTATCTTAATCCTAGCTGCTTGCTACAGAGTTCCTGGACGCTGTGTTTCACAGTCGGAATGGAGTCAGTTGTTTTCATTAATAAGTACCTGTTCCGTCCCACGGAACAACAGCGGGAAGTTTTCCTTGGCATATTTACGACATGAGCGTGCCGGTAATGCTATTTTTGAGGACGAAGAAACCGTCGCGTATGTCTGCTTAATTTCAAACCCTCTTAACGTCCATAGAGGGACAACAGTCTTAATTTCAAGTTAACCGTGTCTGCTCAATAGCCAAGCCCGTGTCGTAAATAAGGGACTTTCAATAGGTCTGGCGCCCAGCCGATACCCGCGCTCGAGAGGGTACATGGGCCCAGCAGAATTTCCCCTTCGTCGCCTAAACTCGGGAAATCTTCCCGTTCCGAGTGACTTACCCCACCCTCGTTCTCGAAACGCGTGCTAAGGGCACAAGAACGGGGGTAGGCGGTATTCAGGGCGTACGTTGATTGGAGTCTTAATTTTTTGACTCCAACCAATCGGCGTATCGTCCTGAGATATGGAGGAGTGAACATTCGAACTCCTCCATATAAAAATCGAGTCACTTCGGCACCGCGAAGCAATCGTTATAAACCACGTAAGAAATCAGTAAAAATCATAAACATCGTCAGAAGTCAGCAAGCAACTAGTACTCATTCGTACGATATTCAAATCACGTTTACACCACGCGTCTCAATCGAGAGACATCTCAACCAGGTTAAAGTAATTAATTTTACTTTAATCAACGTCCACGGTCAACGTCGCGACCGAGCGTACATGGACTTTACAACCCCATCAAATTCGCCAAGAATTGCGGTGACTTGGACGTAACAGTACTCATGGCCCTAGTCTTATCCTTGGTGATTTCAATTCCCATCATACAATATGGAACTGCACTAATACTGATACCAATGGAACCAAGCTTCTAAATTCCATAAATGATTCTGATTTAATCTCAGTTAACTATAACACGCTTACTCATATTGACTATCATAGGAACAGACTATCTAATGTAGATCTGGTTCTCTGCTCACCTGCTATTCATGATCTGGTCAAACTCAATTCAGGGTTCGGACCATTTCTCTATAAGTATTAATCTCCTAAACGATAAAGTAATCTTCATCAAAGAGCAACGGCGACTCTCATCCAGAAAAACAAATTGGATCCAATATCATACTTTGATGTAACAATCGTATCCTAAATTTTTGGACCCTTCATGAGTCACTTGATACCATTGGTAAATACAACTTTTTTGTCAATACAGTAACAAAAGCTATTATGAGCAACATCCCCTCTGTTCCGTCCTACGGAACAGCTGCGGGAAGTTTTCCATTTGCATTTCTGACATGAGCGTACCAGTAATGCTATTTTTGAGGATTAAGCACTTTTAGCCTTTTTGCCTTTTTTTCAAATCCTCTTAACATCCGTAGAGGGACAATAGTTTAATTTTCGAGTCACCGTAATTCCTCAATAGCCAAGAGCGTGTTATAAATGAGGGACTTTCGAAAGGCGCCCAGTCGGTACCCATATGTGACAGGTACACGGGTCCGGAGGAAATTTCCCCTTCGTTGCCAAAATTCGGGAAACATTCCCGCTCCGAGTGGCTCACCCCACCCTCGTTCTCGAAACGCGTGCTAAGGGCACCGTCGCGTTTTAATCATTGGAGGACGCGACATAAAATTTGGTCCTTCGAGCCGGATAGTGAACTGTGCAAGTGCTCAAATAGATCGTCGTCCGAGTGTGGTCTGTTTCATCCTCAAGGACAATTCATGCTTTGAACATACATCCGGATTTCTGTGTAGCCAAAGTAGAATTCAGAAGGCTACACCCGATCGCGGCAGGGCCTGGATAACAGCGCACAACTAGGACGATCCAGGACGCAGACATCATCAAGGTAAGCTCGTTCAATAGCACATTGTTAATCGTTAGTTCTTTTCTTGTTCCCTAAACCTCGACCACACCATTCACGCCTCAGACGCGAATACGAATTCGGTCGACGCCAATGCCGCGAAAATAAAAGAGTTGAAATTGAAACGACGGTCCTTCAAAACTCAACTCACGTTATTCGGGTCATATGTTGAACGTTACCAAGATAGTCCGACGGAACGAATAAAACTTCGTGATCGAATGCAACGTATACGGAATCAGTGCGCAACGTACAATCTAATCCAGGTCGAAATCGGGTACATTGGCGATTACGCTGAAGCCGAAGCAGAAAGAGGCGCAACTTTGGAAATTTACGATGAACACATTGCAAAGGTAACGAAGTTAATCGAGTCGACGAGAGATACATCGATAACAGCTACCGCAAGGGAAACCTGTTACACAAACGACCATAGAGACTATTGAAATTTCGCGCCGTCGCCCGCGACACCATTTTCGTTGTCGGTCAATCTACCAAAGATTAACCTTCCGAAATTTGATGGCCAAGTAGGAACGTGGCTTTCCTTCAAAGATGCATTCAATACGCTGATCCATTTACAACAAGGATTAACGAACGTACAGAAATTTCACTACCTACGGTTGTCATTAACTGGAAAGGCAGAAAACGCGATCGCCGCGTACAGCATCACAGAAGAAAATCACGATGCTGCATTGCAACACCTGTCGGAAATCTATGACAACAAACGAGCGCTGGTTTTACGGCACGCGACATTGCTGTTGGAAACCCCCGAAATGCCAAATGATTCATCATAGTCGATTCTAGATTTAGCAAATCATATACAATTACAACTAAGATCGCTAAAGGCTCTCGGTCGATCAGGGGAAAACATCGCGAGCGATCTTCTCGGGAGCATTGTCATATCGAAAATGACCAAGCAGACGCGAAAAACGTGGGATAGGACACTAGTGGACACGGAAGCACCGAAAATTGACGACGTTTTAAAATATTTGCACAATGCGTCATACCAGTCGCAGTATTACACGTCGTCGAAGCAATCCTCAAGGGGCGCGGGAAACTCGAAACTTCAACAATGAAACGATCGTCCACGAACTCTACCGTTCTCTTCTCGCGGGCGCAGGTAAACGTACGTAACAAATGCAAGATCCAATAATCGCAGATCAGCATCTTCAACGGGACAAGAGAAAGGGTCGAGAGTTTTGGATTCCCCGCGTTCGAAGGTAGAACAAACAAGCACAACCAGAACGGTGTTATGTTTTGGTTGCGATTCGCGATCTCACATGATATTTTCGTGCAAAAGGTTTCTAGAAATGCCGGTTACCGAGCGAATCAAGGTAGTTCAAAGGACAAATCTCTACATGAATTGTTTGTCTCCGGGACATCGGACAGAGGAGTTCAAGGGGGCGCGTGCAGAGCATGCAACGAATTGCATAATACAAAGGTGCATCAGGACAAGGACAAACCGGAAAGGGAATCTGATGGAGGCTCGACATTGAATTTTCCAATACCGGCATAACAATAACCACCTCTATCGACTATAGTGACCACGGACTACTGGCAATCGCGAGAATACACGTCTTCGATCACGAGCAATTTCCTATTGAGCGTCGAACACTCATCGACACCTGCTCGAACACTAATTTCGTAACCGAGGAATTAGCGACAAGGTTACGCCTTCCGATTGGAATTTGCAATGCCACTGTTGAAGTTCTGAATTGCGAACAGATAGAAACAGGTCACGTCATCACCGCGACAATCAAATCGCAAGTGTCCAATTTCAGGCGAACTCTACCATTCCACGTAGTTCCACAAATCGCGAACAGAACACCGGTAAACCAGGTAAACCGCGCGCGGATTCCAATTCTCGCGAACATAAAATTGGCGAACCCTTACTTTCACCGGCCAGCATCAGTTGATATGCTTATCAGCGCCGGTCCGACACTTGCAAGTTTGAGTATTGGGCAAATCGAGCTTGCCACCCAGAATCAACCTGACCTCACTCTTCAAAAGACCCAATTCGGGTGGATTATCGGGGGGGAGCAGTCCAGCATCGTCGCAAGCGAAATTTAAGACATTCGTTTCAAGTCTCAATTTCGATCTAAAAAAATTCTGGGAATTACAAGAAGGTCCTCTTAAGCGATATTTGTCCGCAGACGAGTAGCAATGCGAGGACCATTCTCGAGACCACGTGACGCGCAATCAGTCGGCGCGTTATGTTGTCGCGTTACCCTTTAATGGTAAAAAATCGCAGCTAGGAGAGTCACGGTCGCAGGCTCTAAAACGCTACCTTATGCTCAAACGCAAATTCAATCGAGAACTGGAGTTGAAGCGCGAATACACGGCAGTCATCAACGAGTACAAGGACCTGGGTCACATGGAACGAGTGGACGACCCAAGCAACTCAGACGGATTTTATTTGCCCCATCATACGGTAATAAAACCTTCAAGCATCACCACCAAGACGCGAGTCGTCTTCGACGCATCGGCGAAAACAAACAGCGGTTTGTCTCTAAACGATGCGCTCATGACAGGTTCCACGATCCAAGATGACCTGTTTTCTCTACTTATCCGATTTCGCATGCACGTATATGTAATGAGCGGGGACGTCAAAAAAATGTACCGACAATTCTTCGTCCGGCCAAAGGATCGGCAATATCAAAGAATTCTGTGGCGTGACGACGACTGAATTGTCAACACATACGAGCTAAATCGAATCACTTTCGGACTTTCATCACTTCTATTTTTAGCGATTCGGTGTCTTCATCAATTAGCTGAGGATGAGCGCAATAAATATCCAATCGCGGCGAATCTAATAAAAAGGTACATGTATGTTAGCGACAACGCATTTTGGGTGGTCGCTGAAAAGGACCTAGACCGTAATTTAGGCTAGTGACCGATTTATGATTAGGCATTTGGTGTGCCTGGCGAGAGAACATGTTACAAAGTATGAATGCAACCCCAAGGCGCCACTTGACGACTGGCGCCCCGAAGGCGTGCAGCCATCGGGAGCCAAGGGATGTATTGTTTATATTAGTCATGGGAAAACCTAAAATTTCCGAGCAACCCGACGTTGCGTCGCCAAAAAGAAAGGACCTTTGTGCTGTAGGATTTGGCTACGGAGTGGGGAAGGCTATGCAGCCTTCTGAAAAAAGAACTGTGACGAACCTCACGGCACTTACCCCAGAACCATGATCAGGACGAGACAAACCTTTCTCTTTCTTATTCTACAATGTAAAATTTCTAACATCAGATGTGGGATTTGTAACCTTTGTGTCTATTCGGTCATCTCGACGTGAATTCAACCACGGAGTTTTTCTTTATTTTGTCGTTCCTTTTTTCACGATCGCATCTGACATGGAATCGACCGGCGAATCCGCGAGTGCATCTTCGGCGGGCGACGTTTCTGTTTTTGAACAGTTTGTTCGCGTTCTGACGAAAAAGTTGGCGCGGGTACTGTTAGTGCGGGGAGTGATATATCACCGAGAATGATGGAAGTGCTACCCGAGTTCGATGGGAACGATTTGGGCCAGGACGCGAGAACGTGGTGTGACGTGGTGGAACAGATTATCTGAAAGTACACGGGTCAGCAACGCCTTTCCCTAGCAACTCACGCGTTGAGGGGAGCGATTAAAAGCTGGTACCAAGGATGGCAGGGTCAACCGCGTGACTGGGGCAAATTCTGCGAGGACTTATGTGATAGCTTCGTAGCAAAACAGAATTTGCATGAGAGACTCTCGCGAGCGATGTCATACACCAGTGATGCTGCGACGATGTGCGCGGAGTATGCGCGCATAAGATTGCTGTACTTACAGCAAACCTGCATCTCCTTTAAGGCATCTCCTAATTGAGCTGGTGATAGGAGCCATTGCGGACCTGAACGTGCGTCAAGCGCTGCATAATGCCCAATATAAGGAGACGTCACAGCTGATGGCCGGCTTGATCCAATATGTGAAACCTACGAAGGAAAGGAGGGAAGGGGGAAGATCGAAGGACCAACGGCGACGATTGCAGCCAGCGAAAAGACGTTGTTACACGTGTGATGGAACGGATCATGTACAGGCGCACTGTCCAAAAAGGAGGAAACGTGGAAGATGATAGTCGCAAGAGGAGAAACTCCGGACCGAAGCATGACTACCGTAGGAAGTCAGCCATAACTTGTGGATTCTGCGCGAAAAATGGCCACGAGGAGGCACAATGCTGGGCGAAACAACGCGCGCAACCCAAGTTCCAAGATCACAAGAAACTACAAGCAAATTTGTGCGATGCGGTGAAATGTAAAACTACGCCGCTAGTGATAAAAGACACTCTTGTGCAGGCCTTGATGGACAGTGGAGCTGACTGCTCGTTAATTAGAGAGTTATTAGCGTATCGAGTATGTTCGAGGATAATTCCTTGTTTTTCTACAGTGCGAGGGTTAGGGCACTCTCGCGTAACCACGATTGGATGAACCAGTGCAGTGGTGCGAACCGAGAATGTGGCCGTGGAACTCGATTTTATAATATTAAAAGATAGTGATGTTGCTTATGACACTGTCATCGGTACAAACGTTTTGAAGAACAAGGATCTCCAGATGATCGCTGACCATGACGGAACTAGGCTAGTGCTAACGGATCCTCCCAAGGATCTAAGGAACGAGCCGGTAATCTCTTGCAACGTAGTTGAAATCCAGTGTGGGGAGGGTCAGGCATTATTGGACGATCTTTTAAGTAAGTACAAACAGTTAATTGTATCAAACGATCCGTGCCGCTACGTGTCAATCGCCGAATTGAACATAGTGCTTAGGGAGGACAAGGTAATAAACTATCACCTCTACCGTCTGCCCCTAGCGGAGAGAGAAAAGGTGCGCGTGTTGATTGACGATTTGTTGCGTGCAAATGTAATTCCAGTGAGCGTGTCCCCATTTTCTAGCCCAATTATATTGGTAAAAAAGAAAGAACGACCAGGATCGAATGTGTGTCGATTACCGAGCGCTAAATCGGATTACCGTAAGGGACCGATATTCGTTACCCCTGATGGAGGACCAGCTAGACCGTTTTTGACCCCATTCGTGAAACCGAGCTACATACGGACGCAAGTTCAATAGGTTATGGGGCGATACTTTTTCAGAAGGTCGAGGTGCGTCTGCGTGTGGTTGCTTACTTTAGTCGACGCACAACCCCGAAGGAATCAAGGTATCACTCATATGAGTTAAAAACCCTGGCAATCGTCAATGCACTCAAATATTTTCGCGTATACCTTCTATGAATCAAATTCAAATTGATTATCAATTGTAATGCAGTAAAAGCCTCTAACAGCAAGAAAGATTTATTACCAATAATTGCACGGTGGTGGGTGTATTTACAAGATTTTTCGTTTGAGCTCGAGTATAGAAAAGGAAAACAGATCGAACACGTAGATTTTCTGAGTAGAAACCCACCAAAGGATTATCGCGTAAATGTGATTTGTGAGGGATCTTGGTTAGAAGTAGCACAAAAGGGCGACGAGGAGACGCAAGCGATGATAAGGGCCTCCTGTTTTCCATCGACAAAGCCCCGATACCATTCGATACCGTTCATGGTGATTGTGTGGGCCCCTTCGGCGAATCAAAGGACGGCTACAAATATTTGATCGTCATAGATGCTTTCACTAAGTACATTCAACTCGTCCCCTTGAAGTCATTAAGCGGAGTAGAGATCTTACGTATATTTAAAGAACGGCTTACTCTGTTTGGTACACCACGTCGGGTAATTCTAGATCGAGGTACTAACTTTACTTTCAAGCCCCTTAAACTCTTCCTGCACAAACATGGAGTAGAACTGCATCTTATCGCTACAGGTGCGCTACGAGCAAACGGGCAAGCGGAACGATACGTTTCTACGATTACGAATCTGCTGTCAGCTGAACTTCCGGGAGATACCGAATGGCCTAACAAGATACCAAAGATTCAATTGTCTTTAAATACGACCATTCAAAACACTCAAATCTACACATTCACAGGTGACACCGCAATAATCTCCATTCACGATAACCTACAAACTTCTACATTAAATTTTCAAAACCACATTACGAAAGTGGAGAACTGGTTTGATACTAACAGAATTAAAGTTAACACCGTAAAATGTGCACACATCATCTTTATCTTACGAAAAACAGAGCAAACAAATAACCTTAAACTCTACAATAGCATCATACCACTAGCAACCTTGGTGAAATATCTGGGACTTCACCTAGATAAGAAATTTATATGGAGCCATCACATAAAACAAAAAATTAAAAGTATTAAAATACGAACCAAATCTATGAAATGGATAATGTCCTGGAAAAGTAAGCTAAATATAAATAACAAATTACTCATATACAAATGTGCAATAAAACCAATTTGGACCTACGGAATCCAGCTCTGGGGAATGGCAGCAAAGTCACACATCCAAAAATGGAAAACTTACAAGCAAAAATACTTCGCACAATAATAGATACTTCTTGGTACATCAGAAATGACGACATTCGCAAAACATTAAATGTTCCCTCTCTACAGGAAGAAATTATTCGACTAACAAACAAACACAAAGTTAGAATCAACACCCACCCAAACTGACTAACAGCAAACTGCTATGCGGATATAATTAGAACACTAAAACGCAAACATCCAAAAGACTTATTAGAACCATAATATGTATATCATATAAATGTCACCAAGTTAATTGTAGTACTTACGGTTAAAAGTAACGGAAGTCAAACGCTACTAACTACTATATAAATATTTGTAAATATTTTTTTTAAACAGACAAATAATAAAGGAAAATAAACGAAAACTTCTTTCGTGTCCGTCTTACCGTTTACTCTCAACGCGTATATCTTTGCTCTGAGTCCGACGAATTCCGTCATATAATCACGTTTTCGTCCTTCATCAGATCGGACACTTCCTTATTCGCGAGCGGTATGCTGTATGCGTTGTCGATCGCGTAATTGTTCGTATCGAATCTGAGGGTATCAGTCGTAAGATTGCATGTATTTGTTACTATGTTATGTATGCAAGTATGTGTTCGATGAACAGAACCATGTCGCAGTTGATACGCGTATATTTTAGCATGGCTTTCCATGTGAAGCCCGGTAAAGTATAATAATGAGCGGGTTCTGATCCATAACTTTGAACGCAACCATCGCGAAAATTTTCGAAAGTATCGGCCAATAACAAGACATCGATCTTCGTATACAAGTCGCTATATTCGCCTAATGTTTGGATGGAAAATCGCCGCCAGTTGTTTGCGGCGTGCGCGTAATCATTCTCGGATACCGTGTCTCTGGTTAAAGAACTGTAAAATGCCTCACACGGCGGTAAACATGGATCTTGCAACTTGTCGACACAGTATACGTATTCGTATGGAAAGACGTTTTTTAGCGTCAATAAATCAAAGTTTTCGATGGATAAATGCGAAAATTCGGAATGCAAAATTTTAAGTTTATCTTTGTTTAGGAAGGATGCCAATCTGTTCAGGCTGTTGTTGAGAAATTTATATGAATCGATGAATCGCAATTTCACACATATTTTATGCACGTCTTCCATAGGTTTAACTTTTTTCGTGAATGAGATATATCATTTTTTCGTTATCGGTAATAAATCGATGGTACCTGCGAATGTATTAGCTATTTCTCTGATAATAAAATGCGCATCATAACCGCTTAAATTGTGCAAAATTACGGGAATGCAATGCGATTCTTTGTAATTTAGATTGCAATTTGAATGAGCGAGACCTCTGTATCATCCAGTCAGATGGCAATGATCGCGTACCCGTTTATCATCTTAAGCGAACGGTTTTTCGCATACGCGGCAGTGTGTCGCGCTACGACATGTCTTCCATAATTCTTTCGTCAACTGCTCCATGGTTACGATACCGGATAGGATAGTCTTTACGCGACACGCTAATTCTTCTAATTCTACGACGAACCACGAGACGCAATCACTATCGTGACGAAATCGATACAAGGACAATGACTAGTTGTACGAGCAGTGCACGTAGTATCCGATACTAAATACCTTGTGCTGCTGATATACGTAAATCTTTGCTTTTGAGTCATCCTCCTCCTCCTCCTCTTCTTCTTCTTCATCCTTCTCTGCCTTCTGCAGGATGCATTCCAGATCAGCGTACACGACAAACGGAAGCTGCTCTATCCTACTTTAATTGCCAAAACTTAGCCGTTTGTCGTTTTCGTTCGGTAATACAATCGCGCAGTCGTTCATTTTCCCGCAGTCTACTGCACGCGTCTGCAACTTCTTTTCCGAACAGAAATAATGCAAACGTCTGAAAAATTCAAAATTATTCAATATTCTTTCTTTAGACTCTCCCACCTCTCTTCCTTCTTCCTATTGCACAGATCCTTATATTCATATCTTGATCTCACGTATTCCTCTCTTGATATCTTCTTATTCCTCCATCCTCTCAATTTCTTCCTCACTTCTTCCTTCTTCTCCCTGCATTCTTCATCCCACCATCCACTTCTTCCTTTCTCCCCTCGCATCTCTCTCTCTCCTCCAATGAATCCCTAACCTTGCTTATTATCGTCTCATACCTTTACTCCGTATACCCCTGCTCTCTATCTATCTCCTCAACTTTTTTCCTAAATCTCTCAATTCCTTCCTCCGCCCAATCCCCTCTTCTCACTTTCCACCTTCCCTCTTTCCTCTCTCTCCTTTTGCCCTGCTTCTTCTTTATTCTTACTATCAGCGGAAAATGATCAGAGTCCATCCTGCTCCAACCTCCATCATTTCCACGCTTTCTCTTCCCTCTTCGTCTATAATCACATAGTCTATTACTGACTCTCCTGTCTTCCCGCCATGTAAATTCCTCCATCTCATTCCCCTATACATTGCCGTTTATTATTGCCCATCCCCTTTCCTCTATTATTCTTATAAACTTTTTCCTTTCACCATTTATCTTCTTGTCTTTCGATTTTCTCATTTCCTCTAGCTCCTCTTTCTCCTCTTCCCCTCCGCTTCCTCCTCCCAAACTTCCTATCCTCAGGTTAAAATCACCTTCAATCAGCACCTTTGCTCCTCCCTCCTCCATCTCCAACCATCCTTCCACTTTCTTCATCTTCTCTATTATATCCCCCTGTATATACATCCCTGCGATCCTCCACTCTTCTCCCTGAATCCTCATCCACTTCTATTGCTCCCTCTATCCATTCTTCTCTAATTCCTACTAGTATACCTCCCATAACTCTTCCCTTCTTACTTCTTCTTGTCGCCTCTTGTCTATACTACCTCGTCACCCTATCCCTAATCTTCTTCCAGCCTTTTTCGTCCATCTACGTTTCGATCAACACCATCATCTTCCATTCCTCTAATCTCCTTCAGAAGTCTCTATCTTTATTAGTCAATCCCGCCACATTCCAGAACGTCAACCCTCCATACCTTCTCCTCTTCCTTCTCTTCAGTCATCTCACCTCCGCATTCTATATCCTATTGCTCCGATCCCTCCTCCCCTCCATTCTTTTCCCAACTTCTTTTTTCTCTTTGTTCCCACTCCTTCAACCTCTCCTTCTCTTCATCCCATTTCCACCATTTACTTTCAATTTGCAGTTTCCCATACCTTACCCTTACCATTTTATTTTCCTTTCTCTTTGCTTCTACAATCCTTCTCAAGCTATACTCCATTTTCCTCTCTTTTTCTGTCCAATCGTTCTCTAGTATTTCTTTTTCTCCCTTTAGCAAGTATTTCCTCTGCATAATTCTCTTTTTTTGTTCCAAATTTCTCGCCTTCTCAATTATCATATCCTTTCTGGTCCTCACGTTCGTTATCTCTCCCAACTCCTCCGTTTCTCCTACCTTTTCCAAAACTTTTTTCATCGTTATTTCTTTCCTTTCTTCCTCCAATCTCATCTCTCTCACAACCATATTTAATCTCCTGTCTTCCCTCTCCCTCTCTCTCTCTCCTCCATACCCCTTTCAATCTTTCTTATTCTTCCCTTCCGTTCCTTCTCTCCCTTACCTAATTCTCCAATTCTTTTCTCCCTTATTTCCTCCGCTTTTCTAAATTTTCGAACCTTCTTTCTATTTCCTCTTTCTCTTTCCTCTTCCCTCTTCTCCCTCTCCATCCTTTTTATCCCTTCTGCCTCTTCTTTTACTTCTTTCCTCACTTTTTCCATTTCATTACCTCTACTCTCCGTTTCTACCTCCAGGAGATTCCTTATTTCTCTCATGTACTCCTTTTGGTTCCTCATTTCTTCCATCAGCGCTCTTACCATCTCTTCTATTCCTTCGTTTCTTTCTCTTTTACTTTCTCTTCTCTCAAATCCCTCCCTCTTCTCTCCGTTCTCATTCTCTCCTTCATTGTTCTCTTCTTTCCTCAGTTCTGCCTCTTTATTGCACCATTTCTCTAAACTCTCCTGCGAAACATGCATTGTCCGTTGATCGCACATTATCGACCGCTCTCTTCAACATTATTTCTCGTGGCAGATCAATGTGACATCCCACGCGCATAAGATTATATTTGTTGATATTAATTGTTAAATTGAGAATGCGTGACAATGCCCATCCGCTATCACATTCCTGAAATTCTTCCAGAGATGCTAAAGTTGGCTCGACTACTCGTTGCTTGTACCACTCGCGAAAATCTGATGTTGGAAAGAGTTCGCAGTTTCTCGTATTGATACTTTTATTGGCACGTATAACTCCTGCTACAGATTCACCATTGAATATTGTATTAAGCTTAATACTACAATGTTTTTCAATCGTCCCCTCTACATGGTTGAACACTGTATCACTAGCATCTTCGAGGAAGTGTCGAGGTTCGATATGTTTAGAATTGATGATCGCGCCAGTCGATATACGACTTTCGAATGCCGTTTCTATCTCTCGCCAAATTAATCCATTATCTCGTTCGCCATATCCAGCACCTGCGTCGCATTGTCGCTCCCACGCGTCGTACTCTTTTCCCGAATTCACTAGGGCTGATTGTACCCACACACTACATTCGATTTGCATATGTTGTTCTTCCATTGTAATATGCACGCAGATCTTCCGATTCGACCATACTGACACGGCATACGTCGTCCTCTTGATTTATACTTTATCATAACATATATATTTGAGTCTATTCAGCACGTTTTGTTGCATTTAGCTGATCTTATTCGTTAGGCATCGTATCTGTCTTCTCAGATATTATTTCTATGGCACGTTTCTATAGACGCAAAAATTCTGTATGATTTCGTCGTTGACTCGTGATTCTCGAATATGGTTTCCAAATTTGCAATGTCGTGTTTCGTAACTGTCGTCGCTAATGGTACAATAGTGATTCAATGTGGTTCGATAATAGTACAACAGTGGTTCGCTATTGGTACAATAGCGGTACAATAGTGGTTCAATAGTGATTCAATGTGGTTCGATAATGGCACAACAGTGGTTCGATAGTGTTTTCTAAGAAAATATGATTTGAGAATGATCTTATCGCAAACTCGTTCGTAACAGCTGTCTGAACCTCGGCGCTTGGTTTCAAATTACGCGAAAGCGCGTCGCGGTCGCGATTTTGTTGAGTAAACACTTTTTTATTGCATATAAAAATCGGAATATGTCGCGGTGGAGTACAATCTTCTTCCTTAAATTTCGACAACGCGCCGTTTAAGTCGGTCGGTCGGTCGGTCGGTTAGTCAACGTTTCATCATCATCATCATCATGATGATGATGATGATGAGTGTGCCGACATTTGTGGATTTGCAAGGATTCATTATCGGTAGAAACTTTATCGTGAAGGAAGTTGCAATATTGAGAGAATGAACAATTCTCTTGCAACTACATCTTTGCGAGCCCTGCACCATGGCGTGCGCTCACAAAACGCGAGAGAGCACAAGTTTCGTGTCTCATTACAAATCATCACGGATTACAATGAGAGGATGGAAACGTTCCGTACAACACAGCTAAACGTTTAATCGCAACAGCGGCAATGGGTGCGACAGGATAAGATAGCTCTTTTCTTAAATCCGTTAAAGGACTCGAAAAGCGAGAATGGTTGATCGATAAGCTAGACAATTATGCGAGGCGCGATCTCATTGTTGAAATCTTGGATGCGGATTACGAAGATATCGGTTCTTTGGATACATTAGATATCAACAATACTAAGCGTTGTGAAAAACATGTAAAGAATTGTGCTTTACAAAATGTATTTAAAATATATAATTGGTGGTTGATTCATCATAAAGATTCATTGGAACTTTATATGTAATAAAAAGACCAATGTTATATCTATATTTTTTCAACCCTTTGGGCTCTAAATACTCGTGGCCGAAACGGTCCGTAGGGACGGCGTGCGGCTAGCGCTGACAATCACTAGGGACGGAATACTTTTAATGGTGCTTGACCGCTACCCGAGGAAGGCAAATTACTAACGAGGGCACCTGTATTATTTTTACAAAAAAGTAACTGCATATTGATCGAAAAAATCGACAGACGCATATATATGCGCCTTTAGTCCATGCCGATGACTTAGAGTAAACGCATATATGCGTCCTTCGTCCACAGCGGCGACTTTTGCCAAACGTACATATGCGTCCATAGAGCCCAAAGGGTTAAATTACGTGGAAACGCGTCACAGACGCGACCTTTTTAAACAAAAATTACTTTATGACAGAACCTGGCCGTTGACATAACCTTGAATAAAAAATATCGAATTCGGTATTATCATTGAAATAGCACGAAGAGTACGTCGCCAAAAGCGGCGTTGCTGTCAAAAGTGCGCTGTACAGGGGGTATACGTATCTTTTTAAAAGATGACCTCCTGCATGTAATTGCATCAGTTGCTGTGTGATATTACAATTTGACCGACAGTATTTTCTACAAGTAGATACGATGTTAACCGTTAAGGAAAGTAATAAACCCATGAATCATTACATTCCGATTAAAAATACTGAAATTCCAACTTCCGATAAACAATTGAATGGGTAAGTTTCGATTTTCTATACTGATATTTTTCCAAATACACAATTTATCAGATATTTATATTTATTTCCGTTTATAGCATTCCTCCTGTATTATCCTTGCGTCGTGTGACTCATATCTTAGGACAGAGATATGCGTTAACATTGAGGTGCTATAAATATTTGGACATCGGAATACGCATTGGGTCTGTCTGTTGTATAGATCTATTTATTGGTGATAATTGTGGACATCGCATAATATTACCGGTTGCAATGTGGAAAATGATCAATCGACATCGTCTAGAGATATCGAACGGTTAATACAATCGACAACAATGACAACTGCTCATCCGTTGCGGAATCAATACTTAAAAGTAGAACTTCCTACGATGCATACAGAGAGCATGTTACGGTTGACATTGTTGGATAAGTATTTAAGTATAAAACCTTCAACAATGCTGTTTATGTTTAGTTTGGAACATTGTACAGAACATATGTATTACTGGTTATGTGAAAATACGCATATTGTTGATAATAAATTTCAACTATTTTTAAACATTATAAAACGCTGCAATGTCACTGATGCATGCCATGCTGCGAAAGCGATACGCGAGAGCGGTGTGTTCGATGACGAATTACTTGTAGATTGAGAATTATTGGCATACGGTTTAGATGATATTCCTTATGAAGCTTGTAATAAATAGACAATATCGTGCAATATTATTATTATGTACTGCATACAATTATGGAAATGAAAAATAAAATATTACTTCATGGTCATTGAAAAATATTTTCATTTTACTTATTATCACCTTTCTTTTTCATAACGCTTAAATACATAGGTACAATACGTAAATATAAGTTTAATTAATATATTATCTATGTTTAAATTCAAGCCGTTATAGAAATAATCGCGTAAGTCGTCAGTTATTGTTCCGTGCATCTTGCCACCGAATAACGGTGAGCAAGGCAAAAAATAATAAATACAAGCGACTTCCGGGATACGCCGGTAACGATTCGGAAGCCAGCTCGAATCAAAAATTACTGAACACATCTAACGACGAGGTCCCGTTAGAGAAAGAGAGAAACAACAGAAGAGAGATAGAGAAGACATTATTTTAATTTTGTGAACGCCGTCTTTCGGCAATCTTCAACATGAACGCGAACGTACCAGCAAGGCTGCCGATCGCGTTCAGTCCATTTCTGGCAACTGAGCGAGCGACAACGAGCGAAGTCTCTCCTCAACCGTATAAAAGGTGTTGAATTAATAAAACTTTCTTTGAACTCGTGTGGTGTGACGACGGGCTTATCCGCAGCACCACCCAAGAAACAAAGAAGTTCATTTTCATATTCAGTGGAAACTCGAGTCGAGCTCCACAACTTACGAGAAGATTGCAACAATCTTTCTCATAAGAGATCTGCTTAGAGAAATCGGGGGACTCCGCATTTGCCGGACCAAAGTCCACGATTAATTTCTCGAAGATCCTTGTCCGCGAGAACGCTTAAGGAGGCATTGGTCATTCCTTGCAAAAGGCAAAGGAATTTTACACTGTTCTCCGGAACTCCCAAAGAATCCGCTCCTGACGGTTCCTGCTCTCCCACAAGACCGTTTTAAGAAGTCACTGGTCGTTCCTTGCGCAACGCAAAGGAACCGGAGATGGCGGAGTGATCGCGAAGAGGAGTGGACGTGTGTAATTTACAGAAAAGAAAAAATAAAGATTTTTTAGTGTAGTAATACAATGGGAGGAAGAACAACCGGCGGGAATTAACGATGGTGTAAATTAATTTAACGCGTCTTTATTGCCACAACCGCGTTCCTCCTTCGCTCGTCGAAGACTCTCGAATTTTCCATCGAGGAACCGAACATCTATCATGACAGTCGCCAATCGCTGGGGCACCATTCTATTGTTTTTCGCGGCTCGGGTGGCCCAGCTCGCTAATACGACTACATTAGTAAATACCGTGTAGTTTTTAAAACGAATTGCGTGAGGAGGTGAGGAAAAAGGAAGGGAAAGTGAGAGTTAAAGAAGTTGGGCGAAGAAAATAGCGCAAAGGAAGATTTATAAAGAAGAAAAAAAAAGGGAAACGTGGTCGCTTGGCGAAGTGGGGAGAGTGGTTAGGTTCGCGTCCCTTATAATATAGAGGGAGCAGCGCGTACCGACATGGAGCCGAGCCGGGCTAGAGAGAAAATCTCCCTAGTGGACCGGCCGGCCAATCAAATTTTCGGCCTGAGCGCCGGAGAGACAGGTAAGGGTGAAGGCCCGGAGGGCCGACCAATGGAAAGCAAGAACGGCGAAGAACAAGGGTCCCGGAAGAGGCCTCCATCCCCAGAGGTTTTAACGAATGAAAGAAGGGCCAGGCGACTTTGGGCATCGGGGAAGTTAAAGAAGGGGTGGCAGGAAGAAGGACCTCAACCGACACTTCGAAGCCGCCATTGGAAGAAGAAATAATTGTACAGAGAGGATCGCAAGCAAAAAGCAGAGAAGAAAATAAAAAAGAGTTAGTGCGTATTAGTATAGAAAATAATTTAGAAGCAAGGGACGAGATTCCTCGGCTTCTAGTTGAAGCTGGAAACAAGAATCAAACGACAAAAGGGAAAAAATACACTAAGAAATTAGGTAAGCAGAAAATCGCCACGTGGGAAGAGGCTTCCACGAACGAGGATGCGAGGGTGATTGCTAACTTATTAACGTGTGTATGTTTGTTTGTGTGAAAGAGATTCTAGAATGAACGGTCAAGAAATTAGAATGAGAAGCAATGTATGGAAAAACAAGAAGGATGAAAATATGAGTGAATGGAGTAGAGAATGAAAAAAGTTAAATGAGGATCGTCAGTGTATACCTTTTGTTTTAGAGATTGATTGAGAATAGGACGTGTGAATGGGATCAGAAAATTGTTACACCAAATAAATAAGTTTATATATTTTTAACATTGTCGTTTTCCTCAACAGAGGACGCAGCCATTAAAGAGTTCACTTCGAACTCGTTCGAAATAGAAACGAGGGGGACATTAGACGCCAACAGAAAAGTAACAAATATGTTAAAAATTTATAGGTTCTTGAAGAATTGGGCTAAAGAAATCTAATCGATAAGGATGACCACCAAAAGACGTGCGGAAGTAAAGGTGCTCAAGAATTCGATAATAAGAGAAGTGCTCGGAAGCACAAGAAACAATAAGGAAAACGGCATGTGGGCATACATCCCACACAGGTTTACAGAGAGATGGGGCGTCCTATCGGATTGGGACGGCTCAATCAAGGAGTTAGAAGAGGAAATTGTACCAGGACAGAATATCATATCCTTAGAAAGGATGAAGAAAAGACAGAGGGTAGAAAACGGATACGAGTGGAGGGAGACTAACGCGATACTAGTTAAATATCAGGGCGCTTCTCTCCCCACAAGATTGATAATAATGGACGGGTTTATCAACCTTAAAATAACCCCGTACGTCAAATCGGTGAGGCATGCTATAATTGCCTCAAGTTTGGCCACATCAAGAAGCAGTGCCGAGACCCAATTAGCAGATACTTCAACTGTGCGGCCAAGGCGCACGGTAAATGTAAGGATAGGCCATTCTGCATCAACTGTAGAGGAGAACACAGCTCGCTCAACCGAGACTGTATAAAGTACCAGATGGAGGCTAGAGCCAACAAAATAATGGCCTATAAGAATGTGAGCTTCAACAAGGCCAGGTTACAAGCCAGGCTGGATTTGGGGGTAATATCAACGGAAACGGACAAGGAAGAATTGCAGATGAGAGGTAAGAGACAGCTGAAGGTGGGAGAAATCCCAAAATTGGAGAACCAGCTTGTTCCAGGACACAGAAACGATTGGGTTGATAACGGACGCACGATCCGTGAAGGCCCTCGCATGAGGGGAGGACATCAGCCCAGACCAGAGGACAATGGAGGGGGTAGAGCGTCACCCCTCCCAGGACCCAGCAACAGAGTCGTTAGCCCACAGAACGAGCAAGCAAAGGAGAGAAGAAAGGGAACGATTCCTCCAGAAAAGGAATGGATGACGGTGGCGAGGAAAAACGCCAAGAGGGGCACGGATGGAACAGTAAGAAGGGAGGAAACCACAAGAATAGAACAAGCGGCAAGGCCCCTTTCACTTCGCAACAGAAAGGGAATTCAGCCCCCATCTCAAGAGGCGGACAATAGCATATCATACCCCAGGGAACTGCCGACACAATCGTCAGAAGAGGAAAGAAAATACGTGTTCAAGGAGTCAAAACAAGAAAGGAAGAAAAGGCTGGAGAAGGAAACCGAGATGAAGAAGAGAGAGCAGAAGAAGACCTTAGATGAACTACTTAGATTCATTAAAGAAAGGGGCTTTGCAGATATAATAGAAAAAAGATTGTCGCAAGACAGGAGCAGGTTTCACAAGTATGCCGTCCCGACGCAACAGCAGCAGCCCCCCAATAAATTGTGAGAGGAAGATTGGTCGGGAGACAATGACGCGATCGGCACGGACACGGCAATAGTCGTGAACAAATCCCAGAGCAAGGGAGGAGCGGCGGTGGCAGTACAGTACCCGCTAAAGGGGAAAAGAGACCCACCCCCCACTCAGGAGGACTTCAACCCAACGCACATCACTACTGTAAGGGAGAAGAAAAAAAGGATGGGGAGGAATAAGGGGACCCCCAAGGAACATCATTATCAAGAGAGACAGGAGAGCAAGGGAAGGGGAAAGAAGCCAGCCCCCCACCGGCTGGTTCCACGCCGGTTACAAAAATGGAGGAAATTAGAAACCCCCGAGGGGGGACACCCAGATCCCAACCTCTATCAGCCGCTAACGCAGGACAAAAGAAGAAAGATACCTCGTCAGAGGATTTTAGATCGCCGGAGACGGAATCAGACGCTTCGGTCCTGGACTGAACAGACTGTAAAAACTTGAGTAGTAGACAAAAATAGACCAATTATATTAGAATAAATAGATAACAAACAGGTAAATTTAAACACTTTATCGATTAAAAGTAAACAGAAAGTAGTAGCATAACTAACAAAAAAAAAAAATTAATTAATTAATCAGATAAAAGCACAAACAGAACACAATTATAGTTGCATACACACATATGTTCACACAAACCAATCACATATAAACAATAACAGATATGCATATTTTTAGTGGAGTATTGTGGAACGCGAAGAGCCTGAAATCCAAAATCATTGAGTTAGAGTTAAGTATAGGAGAATACGACTTCATAGCAATCACCGAAACATGGGTAAGAGATCCGGAACCGCCAACGATTAATAATTATTGTAGCCATAGCAACGCGGCCCAGCGGGCCAGATCCCGGGGTTCTGGGATAGCGTTTTACTATAAAAAAGAACAAAACTTTCAGAAACTCAGTATTCCCCCCACCAGGGGCTTCGAGACCCTGGGGGTTAGGTTAGCAACACAACACGCAGGTACCGTAGATAGGATAATAGTAGTATATAGCCCCCCAAGCACAGAAATAGGACAAAGCGATGGAAGAGAGAATTGATGAATAACATACAACCGGACGAAAATACTCTAATAATGGGAGACCTGAACGCCAAGAGTAAAAGGTGGAACTGCTCAAGGGATACCTGTGCAGGAAATGCGCTGGAGGCGGTCATGGAAGAGTACAACCTAGCTGTGACAAACGAACACACAATGCCGAGAAATATGCCTGATAACTCGTCCTATCTGGATCTGATAACCTCACACGTGGAACAAATTCAAAACATAACGGTACTGGAGTCAGGGTTGGATCTCGGGTCAGACCACCAGATACTCGAAATAAAAATACAAGATGAGAGAGGGCGAACAGCGCCCCCGCCAAAGAAAAGAAATAACACCAGGATTTACTCACAGAAAACAATTATTTGGAAAGATTTCTGGTACGAATTAGTGTTGCATAAAGAAGAGATAGAAGAAAGATACAATAATGTTGGAACATGGAAGGAAAAGCATGAAGAATTGAAGGAGGCTATTTACCAGGCAATCAGAGCATCGGACGCCAAATCCCCTTTTAACACTAAACGTACCAAGCGGGGTCAAATGATCCCTTTTGAAAATTTACTTTAAATTCGTACATTTATTGTTATTTCTGTCGGTCATTTGACTTTCTGTAAATTCTTATATCATCCGATTATTCAATTCCCCACTTTCCGTTTTTCTTGTAGCTTATTTTTTACCGACAAAAATTTTTTACCTACCTTACGTACTACGAGGGGTCATTTGGCCCCGTACGAAGTTTACATATTTTTTAGCAGTTTTCCAACTGGAATCTTAGTTCTAAATTCAGATACGCTTCTCAAGTGACTCTTTCTCAAGTGCGGTTTTGGCGTAAGCACTTGGGTGACCCAACCGGGTCCATATGACCTAACGCAGAAACAAAACCGACTCTTATTGGAGATTCACAAGCAACACTCCCTCCAATGAGTTCTCTGTAGCTAAAAAAAAATGCAGTCGTATATTGAGAGTCGGAGAGTAAAGATCAGAGTCTACAAGAAATAAAGTTCGACAAGCAGTTATAATACACGACAGTTTTAGTTACATTTTGACAATTTCTATTACATTCAATTGGACTTATGTTTCACTGCAACCCTGAATACGTCCGCACGGTTAGTGAGAGAGTTGGAAAGAATTCGACAAATAAGTGAAGTGAATTCAGGTGAAGAAGATTCGATTTCTGAAGATGATCAAAGCGAAAGTCAAAGTGATTTTCCAGACAGTGAGGAAACTCAGGATGATAATGTGGTTGCCGATGAAAATGAGTATTTTTTGAATCTCCGTAGAGTACAGAGGCGCCAAAGATTTTTATCGGATTCTGAAAGTGATAGTGAACAGAATTTTGAAGACACTGTCACGGCTGTTGATGGAACTGTTTGGCAGCAAATCCGAGAAGGGCTGGCAATCGGAAGACCATCACTTACTTTCAGAGAAGTATCAGGTCCAACGGCACATGCCAAAAGAAATATTATGTCTGGTAAAGCCTCATCCGCATTTTTTGTGATAATAGATCACACTATTATTGAGAACATAAAGAAATATACAGAAGCAGAAGCTTTACGAGTTTTGGGGACTGCATGGGAGCTGCCTATAAAAAAATTATATGCATTCATTGGAGTGTTATATGCACGTGGCGCTTATCAGGCAAAAAATTTATCCATTTCCCACCTGTGGAATTCGAAATGGAGACCTCCCTTTTTTTCGAATGCAATGAGTAGGAACGCCTTCTCAGAAATTTTGAGATTTCTGTGGTTCGATGACAGAAGCCAACAAATCCAACGTTTAGGTGCGGACAAATTCGCTCTCATTTCAGACGTATGGAAGCAATTCATAGAAAATTGTCAGAGTTGTTACAAGCCAGGTGCGGATCTCAGCATTGATGAGCAACTCTTTCCCACGAAAACTAGATGCAAATTTACACAATATATGCCAAACAAACCTGACAAATTTGGCATAAAGTTTTGGTTAGCGTTTGATGTAAAAACCAAATACCTTGTAAACGGTTTGCCTTACTTAGGATGTGATGAAACCAGATCGACGTCAACACCACTCAGTGAATTTGTTGTGATGAAATTAGTTGAACCTTTTACCAACTGTAGAAGAAATATTACAACCGACAATTTTTTTACGACTGCATCTCTGGCTGCAAAATTATTGGCGAAAAGGACAACGTTAATGGGAACAATGCGTGCGAGCAGGAGGAAATTGCCCGCACTTGCAAAAACAACGAAAGATAATTTGAAACTTCTTTCAACAATGACATACAAAGCAAATGACTGTACGCTAACGATTTATAAATCAAAACCAAGAAAAAAAGTAGTGATATTGAGTACCAAACATAAAACCGTAAAAATCAAGAACAATAGAAAGAAGACACCCGAAACAATCAGTTACTATAATAAAACCAAATTTGGCGTCGATATAGTTGACCAAATGGCGCGAAAGTATAGCGTCAAATCGAAGTGCAATAGATGGCCTGTACAGGTATTTTTCAATATTTTGGATCTCGCTGGAATCAATTCGTGGATACTCTATCAGGAAACAACTGGGTTGAAGCTATCAAGGCAATCTTTCCTGTTACAAATAGCAGACGAACTTGTTACAGAGTACCTCGAATTTTGTGAGGAAGAAAAGGAAAATCAACGAGAAGGAGTATCAAGCAGCTCCAATAATAATTCTCAATCCAGAAAAAAATGTCAAATAAGATTGTGCGCAGACAATAAAACAACGCAAACTTGCATAATTTGTAAAAAATTTGTTTGCGGGAAATGTACGAAGGAAGAACCCATCCTACGTAAAAAATGTAATTAGTCGATTGTTTTGTTTATAACGATACAAATATGTGTTTAATTTTATACGAAATCAGAAATGATGTTGCAAATTATTTCCTTTAATAAATAAAGAATTTTTTTACGAAAAATCTACGTTTATTTCATAAGGGGTCAAATGATCCCCTATGGTAAGATTAGGTATAGAAAAATGCCGGTACGTTTAGTGTTAATAGATCAGACTCACCTATCCGCAACAATAAACAAAGAGAGAACATCCAGAACCAGAACACAAAAAAGTACTGGCGTGATAAAGAATGCGAGGCAACATGGAAGAAGTGGAAGGGAGCAATGAGGCAATTCAACGAACAAGGAGGCCGTATGTTATGGAACGAGCTAATAGGACACAGAAACACTGGTAAAGGCAAAAAAAATTAGACGTGGAAGGAAATGACAGAGTTGATCAACAGGAACTCAAATGTGTCAGTGGTATGGAACAAGATAAGATAAATTAAGGCAGAATTCGTGGAGCCACCTTCAAACCTTAATCAAGAGGAGCGTAATGCTCTAGAGAAGGAAGAAATAAGGAAAATAAGCAATAGAAACAACCACTCCGTCGACCCAGCACACCAATCCAACAGGGAACAGGATCGACAAACAACAGAAGGGGAGACGAATACAGACGATCGAACGGAGGACCTTGACAGGAAAATATCTCCGCAGGAACTAGAGTGGACCTTGGTTAACTCGGGGAAAAAGAAGTCAGCTCCGGGTAAGGGCGGAATAGACTACGAAATTTTGAGGAGGCTACCAAGGTACATGAAGGAACTCCTGTTGGAGATAGTGAACTACAGTTGGAACAACAATTGGATACATGAAGACTGGAAAGCAGCAGAAATAGTCTTCCTTGAGAAGAGAGGGAAAAAGGCCTTCAGGCCAATTAGCCTTATCTCATGTATAAACAAAACAATAGAAAGGATAGTGAATAATAGACTAAATATATGGATCATTTCGTCAAAGTTTATATACGTGTCCGCTCCTGCCTCGAGGGCTTAACAGACACGGCCTCCATGGGCGAGGGGTTGAAATGCGTTCAACCAGCGCGCTCCCCGGAAAACCTTCACAGGAGCTACCGTATCAACATCCCTTCTGGCTCTGCAGGCCAGCGCTCGAGCGGGGATGACGCAGCTCACCCGCCGAGGGGATCCAGCGCCTCTAGTCTGCGATGTAGGCTGTACCACTGCCCCCGCGGTACCAGTGTCAAAGTCATACTGGTCGTACTCTTCGTGGGGTTTACACACTACCCATTGAGATCCTTGCAAATCTCGACCTGGTTGGGGCCAACTCGGAACGTGGGGGCGTTACTCCCCAGGGTCCACTGGGCAAACTGGTCCAGTGTCCATCCTGCGCTGAGGCGGTGGATGGATAACCGCCTCACTTACACTCTTTCTAATTTCGAACATACTTCGCATACACACTCAGACACTCATACCTTTCTCTCATTTCCAACACACCACTCACATCCACATTTCCATCAACTCTTACATTCACACCTATTTCATCCAAATCTCTAAACTCGCTATATATCTTACATTCTGTTAACACATGTTTGCAATCCTCACGCTCACTACCACACATACAACTTGCGCTCTCTGCCAACCCACGCTTATATAAAAAGTCATTCATGCTTCCATGCCCAGTCATAAGAAAACATACATACACACGTGGTACAAAACACATAGATTCACCCGCAAATCTCACATTTTTAATCCACTCATACGTCACTGTTAAAAAAAGTACATTTCGCAAAGAGGTTCGGGCGATATCGCACATAGCGATGCCCCTGGATTTACGACCTCTGAGTTGTACATTATTAAACGCAACGGTAATCGAGTAATGTTTAACGGCAGATTCGATAAACATCGACGCGGCCTTGGCTTTTGTTGCTCGAGGAAACCGAGTCGCAAGGCAGAAAAAAGATGTTTAACGAGTCCCTAATGTCCGTGGCTCGTCAAATTTGAAATTTCAACTAACGTTTTGATAAAGGGCGTTTCCATATGCGAGTGAGAGAGAAAGACATACTTCGTCCGCTTGGTATTAAATACCGAGTGCACGTAAACGAAGTAGCATTCCGTTTAGAAATTTCGCCTCGCGAAGACAGCTATTTTAGTCGTTAAAACGGAAATAATCACGGAGTAAAGTTTGTCTTGAGAAAGGTACGTTAACGTTACGATTTTTCGTGGTTACGTACATCGGTCACACGTACGGGAGACTCTAGAATTGGACGTGGCTTTCTCCAATTCTAGATTCAAGCACTTTGCATCCTGTAGCTCCGTGACGTCGGTGAACAAACATGAGTTGCATCTGGTTCACCGACAAATATCACACCTGGATTCCTCTGGAAAAGAGGAAAGAACAGTCGATGATCTCCGACTTTCGGAGCTCGACAAAGACGGCAATAATCACCTATCGCTGTCACGTGTATCCCTGCTGTCCGACCCCGTGAAGCATTAAGGGGATGCACGTCCACAGAATAGGGTACGGTCTTTCTTTAAAACCTGCCTACCATCAGCAGGTGTATTCTAGGGGAGGATACTACTTCCTATTCTCGTTGCATTCAAGTGAAGCTGGGGACGCCCGTTCACGCACGGGAATCTTGTAAAAGCCATAGAATACGCTCAATCTGTGCACGATTGAGCTACGGTCGTTTCTTCTAAACTGCAATGGCTAAGATGCTACTGAGCTACGCCTGTCGCAGTGTAGCCCCGGCGGGGCATGCACCCATAATGCAGAAACATTGCAGAGTAGCCACAGCCGCTCTGCGAATGTAATACTGGAGGCGCTCTGCAGTTTCTGCAGGTCCATGTACCTGGCCTACATGGGACTACGCATTGCGTGTGTACTTACAACACACACGCAAGGGAAACGAACGGAAAGAAGACGTTGTGTGTATTACGATAGAATCGTCTATGTATTAGACAAGTCGAATACACACATGAGAGAGTAGATCCTTGGTGTTTACCAAGACGTGGTCTAAACACACCGACGCGTCTGATCTATATGTGTTGAGCATTGCGATGCTCAACACTAATCTCTTAACAGGATTAATTGCCGCCGCAAGAAATCGTCGCGACACGGCTTAATGCCGTGCAATAAGCCGACGATTCGGACCTGAGAATAATAAATATTTATCTTGTAAAACTAATACAGTCCACAATGTTCACAGGTGAAGATCCTGACCTACCCGACGAGCCGGACCGTTGGGCACCAACCAGGCCAGGCCAATACATCGGGAGGAAAAATAAATTTATATCTGTTCTTTCTAATTTGTATAATCCAAATGAACGGTGTTCCGGGCTGGAACACCAATGTAAATATACCTCAGCGTTGACAGTTCATAACCTTTGTCGATACCACTCTCCCTCTTCCGGCGATTCAAAGACTAGGGCATATATTTATTTTAATATAATATATTCTTAGTCGAGTTTTTTAAACAAACAGACATGATCGAGTGATCATGCTTCTTACCTTTCACTCTACAGTTATTACAGGTCACACTCATCTCCTTTTTTTTTTTTTTTTTTTTTTTTTACGTGGAGGAAATCTTCGAAAAGATACCCCACCACCCTGGGGGGGGAGGCGAGGTTATGCAGGATTTCTACCTGCTAAAACCTCCACGGTGGCCTTCTTCAGCGAAATGGGAGAGCACCGGGAACTCTGAAAGAACACTTCCAGTACTCCCCCTCGCCGTCGTCTCAATCAAGACTCATCACTGCCGGGGGCCAGAACCCCCTCAGTGGCTGAATCAGCGCCGCGCAACCACCGCACGGCGCCGACCTACATCAGGAGAAGCTGTGCAATGGCGTCGCAGCCCCCTAACTGCGACGGCCACTTCCCCTGGTGATGCTGCTTTCATCGGCCGCGAGGAAAGCGGCCAAGCAACATCACCAAATTCCGGCTTTTACGGTGCCCTTGGCCGGCGCCCACCACGCCGACGGCACCGTCCCCGTCTCGACGGAGCTGCGGCTCTCTCCCGAGCCCGCTCCGCCTCCTCCTTCTTGAGCATGACTCGCTCACAGAAGGAGGACCACACTCATCTCCTTACATTCTTTCAACACATGTCCCGTTTTGCCAGACTTCCTACACACTCTTTCTTTACCTTTACACTCTTTCATCATGTGTCCATACCCCAGACATCCAAAACATCTCATCACACTCTCAAACTCACGTACCTTGAAACACGCCCATTTAGCATACACTCGACCCTGTTGTATTAGCCTCTCTTTCGACTTCATTGTCAACTCTAGAATAATGTTACTCTCTTTCGCACCTTTCTTATTCGTCCTACTCACTATCGTTGCTCTCTCTTTAAACTCACTTTCACTCACACATTCTTTCAAATTTTTATCGTACATTTCTCTCATAAACTCATCACTTGTCATGTCACACGGCACATCATACACAATGACCTTAGGGCCAACCTTTTTGGGCATATCCACTTTCAAATTGTTTTTAAAAACGGAACGGTTCAGCACCGCGAAATTCGCCGTCTGTTTTTGTCGGTTGTTCCCGTTTGCGATGTCACCGTCCACCGGTAGGCATCGCAAAAAACCGTTGACGAAGACGACCTAGGCTCGCCTGTTTTTCAATGTTCTTGCCACGCACTGTCCGGTGCGTGAGTCATTGGAAAACAAAATAGGTGATGGGCTAGGTCGCACGTGCCGCGGCTAGATAGAAAAACAGAGAGAAACAGGAGAGGGAAAGAGAAAAGAATATGAGACTCGTCAGCGCCTCTTATCGGCGCTGGAATTAACGAAAATGCGCGTTCGTCGGGGGAAGCCGACGAACGGCACAGTGTATCACAGTTTATCACAGGACCTCGAGCGAGCGACTTCGGCGATCCAAGTCGTGCCGCAGAACGAGAAGTATCCTGCTGAAGAAAAGTAGCGCGGCGTTCCCGTCGCTCTTCTTCCTTGGGGTTCATTAACACGGGCACCTGGTGTCGCTTTGGTCGCTCTTCTGCAGTTGCCGCGCGTACGCAAGCGCTGGCGTTGTTGCTCCCGGCCACGTCGGCCAACGCCCAAGATGGCGCACAATATGGCCGACGCCACCGCCCAAACACAGGTTTTCACACACAATAAAAGTTCGCACAGAGCACGGATCTGTCCGACACTAATAAAAAATGTTCTCACCGTAGTTGTGCACACACCCGCAAAAAGGCAACCCTGTGCCTTTAGCCCGACGCGAGATATAGTCTGTCGAGTCCAACCCGTCACTTCGGCTACGTGGCGAACCACGCGATTAACGAGTATCGACGAATCTCGGCTCGTCGTAGTCCGATTGCCGCGACACAGGTTCCGAATATTCCACCGACAATTTCCGGATATTTCCGCAAAGAAGGCACAGAGCGACGTTTCCATGCGTGCGCCTACATGCGCCATCTTTTCACCTCCTCACTCTCATTCATACTGGGAACTCCATAACACATACGTACCAATATTAAATTATGATCACCCATACTCCAATCACACTTCACTTGCCGTTGATGTTCATATTTACCATCCAGACTATGCCCAAGCGTGACATCAATATCGCTCTGTCCATTCGCACCGCTAAAAGTATACCACTCACTCGCTTCATTCAAAACATTCAGTCCCATTTGCATTATATATTCCTCTAGTATCTCTCCACGAATCTCCGGCTCTCTTCCTCTTCTTTCACCCTTACTGTACCACAGATCACTCACCGCATTCGCAACCATTCCACAACCCTATCCATGTACTGCAAATAGGGCTCTAAGTCACAGCCGAATCGGCAGTACATGGACACGACATACATCTCTCCAAACACACCTTTCAACCACACACACACACACCATATTCATCTGTACACTTGTCCACAATCATAGCCTCAACATTCACATCATTCACAACCACAACAGCTTTCGCGCAGTCGCACTTGAATATCCTCATGTGGGCTGGCAACCCTTTCACCCCACCATGTGCAATATACGGCTCCTGGAGGAGCGCCACATTTACATTTTGTTGGTTCATGGTCACCCCCAAGTCACACATTACAACATATGCCCTTTGGCAGTTCAGTTGCACTATATTCATCTGTGCATTGTTAGTCATTACAGATGCCTTCCCTCATTCTTTCCAGCATTTTCTTATACTCTGGGCATTCAACAGACATGATCGAGTGATCATGCTTCTTACCTTTCACTCTACAGTTGTTACAGGTCACACTCATTTCTTTACATTCTTTCAACACATGTCCAGTTTGACCACACTTCCTACACACCCTTTCTTTACCTTTACACTCTCTC